>VXBZ01001814.1:174482-190098 GCA_013399135.1 Heliornis fulica | reverse complement strand
TTAGCCAGTGGAGATCCATAAAATACAGTCAAGAAAATCCAAGGGCATATTTCTTTTCCCAAAGCTCAAATCTAAAGGAGCTCTAATGGCCATGTGTTAGAAGTATATATTTCTTCCCATTGATACTAAAGAGACCCTGTAGTGACTGGTTTAGGTACAGGTTTGTGGCATTTCAACATCAGAAGGTTTTTTTGTAGGCACTGCTACGAGGAGATATATCTCCTTGGGAGCAGTTACAGAAGGCTCATTGTACGTGGCCAGTGGTTGGGAAAGGCAGGATGGTGCTTGTTTAGCATGTGAGCACTGAAAATGTGAAGCATTTGTCCTCTCTTGAGGGAAGGCATCACCTCAGTCACTCCAGAGAGATGGAGAGTGGGGGGAAACAGCCCTAAAAGCATTGATCATGATATCTGACAGTAACATCATCTCTTCTCTTGTCAGGTGCCCCCTCTGTGTTCATCACTGCTTGGACTATTGTCAGGATTTACTTTTTCAATGTTGGGTAAGCTAATGGACATAATTTTCTTTCCTTCCTAATTCCTCCTTCACTATCTCCAAGGAAGCCCAAGGAAAACCTTGCAAATTTAGTAACCCAGGGATCCTGCCCTAGCCCCAGCAGCACTCAGAGCAGGTATAAGGCCACCATCAACTGAGAAACACCCCAAGGTCTCCCTGAAGACCTACAGTTGATATCAGCTTAGGCAAGTCACTCATCCTCTTTGTTTCCCCATGACTTGGTCAGGATATTCTCAGGAAATTTGTGAACAGACCCTGATGGTCTCCTCTGGCTCTCTGATGCTGTGTTTAACAAAGATACCAGCTCAGCTGCACCACGCTCAGAGCAAAGCTTTGCATCCTTCAGGATTGACCCTAAAAATTCTCATGCAACACATAATAAACACACCCATTAGCTCTCCCACAGAAAATAACTTTTTTTCCCACCCTGGGCAGATTTTAGGATCTGTTTTTCATCCTCTTTAACATAACAGCTGCCTTTGATACTTCATATAAGATCACAGAATCAGAGAATCATAAGGGTTGGAAGGGACCTCCAGAGATCATAGAGTCCAACCTCTTGCTAAAGCAGGTTCCCTAGAGCAGGTCACACAGGTCAGTGTCCAGATGGGTCTTGAATATCTCCAGAGAAGGAGACTCCACAACACCCGTGGGCAGCCTGGCCCAGTGCTCTGTCACCCTCACAATGAAGAAGTGCTTTTGCATATTGGTGCAGAACCTCCTGTGGTCCAACTTGTGATCATTTCCCCTTGTCCTGTCCCCAAAGAGCACTGAGAAGAGGTTGGCCATCTCCCTTTGTCTCCCACACTTCAAAGATGCAGATATAACACAGCAAAGTAAACGAGGCAGATATTGGAGCTACCCAAGGATACACTCATGCAAACAGGATCTGACCCTCCTTCGTGCTTTTTTACTCAATTACTTTTATACTCAGGCTATAGTAATTAGGAAAGATTTCATAAGAAAACACTCCAGAAAGCTACAGAGTCACTTGCTTATGGTGTGTTCACTGTGCATGCCCTTGCTTCTTGCATTTACAGCATATGGTTAACTCCATTTTCTGCCATGCACTCGCTCTCTCCAGATGTGTCCTGATTTGTCCATATTTCAGTGAGTGAAGCAGCTCAGATTTCTCATTGCACTTTTGATGTATAGTCATTGTAACACATCTCCTGAGGGCTACTGACTTATTGTTTCATTCTATCTGCATAAAACTCACCTTATTTACTCTGGTAATAAATAGCCTCTACGATGATATAGAGACCGAAGGATCTGACAAGTCTGGATACCAATTTTCTTGCTATATATTGCTATTCAGCTCCAGCAGTTTTTAATAAAAATGCAGGTTTCTTTGCATTTTCTGGAGGCTTTAAATCTCTATGGTTTTGTACCAAGTAAAAAATCCTGAATTTACAGGATATGCTAATACCTAACAGACTTTTTTATTCTTTTTTTTTTTTTTTGGACATACTAAAATTACCTACAGAGAAAAATTACAGGAAATTAATCCAGATTAAATAAAACCTAATTATGTAAGATTGGTTAAACAACATTAAGCCTCTATTTAAACATTCTAACTCCAAATTAAAATGACCTTCATTCAGGCTGCCTGAATTTATTTTTAAAATGAAGTGCACTACACATAATTAGGGCCACTTTAATTCTAAATGAAAGGGCAGCATGCACCTGACTAAGTATAAGCAGCTATCTGAGCAATTCACTCCAGTCTCCTTTTATACCTAGTGGAGATTTAGTCAGAGTGGTCTGTGGAGTGCAATCCTTTTCATCTTAAAGTTGATGCCTAAAACAGATCTCAGGAACTGTGCCCTAAAAGTGAAGCCCTTCATCTACCATTGCTTGCACTGTCAAGGTTTGGAATTGGATGAGCTGAATCCAAGTGAAATTGTTGACAGTGGATTCCACTGATCTATTTCAAACACAAATGCAGAGGGGTTTTCATGAATGCTGTCCTAAAAATGCACTTTTGATCACCTGACTCTTGTGAGGTAAAGGTCTCACAAGCAGTATTAGTCATTTCCATGTTATTCCTATGCTGTCATTTCTCTGTTGGCTTTAGGATATGATTCCAGATGATCCAAGTGACTGGTGGGTTGTGCAAACAATTTTCACACAATTGCAGAATCATGGATTAGTTTGGGTTGGAAGGAACCTCAAAGCCCATCTGATCCCAATCCAATTCCAAATCCAAAATCCATAGGCAGGGACACCCTCCACTAGATCAGGTTGCCCAAAGCTCCATCCAACCTGACCTTGAACCTTGATACTGCCAGGGAAGGGACACCCACAGCTACTGTGGGCAACCTGTGTCAGGGTCTCACCACCCTCACAGGGAAGAATTTTTTTCATTAATCTAAATATACACTCTGTTAGTTTCAATTCTGGCTTCAGTATGAAATAAATCTCACCCTGGACCCTATGGACTTGTCTGACTAGATCTGTAGCTTAGATGCAGCTAGCTAGATTTAGTTGGAATAATCCCATCACAGATCTTGTGTCATCTTTTTCAGAGGCATGGCTGCTTTTGGTTTTGATGGTGTCAGTTGCTCTGTGCTTAAAAAAAAAACTAATCCATGATGGTAGATATCATTGGAGGCCTCATGAATCTGTGATTTTAATAATATTTCCTTGCAGCACACCTCAGTGTAGGAGAAACAAAGCAAATCCCTGTCCTTCACCACATTCAACCTGATATAACATCCTCTAACCCACTCCAATATCAATGGGAAAAGAGTTGACAGCATCATAGCTGGGACAACTGGTACCTGCCAGTGCTCAAAGCCACTGCAAAGCAAGTCTTCAGCCCTTTGCAGTGCACCCACACTAGGTTTTGTCCTCTTCACATAACCTAGCATAGCCATCTTTTGCATTTAGGGAAAACACATACCTGAGAAGCTCACGTAGCTTCTTCCTTGCCTTGCTTAATGTTTTAAGACTGGTTTTGTTTCTTTTTAGGTGCTGGGAGGAAGTAGTGGAATCCCCTTTCTGGTGGATCATTAAAACTCCTATTTTGGTGTCTATTTTGGTAAAGTATCAGCACATTCTGCTGGCTGCAAAGCCATCTTTAATACTAAGTGGTGGTGGTGAAGTGGTGTTTAGAAGTATTCAGCGAATGTCCACAGAAAATGCACTGACAGATAAAATCCTACTGCATATTGAATGTCCATCTTAGGATAAAAAAACCTCATCCTCCAGATAAACATATTTGCCTTTAAGCCTTGACCACAGGAAGAGCTTCAGTAGGCAACCAAGGTGGAGTTCATTTGATTTAACTCTGACCACCTCCATCTCAGCTAGTTGCCCCTGGCACTCTGGTTCAGTAGCCAAGGGTGTGTGTAGCCATGGAGGAGGTTAGAGATCCAGGAAAGGCTCATCTTGCCTAATGAAGCAGTGGATCTCTAAATTAGATCTGATTAATCATACCATGAAGGTTTTTGTTTCTGTGAGCCACACATTTGCAGAGACCAGGATGACTTGTTCAGTTGTAGATGTCAACAGCATAAAATAAAATGGGATGAGTCCTACCATAAATTTCTACCTAGCTAAAAAGAGGTTAGATGAAATTCCCTCAGATATCTGTCTCTTGTTATAGCATTCAGTACAAAGTTAGATTCCAGCTATGTGATATTCAAGTAAGTTCTTGAGAAACTCTGCTTATTTCCAGAGAAATCAATAATTCTGATACTTTATGAACTCTGAGTACTTCTGTCTTTGTTAAATATTATGTGTTTTCTCTGTCCAGTATGTCAAAACCTAAAATCAAATGAACTTGAGCTAAACTTAACTTTGAATTTTCTGAAATGAGGACAAGTATGTAGGAAGGGAAGATAAAGAATCCAACAGAAATCAAAGATATATATGTTTTTTTTTTTTTAAACAGAATTCTTCTCTTAGACATACATTCTTCTTATTTCACATATATTATGACCTTTACAAAAAGACTTTTTTTTTTCTGCAGCATTTGTCATACAGGGATTCCAAACTGAAACAGTTTGAATAATTACATCTTAGTCTATTCACCTCAGGGAAAATGAGTAAAATACTTAGATTACACATCTCAAAATATTTATATCATCATATAAAGCTATAGATTGTATTTCCCTTTCCCATGATAACCCTTCGGTAAAGAAATATACACTGTTCTCAGATCAATGAGTCTTTATTTTCTTTTGGCCAATAAATCATTTCCTCATTGCTAAACAAAATTTACTCAGTGATTTGAGATTTTTCTTCTGCAGATAGTATGTAATATGTAACAAGGGAAGAGTATGATAACCACTATCTGATGAACAGCAGGTTTCTTCAGGGAGGAACACAACATTTTTGCCCACATCCATGGGAATAAAGCATAAATCTCAATGGAAGGAAGAAATGCATCTATAAGATATATAAGATACTAACCATTGGGAGCAGATTGTTTGCCTTTGATTATATTCTAGGCTGAAGACTAAACTAAACAACTTCTCCAATAGCCTGATAGCATTCTGTCATGGCTGTACTAAGCCTGTAAATCACTCTCTACCTGACTTATCGCTGCCCTGTGCCATGTTTGCTCTTGATCACAATGTGCCAACAGTCAGGATTTAGCACATGGCAGGAGAGTGAGAAGCTGCTCCAATCTTACTTCTAGTGCTGCAGCTTGTGCGTTATCAATGCTCATTAGAGTAATTGATCTAGATAATACTGTTTTGAAATGATGAATTTTACTCATCACCAAGTCAGACACAAACCATTTTTATTAGCAAATAAATATGAATAGAAGCTATGATAAATGGCATGGGATAGATAAAAAGTGATTAAGCAATACATCATAACCAAGAAATACAATTAATTTCCAATCACTCACAGCCTTTGAGAAAAGAGTGAGTGTGTACATGAGAGATGTGCTTCAGTCTCCTTCATTCACCTGTTGTTGAGATAAACGTTGGAATCGCTGGAGGAAATTTTCCAATCTGTTTTGCAGGTTGGCCGGTTAACACAATTTCTTCCAGTCTTTCAGTCTCTAAAAATCAGAATCATTTCTGCATTTGCTAACCATGAAAGGATAAAGAAAGAGGTTGTGTGCCAAACAAAACCTAAACTAAATCCACAGAAATCTGTCATCACTTTTCTAATGATGCATGAATAATAGTATGATTCAACAGATAGGACCTTAAGAGCAAGTAGATTTTAATTCAGTTCATGCCATCTACTACGTGCCTTTAGGAAATTGCCATTTCTACCTTGAAACCTTTGGTATTAAGTAAGTTTATCATAGATTATGTTGGTGGAGCACTTTGAGGGGTTTTTTGAGTGAAAACCAGGTACAAGCTAGACTCCTCTGGTCTAATCTTGTAGAAGAGAAGGCTTTCTGCCATTTTGGTGAGGTCTGCTGCTTGCTATACCAGGTCTTCAGCTTCTCTCCAGAGAAGACATGCTGCCCAACAGCATTGAGCAGAGGCCTGCTTGAGTGGATAATGCTTTGTGTCTTGTTCTCCTTGGCTCGCCGCCTCAGTCTTTGACATGCTCAGCAACCGGTCCCATGTCACCGTCTCCCGAGGGCTTTGACGTCCGTCACTCTGCTAACTCCTAAGGCTCTTTTCCCACCCTGTCGTCGGCACTCCCCCGCGCAGCAGGACGTCGTGCATAGCTGTGCTCTATGGGTTTGACATCATCATACTTGGGATGTATGACACAAAGTCCCAAGCAGGCTGATGTCAGGCCCAAGATGGCTGCCACCCTGTGTCGGTTAACTATGTGCTCCCAGAGTGGGGTTCTCTGCTCGTAGCTTTTTTTAACAACAGCTTGCTCCATGGCAAAAATAATTGCAGCAAAAGGAATTCCCCTCTAATGATCAGCACTTTTCACTGGAGAAAAATACTGATTATTTTTATTTCTCTCTCTTTTTTTCCTCTCTCCACAACCCGGAAGGTGAACTTCATTCTCTTCATTTGCATTATCCGTATCTTAGTGCAGAAGTTGCATTCCCCAGATGTTGGACACAATGAAACCAGCCAGTACTCGTAAGTCCTGGGCTTTTTCAACTATACTCTTTGCTTTTTTGGGGAACACACTTTGGCTGTTAGTTTATTACTGCATCTACCCACACTGATCAGAATCAAGTGTTTGTTAACAATTAAAGCTGGTCAGAAACCAGGAAATGGGGTATTCCAAAATGGCTGGGCATGTTTTATGTCGGTTAAAACAACAGGCAAGAAGGATTTCTCTTGGGATTAATAATCACAGAATCTTAGAATGATTAGGGTTAGAAGTGACTCCCAGAGGTCATCCAGTCCAACCCCCCTGCAAGAAGCAGAGACACCCCCAACTAGANAAGGTCTCCCCGTAGCCTCCTCTTCTCCAGGCTGAACAGCCCCAACTCTCTCAGCCTGCCCTTGTAGGATAGGTGCTCCAGCCCCTTTATCATCTTTGTGGCCCTCCACTGGAAGTAAAAGCATCAGCAATGATCATGAAACAAAATAGGCTTTTTCATTATCTGTTCAATATTTATTGGATTCTGAAGGCAGAGGGACCCTGATGGAGAACAGAGATTAATTGTCCACAGTATCCAGGCTTTTTTTTTTTTTTTCCCTGAACTAGTTAACTTCAGCTCCCTTTTTCGAAGAAGGAGAGATCTAGAAAATTAATATATTCAGGAGAATCTGTGGCACATTTTCTTTATTCTAAAGCAGACCCCTAAACTAGATTGGATTAATTCAATGCATTTCACTGTTGAAAAGAAACACTGTCTCTGAAGTTTTGCTTGAAATAATTCTTTTATCCAAGGGAAATGAGGTTGACCTTACTGGGACTTTTTAAAATGAACAGCGTGCAAGTGAGATCATCATCTCTCTCTGTGGCCAAGACTGGTCTTACTTGAAGTATTTTAAGAGTACAAGAGATCTGTCTATCTGCATGGATTTATTTTGGCTTCAATGCAAATCATATAAAAAGTTCAGACCAGCTTGTTTTTGAATCTTGACACTGTCCTGGCTCAGCATTTCAGCTATCCAGAATATTTATTAAATTATTCCTAGGAAAGTACTGAAGAGGAAAAAGTCCAGTGTCTACATGGTCACTGCTCATAAATATTTTTCTTTGGAGAGAGCTCTGCACTTTGGTACCCTGAAGAATCTGAGCTCAGTTCATCTTTCTGCAAGCTGGAAGACAATATCAATGTGGTCCTTAAATACTGACCAACCATGACACTTTTTCTCTCAACTGATGGTAAATTATGTATTTCATCTGCCTTAAGAGATTCTCAGATTTATGAAAGCAAATTCTAGTATTTGACCTTAATTTCTCCTGCAGCAAAGTCAATTACTTCTTCTTTTTTCTGTCATCATAACATACCAACATTACCAGACCCTGTGTTTTCTGTCACCTCTCTTCATGTATTTTGAACTGGGCATTGTGTCTTTGTACCCCCAGTATTGCAACAGCTTTGGTCAAGTACATAGATTAAATCAGCATATTGAAATATGTTCCTGGTCGAAGCAGCAGCCTGGAGCAGTTGGCTCCCATTCATCCCAGTAGAAGTGCTGCCAACATCGTCAGAAGGGTTATGCCCAGATTACCTTGGAGATCACGCTGAGCTTTGGGTTCAGGGTGGTTTGTTGTTTGTTTTTTTTTTAACTTCCACATTTTCCAGTGAAGTGGGAGCTGCCAAGAAAGCTCTCTTTGCCTTGTAAACAAAGGTAGCACAGCAGAGCAGCAAGTAACATGCCTTTCCCTCACTGGCCTGGCAAAGAAGAAGCACTGGTGAAGTACAAATGCTCTTACAACTTCAGCTCCTCACCTTCCTCCTCTACCAGGAAAAACATCTCAGTTCCATCAGGGCATGAATCAGTTTGTTTCTCACTTATGGTGACCAAGCCATATGAGATGCCTTAGGACATTTGAGATACCTACCTGGACCTGGCATATAGGACCCAGGACCTGTGGGAGCCTTGTGTCCATATTCTCTGGGGCATCTGGAAGTCTCTGTTGACTGCAGTGGCTGCAGTGAGACATGAAACATGACATTTTCCTATGGAAATGAGTATTAAATGTCCCAGTCTGAAGGCTGGATCTCACCAAGGGGAGTTTTCAGTGGTGACCTAAGTTATTAATGTTTAGAAAGCTAGTTGTAGGGATTTCTGGTTTCCAGACCCTTTTATAACTGTCATTAGTGATCTGTAATTGTAGGAATGTTTTACATTTCATTCTCCTATTACCCAAAATGCTATTTTCACCCTCAGAGATTTTGCCTGCAGCACCTAAGAGATCTTAGCAAAAAAACCCTTCTGCTAATGATACATATAAGTTCCTCCTGCCAAATCTGAGACAAATATGTTTTAAACTAACAGCATCAGGGATCTTTCATTTGCATCTCTCCCTCCTTCTCTTGTTTATTTCATAGTGTTTATTTTACACAAAGAATAACATGTTGACACGTTGACAGCATTGTTCAATTCCAACTGGTTTCAGTTTAGCTGCAGGCTGGAAGTTCAGGTGCGCTGCTGACTCACTCTCTAAATCTACAGACACTGAACTGGGCTTCAGTGTATTGGCAACTGTGAAAACAAGTCTCCCAAAATAGTTTTCTGGAAATGACAGAAACATGTGCAAGAATAGGACAGCAATTTTTCAGGCAAATAGAAAGTTTTGTTGTTTTTTTTTTCCTGCAATAGAAATCTTGAGCAAAAATCATCCCTTTCCATTCCATACATGTTCAAAGATCAATATTATCATCAAAGTTTTCTGGGTAACTTTGCTGTATGTGTTCAAGGAGCATGACTAAAATGTTGGTGCACTCCCAAGGAGAGGAGTATGTGGAGTGCAGGTTAGTGGAGATGTGTTTTCTCTAGATTACCTGTCACCATGTATATCTGTCAGAGGGGGTAGGTCTAAGGAGTTCACACTGTGCTGGCAGTGGAAGTAATGAGGTTTTTGACAAGCCATGGATGCCAGCAGGTAGCTCTAACCAGCTTTGGACAATCTCCCAAGCAGTTCTGCCTCCTGCAAAACCTGGCTTTAGCTTCCTGAGAGAAATGATACCATGATTGGAGACACCCTCATAGCAGTGTTCAGGGATTGGTCTTTTAAATCATAGAATCATAGAATGTGTTAGGTTGGAAGGGACTTCTAAAGGTCGTCTAGTCCAACCCCCCTGCAGTAAGCAGGGACATGTTCACAAGCCTAACTCCTCATAGGAGAGGTGCTCCAGACCTTGAATCATTTTTGTGACCTTCCTCTCGATGTGCTCCAGCAGGTCCATGTTCTTCTTGTGCTGAGGGCTCCAGAGCTGGACACAGTATTCCAGGTGAGGTCTCACCAGAGCAGAGTAGAGGGGACAATCCCTTCTCTTGATCTGCTGGCCACACTTCTTTGCTCAGGATGGATGCAGTTGGCCTTCTGGGCTGCAGGTGCACATTGGGGGCTCATGTCCAGCTTCTCATCCACAATTACTCCCAAGGCCTTTCCTCAGGGCTGCTTTTAAGCACATCATCTCCTAACACAGAACCAGACCATAAGGTCCTTTCCTTGAAGCCAAACTGAGATCTAAAACATCACTCAATATTCTGGGGAAGCTCAGTGCTGGGAGCAAGAGACTCCTTTGGGGTGCTGTGCAAACTGGAGGAGAGGACTCCTAAGGTTGGATATTTATGGTCTTTTCATTGCCACAGTGCAGCCAGGAGGGAAAATGCTATAACAGAGTCCTCAGTGGTGTCTGCAATGACAAGATAAAATTTGGAGGTTGCAAACAGTATCTCTGTGAATATAGTACATGAAGGTAGCATCACATCCATCTCCTCTAGGCTGACTGCTCCTGAAAGACTAGGGAGAGAGAAGAGACCTCTGCAAATCCAGTGTTGATATTCACTGAACTGTGGTCTGCTTAGAAACTGAGTTGAGTTCTCTTATGCTGGAAGCTGAGGGAATTAGTGCTGGGTCACAGAATCACAGAATTGTAGGGGTTGGAAGGGACCTCAAGAGATCATCAAGTCCAACTCCCCTGTCAAAGCAGGTTCCCTTGAGCAGGTTGAAGTATCAAAAATCTTGCTGAAGTCAAGGGAGATGACATCCACTGCTCTCCTTCCATCCACCCAGCTGGTGATGACATTGTAAAAGCTATGAGGTTGGTCAAGCACCATTTACCCTTGGTGAACCCATGCTGACCACTACCTTCTCCTCTCCTAATTGCTTGGGGATGGCATCCAGAACAAGTTGTTCCATCACCTTTCCAAGGACAGAGGTGAGACTGAGCAGCCTGTAATTACCTGGGTTCTCCTTCTTACCTATTTTGAAGACTGGAGTGACACTGACTGACCTCCAGTCCTCAGGCACCTCTCCTGTTCTCCAAGGCCTGTCAAAGATGATAGAGAGCAGCCCATGGATTTTTGCTCCTGGACCACCTCCTCCTCAACCAGAGGAAAGATCTCCATTTCCAAAACTATCTTTCTTCCTTCCAAGGTCCAGGAGACCCAAGGGGGAGTCTTTGAAATGAAGTCCGAAGCAAAGAAGACATTCAGTATCTTCACCTTCCCAGCATCCCCTGTTACCAGGACACCCTCCTTGTTCAGCAGGGGCATATGAGTGTGGGTCACACTGTCAGAGCTGCTTCTAAGAGCAAGGAACATGGTACCCTGATGGTCACCGATGGCAGTGACAGTCCCCTGGCAGAGCAAGTCATCCAAGTTGACTCAGATTTTGGATCTACATGAAAGATGTGGTGGGAAAGGCAAATTTCTGGACAGTTCCTCAGGTTCCTACACATTCATTTTGCATCAAATGAGTTGCACCCATGTGTCTTTAATCCAGCAGGTATTCCCTGGGAAACTAGAGGCTCCAACCACAGCCTTAATGCCAGGGTCAGGCTGAGAGAAATCTTTAAAGGTCTGCAAAGAGGTACAGTGATGAGCATCATCTGCATACAACTAGCACATCAGCCTTCCCAGTGGGATTATGCAGACAGAAAATAAATGGAAGATGATCTGAAGGGTCTGAGCCTGATGAGGTGAACTTTGGAGGTGAAGGGTTTGCAGATGGAAGAACAAATATCTCAAATATCCCAGCCATCCAGAAGCTTCTGGGAAAAGGGGGCACTGGTGAATGTGGGTGACCAAGGGAGCCAAAATCCCCATAAGCTCCCTTAGGCCCTTGACTTCATTTGGTTTCTGTCAGCTGTATTTTAATACTGATTATATTTAATAAATTATCATCTCTTCACAATTAGACCTCCAATTACCCAGCCTGATGCCATTAAGCACTAATACTGTTCATCCCCCTCCTTTGGAGACAGTCATTGTACGATAGCCTGTCATTACTCTCAACTAAACATACCATTTCTCTCCTAGAAGCTGTAATTTTCAGAAATCCCAAGCAAACAAAGACAGCACTAGATGATGATTTAGCTTGTAGAGATGAAAAAAAGATCTCCAGTGGGAGGGGAAGAAGAGAAAAGGGAGAAAGAAATACCTCCATTGAAGTTACTAGGAATAAAGTTGTCATATATTATGCTGTCACCACATCTGAAATCATGAGCCACCTGTAGTCTGTGGGCCAAGGAGAAGTAATCTAGGGCTGATCAATGGCTGGAGGCATGTATATATTTATATAAGAGCTGTTAATGATGAACAAAGCAACCTGGTGGAAATGCTTGCAGTGTTGTTCTTGGTTAGTTTGAAGAGCCACCAAGTGATTGTGCCCAGATGAGGATCCACCTCCCCATGTCATTGGATCCCAGCCCATGTTGTCACAGGGATCCTGGGGAGTTGGGGCTGTGAGAAGGTATCTCAACAGCCTCCAGGTCACTGTACCCCAGACTCTTCTCTCTGGGCAACAGCAGCCTCCTGATGCTGCCTCAACTTGAGGGTGCTGTTGAAAGGCTAGATGTTTCCAGGACTCCAGGGTAAGTGTTCTCTGTCACGTCTCCTAAAGGCAAACAAAGGTACTTAACATGCACAATACAGGCTACAGCATCATGATCCAGCTAATCAGCAAATATGTACTGCAACAAATTAAAGTTTTGGGATTGCACAGTGCTCAGCTGCAGGATTTCTCATCAGCTTACCCTTCAGTTCCTCTTCCCTCTCCCCTTATGAGTCATGTTTGTCTTTCCAACAGGAGGCTGGCCAAGTCCACCTTGCTGCTGATCCCTCTCTTTGGCATTCACTACATCATGTTTGTTTTCTTCCCTGACAATTTCAAGGCAGAAGTTAAGCTGGTCTTTGAGCTCGTGGTTGGGTCGTTCCAGGTAAGCCACCCTTTGGACCACCAGTCAGTCACACAGTATCACAGATTCACAGAATGTCAGGAGATGGAAGGGACCTTGAATGATCATCTAGTCCAACCCCCTGCCTGAGCAGCTTCACCTAGATGAGATCACACAGGAATGTGTCCAGATTGGTCACCAGGTTTTTGTTTTGGTTTTTTCCTGGACACACCCAACACTGCTCTTATATCTTATTTGGACTGGATGACCTCTGGGAGTCCTTCCAACTCTAATCATTCTATGATTCTATGATCTTTGGAGAAGAAGATACTCACTCCAGCTTGGCCAGGTTGGAAGACAATTTTGTATTTTCCTCCTAGAATTCCAAAGGGAGATTCTCTCTCTTCATTTTAGGCACCTGAAAAGAAAATATACTTCTAAGTCACTCTGAGATTGTTGGGGTTTTGTTTTTTGGGGGTTTTTTGTTTGGTTTTTTTTTTCTTTAATTTATTTAAGGGAGAAAAAATAGCATCTCAGTTCAGTTTATATATTATTGACATGATATAAGGTGAGATAAATCACCTTTGGGAGGAGTATCTTTCTGTCCATTAACAGGAACCTAGTCTGGCTTCAACTAAGTGACTTGCATGAATTTTCTCCTCTATTAATAAGCCAGGTCCTGCTTGTAGAACCTGCTCAAGCAGGATTTGAGTTCATTAGCATGGGGGGATGGAGAATGGGGCTGTCCTCCATATTAATCTTTAGGAAACCCTGATGAAGTCTGCTTCTTAAGCCCTCCCATAAGCCTCACTTCAGTCAGTTGGAATGCTGGCTATAAGCCTTGGCCCTGCTGTTGCATCCCATTACATCCATCTGTTGATCAGCTCTAGCCATCCTGTGTTCCTGCAAGCAGGATCTGACTGTCACCATGTACCATCCATGTCAGTCACATGTTTTGTTCAGTGGTGAATGAGTTAATGTCCCTGTCTACACCTTTACTTCAAACCTGACTCCTTTGAGAGGTAATTGGATTTACACTCACTGCTTGTCTTTAGTGTTTGCAACCATAAAGGACAGAGATAAGTTTGGGTTATTTTTGTCAGTGAAAGCTGAGAATCTCAAAAATAAGGTGTCACTTCAGGGATGATGGGACAGCAACAGTTCATCCCTATACCATGTCTTAGGTCCTTCTGATCTTAATGATGTAATAGTGAGCATATTTAGATCTCCCTAGTTACAGCTGACAAGACCAAGCAGGAAAGTTGGGTCTAGTAGCCCATCTAGTTGCCTCTAATACCCCAGTTTGTATGATCAAGTACCCCTCAGAGCCCATCTGGTGGCTTTAAACACCAGTCTGAAGCAATCTTTGAACCCACACCCATACATCTGCAAGGTACCTTAATGATCTCCCCCTGCTCCTTTTATAGCTAAAATGCCATCAGGTGGTTTCTAAGGGACACCTTAGCAGTCCCCTGGCAGTGAGAGCCTGTCTCCAAGGCTGCAGTGAGTTCACAAGGTGCTAAAAGCCTGTTCTCTCCTTTCTCTAGGGATTTGTGGTGGCTGTTCTGTACTGCTTTCTCAATGGAGAGGTAAGATCAACAGTGTTCTTTGGATAATGCTTGCACCTAAACAAACTGGGTGCTTGTGGAGGGTGGCTTGAGAGGGGTCCCACTCCTGATGTTACAATGCTGGGGGGAAGCTTCCACATCAAATTTATCACTCCCTAAAAATACTTCAAATTGAGAGTTTCCAGCACAGTTAATAAACTTATTAGGACTTTCATGTGGCCCTTAATATTTCAGCTGCTGAGTCCTTCCTTTACTCATGAGGCAGCACCAGCAGAGCTCCCACATGACCTTGCATAAACCCCAATCCAGAGGGACCGCCTTCAGCAGGGAAGGGTAAAGTCCATCTCCTAGGCAAGCCCTGCTCAAGCCATGCTCAGCACCTCAGTGAGTCCTCTGCAGAATGAGGCCCACTGCCAAGATGGAGGCTCATTAGTGCAGTGATATTTTTGTACTGTGATCCATCTGCCTGTAAGAAATTCAGCAGCCCTGGATTAAACCCGCACCACAAAGGTGTGAGCAGCTGAAAACTTGGAGCTGCTGTCAGCTGGAGCACTTTCAGCTCAATAAACTGCACAGGGGTGAGAAAGAAGCAGCTGTGATCTGGGGTTGTGTTCCAGCTTCCTGGGGAGAGAAAGAGTGTCCAGAATCACAATTTGCTCTGTTACAGCTTCGATGGTGCTTTCAGCTGCGCTGAAGCCATGTGTACATCACGCAGTGGCTTGCAGGGCAGGTAGCTGGGCTCCAGCAGAGCCCTTTGCCAGCAAGCCTGCTCAGAGCAGACCCACACAAGCTTATTAATGATCCAAAACCATAAGAGGCATTGACATGACTTGTTAGGTGCAGACCAGTGCCAGGCAAACATGCTTCTACCTTACAAGCCTTGTTTTTGCCTTTCCCACGTTTCCAGTCCTGGGGTTTGCATCCTGGTGCTGTGCTATTCTTGTGTTTGCTGGCCCCAGAGACCCTCAGGCACAACTGTTTTAACTATTTAACTGTTATCTAAAAATTTGCACTGCAGGAGGGACAGGGATGGTGGCCAGATCTGTCCAGGGTATGAATCTGGACAGTGTAGACCAGGGGATATATGTAAACTCCCTGAGCAGGAACAAGTAACTCCTATCAAAAAAGCACAGTGGTATTGACAGCTTCACAGCCCAGCTATTGGTAAATCATTTGTATTTGGACACAAATGGGGTTATGAAAGAAAAGAAAAAGACTTTTAATTATATTCACAAAGCTTAGACTATGTTATCATTGAAGTCAAGTAGTCTGGCACCTTCACTGTGGCACATAATCAAGTCATAGAATCATAGAATCATAGAATTGTTAAGGCTGGAAA
>VXBZ01001814.1:150834-174281 GCA_013399135.1 Heliornis fulica | reverse complement strand
CCATCCTCGTTGCCCTTCTCTGGACACGCTCCAGAACCTCAACATCCTTCTTGAAGTGAGGGGCCCAAAACTGAACACAATACTCGAGGTGAGGCCTCACCAGTGCAGAATTCCCAGTGCTCCCATTTCTGCTGAAGCTCAGGGATTTCTGCTCTAGTAGTTCACTGACTACACTGGCTAAATGTTCTGGCCAGGTTAAGTTTAGTGACTCTTTATGACAGTCACTATTAACAATAAATGTTTTAGCAACCATTTATTATAAATTTTTGGCCCCTTGGTAGGTGAGTCACCCATTGCTACTCACACAATCCAGTTGGAGCAATGGAAAGTTCTCCAGGCTTCTGACTTTCTTGTCTTTCCACCACCTAGGTCCAAGCTGAACTCAAGCGAAAGTGGCGGAGGTGGCACCTGGAAAGGTTCCTGGGTTCAGACATGAAGTATCACCACCCATCCTTAGGGAGCAATGGCACCAACTTCAGCACCCAGATCTCCATGCTGACCAAGTGCTCACCAAAGACACGCCGGTGCTCTGGCTTCCAGGCTGAATTCTCTCTGGTGTGATGGGGAGAGGCTCTCTGAGCATCCAAAAGAGAAACTGAGAGACAGAAAAATCCCCAGGAATCAGTGATATGATGACAAATCCTTGTGAAATGACATGCTCTGCATGAGCCAACAGAGGACACAAAACTGGAAAAGCCACTGGCATCCAGAACAAGATCAGACAAGTGAAGAGGCAGAGAAATCATTTTCCTCTCCCTCTTTTCAGACCTTTCACTCTTAAGTTTCAAGCCCTCGGGGATTGATAACAATGGGTAAAGGTCCCAGTCATTTGAGGAGAACCTGGGAGATCCTGGTGTGTTGTAAACAATGAAGTATGGGAGTAAGGGAAGGGAGAGCCTGAGTCCTTGGTGGCTTTACCAGAGCCTGCATCTCCTATCCAGATAAATTGCACTTTTCTTTTCTGTTTTTTTTTTTTTAAATGAGCCAGTAAAGGAGAGAGGGAAGCAAGAAGTGGGAGAAAAAAAAAAACAAACAAACAAAAAAAAAAGGAGCCAAACATATGAATGTGCCAAATGTCCCATTGATTAGAGATGCTGATAAGGCACCAAAACCAGAGTTGGGGACATGGGGAGAAGGGACAGGAGGAACATACAGGAAGAGGCCAGCACACAGCCCCTGCCTCCTTGTTCTACAGGTGTGAAGATGAAGCTGCAGCACCAGAAAATCCCTGAGATGCTGCAGTGTATTCTGCTAACTGCCCACCACCCTTGTCAACAAAAGCATTCCAAGCACCCTTGGGTGTCCTCTGGAAAAGCAGGTTGCTGAGGAGGAACAGTGTGAATGCCCTTCTCTGCACTATGTCCATGAAATCATGTTTTGTTTGGTTGTTTTCAGTGAGCAGGAAACTCACTTTGCATGTATAAAAACCAGGCCCAGATGCCAAACATGGAGCATGGCTGTGTTTTTCATTCTTCTTAAGTTTGCCCCTAGGTCTCAGTGCATTAATGCACCCAGAATCATTAGGGATCAGGGGAAAACAACTGTTGTGCAATTCGTTTGCACTTGCTTAGCACACACTGCCAGGAAAGGGAGATGTAGAACCCTGTAATCCTTAATTGAATCAGACCTGCCATAAGGAGCAACTCCACAGATGAAAAAAAAATTAGCATCACAGCAGCAAGGAAAATTGCTTTTATCAGAACAAGGTTGCCTCAGCAAGTAACTGGCACTCCAGGAGTCAGGAAAGGAGTGAAGGAGCTATTAAATTGATTCCTTCAGCTTTTGCAGGGAGCTTTCATCCCATGATGAAGGCATTGTTTGATCTTTAAGATGTGCATGTGTGTTTTACCTCTTCTCTGAAGGCAGATTAGTTCCCATGCAGGGGCAATCCTTATGTAAAGGATACACACAGACCCTGTCCCACCAACTACATCAAATGGGGTTGCACCAGCTTTACACTGGGGTGGTAAATCCCTGCCCAGCTCAGGTATGCACTTACTGAACGGGCTGCTGTCATCATAGCATGTCATAGAGCTGTTCCCATGAAGGAAAGCCTTGGTCAGGAATGAGAATATGTGGAAGGGAAGGTGGGCTGGTCTTGCAGAGTTCATGGATCTCAACTTACCCACCAAGTACCAACAGCACCTGGACTTCATTCTCCATAATGAAATGTGGGTCCTTGAAGGGAAGCATCTTTATCTCAGGGGGGTTGTGGTTAGTTTAGCTTGCATGTTTGCTTGCTGAAAGCATCTGTGGTTCACTGCCAACAAACTGCACTGAGCCCAGGAGGAGAGCAGCAGATCTGGACATCCAGGTCCTTCCTCAGCTCTGAGAAGGGTGTTTTTCCATGCTGTAACCCTCCTCAGAGCTACACCTGTTATCATCTGAACTTCCAAAGTATTTCTCCATGTGTGGGACTAGCTCAGATGCTGTCACAGTGGAGCCATGTCTACCCAGCCTGCAGAACCTAAGAAGATAGGTAGATATTGTGAAGATAGTCATAGTGAGCTGCATGGTCCTGGAAGTACAGTGATGATGAGACCCCAGGCTAGGCAGGTGCAAGCCATCTTTGTTATGGCTAAATTACACCAAAACCATACATCACTGGTGTGCTGGAAGATCATCAAAATCCTCTCAGCATCTCTGTAATTCCCTAAATCCAGAGAAGTCATAAAGATGCTTACAATTTCCCTGTGGTGCTTGCACTGAAGCACTTATGCCCCAGTGCCCCAGGAACAAGGTCCTCATTGAATCTCCATGAGGCTCTCAGAGGCAAAGACCCTCTTCATATTTGGTGCTGGTGCTGTGTTGTTGAGTGCTTTCAGACCTGCATTAGGACTCACACAGATATCACCAGTACCACCAGTTTTTCTTCTGTGCCTGGGTCAAAGCAAGGACTTGGTCTAGCTCTACATCTTACTGGTGAATGCCTAACTGCAAGGAAGCCCAGAAGAAGCAAGAGAAAGCTTTCTCTAAGCTTCCAAGTTGTTCCACTTGGTGTAAGACACTTTTGCTCACTGGTTTCACAGTTTAAAAGCAGCATCAGTCTGGAAAAGCTCTGATTCATCAGGCTGCAAGGTCAGCTGTCATGGTAGCTATTTATGCCCAGTAAAATTGGTGAGCTGCAGAGGAGCAGTGCCCAGTCTTGTTAATGCATCCACTGAGGTGCCTAAGGTGTGAATGTGAATCCCAGGTCCCAGACAGGCAGAGGAGGGGTTTGAGGACAGAGCAGTTAAACAGGAGTGACACACCATTGCCAGTAACCTTTGAGAGATGTGAGGGAAACCCTTCCCATCTCTTTCAGGCATCCTTGCAGGGCCAGAAGTCCATGCCTGTGAGCCAGCAGGAGACACAATTTGCATTTTCCCTCTGCTCTTCACCTTCCATTTCATCTCCCTGTGCTTGCAACTCCATCTGCAAGAGGACCTCCTGCTTTGTGTTTACAGCTTCTCTTCCATTCAGTCCTGTGCTGACCTGTGCCAGCATCGATCACAATGCCAAAGGCAACGAGAATGAATTTGTCTCTGAGAGGCAGGACAGGGAAAAGTTCAGCTGGTTATTTACCCATGTCACAGAGCCTTCTGCAGCCCATGAGATTGACCACCAGGCTATTCTGCAAGGGAGCCTGGAGATTGGATGGGACCTAAACTGAGGGGCTCTTTAAAAAAACACCCAAAAGTTGACTCCATTAACATGCCCCCAGGCATCCTACTTGCAATTATTTCATCACCAAACATGCAGCCACATGGCCATTATGCTGTCAAGGATGTTTGAGAGATTAAATGAATGTGCTGAATGTACCTGCTGTGACAGGCATGGCAATGTTAGTGATGCAGGCAGTGCAGAGCTGCCAGCCCAGCTGTGTTGGCCTCATATTTAAGGAGAACTGAGGAGTCAGTGGCAAAATCAGAGCTTTTCACTCTGGGGATATGAGCAATCAAGTGAACGATGACATTTGGCTCAGGCCCTCATTTAAGTGGCTTAGTGCAGGAATTTGGCCCAATAACTTAGCCTCCTCTACTCTGGTTTCCATCCAACTCATCAATAATGGAGATGGAGAACCTTACTGTGACCCCAAACATCAACTCAGACCACATTGTCCTGCAGAACACACAGTGCAGTGCTCAGGACTGCTGCTGCTGCTCCCAAAGCACCAGTTCGACCTTCTTTAACTCAGGTGTGAGACAAGAATGACCCCAGAGAAGGCAACTGGATTAACTTGCTGCAAAATAAGTTTAAGAGGTGTACCTGGATGTGACAGGCTTTTAGATATGTTTGAGGACCATTAATTTGGACTCCAAAACTATGGGAATCAGGCCAAGCTGTGATCCCACTTGCACCAATCAGTTCACTTCGGTGAATCCCGAGTTACACCAGCATTAAACTGGAATTTGCCTTCAGAGTAATTCCTTTATCTTCAGCCTGGGACTGTTTACTCCCTTTTTATACCAGTGAGAGATCACACCCCTCCTGTTAATTAGTCACTGTATATTTCAGTGATTAAATTATTAAATAAGTATTAATAAGTATGAAAGAAATAAAACATTAAAAATTGTCTCAAGGTCTAGAGGTACAAGACTCAATATTATCATTAGTCACTAGATATTTCTATTCCACTGGGACCTGCATTTCTCTGTGGCCTTCTCATGAGCAGCAAGAAATGAGCAAATGACCATGTTTAGGGTTTAAAACAAAGCAGTAAAGAAATACTGGGCTGTTTCAGAATTTCAGGACCTTAATTTGAAACTAGTTTCTAAAATCAGAGATATGTAACCAGCAGCATCACTGTTGTAGCTATGGAATGAAAAAGAGATTCCAAAAAAGCCCAGGAGATAAAAAAACTGTCATTTCTTTTAATTATTACTTTTGGGTTTATTTTTCCTTTGAAGCAGTTGCATTTTTCTCAAGGAGGTGTTACTGGAGAACAAATGTTTCCTACCTGAACTGGTCAGAAGATTCACTCCTTTCCCGATATCCTGTTCAGCCAAGGGGCAATGAAGCAGAGTGGTGTCTCTATCATAGGGCTGTGGGAGCGAAGGGATTAACTCCCAATCTCAGCTAATCAGGTGGAAACACTTTCAGAGAGAGAGAAGCACCTGCTGGTGAACGAAAAGCTGCCTGGTGGGTTTTGAAAAGCAAAACAGAGTGGAGAAGAAAGCTCAGGAGTGAACATTGCTTGACTCCATGCGATTAAAGGGGCTAGGGGGGATGATTTTTTTCCATTCCTTCTACCTTCTTCTTTCCACTCCTTCTACCTTCTTCTTTCCACCTTCATCACAGTGTTTAAACAAGCTGAAAACCAGCAGGTTCCTGCAGGAAATATGAAATCTTTTCAGACTCAAAGGGAATCCTCAGACTTGGAAATGCCAGAATGTGTCTTTGTGAAGCTTATTTTATCGTGTCCGCACAAGTTCAGATGGTTTTGATAAATGTCCTGTGGAATTCCTTCTGTTGTCAGAAGCAAGAAGGCTGAGAAATGATGGTTCTTCTCTGGTTTAACACCAAAGCCCATGTAAAACATGCTCCCTCCCTGCCATGTCCCAGCCTCTCTGCTTTCAGGGAAGGCAATGAGCTGTGGTGTTGACCCTGCCCAGGCTCAGCCCTGTGCTTCCTCCCAAGGCATCTCCGCAGCAGTGAATGTTCCAGACTCTTGGAGACCAGGACTGCAGTCCTGAGCTCCTGAGTCACAATGCAACTTTGCACTTTTCACACCCCGTTGCCTATGGTGGCAATGGCCATAATGCTTCTTGATTGTAGATGACCCTCAAAGAGCAGGAGGCCAAGGTTTTGGCCTCATAGATAACCATATCAACCTGGAATGGATCTGGTACCATTCTGGAACTAAACTGGTGTAACAGGGAAAAGAATTAAGTACCAGACTGATACATGGAGTCAGATGTCCCAAAGTCCAGAACAGCATGGATTTCAATGCAATTCTTTCAGGCAGTCAACTTTTTTCCCCATCTCCAAACCCATTAATTACACAGCAGTCTGACGAGGTATAATTACAATCTTCTTATTTCCCCTGGAGATCTGTGCAGTTGTAAATTGTGGCTTTTAGGAATTAAGAGTTTCCTGGGCCCATGGACTGTCTCTTCCATCTGCTGTCTGAACTTCCTAACTCCTTGTTAGCTTGCATGGTGTTGCTCTATATACTGAGGAGCCCTGGGTTTGAAACCCTGGTTATTTCTAGAATACTGTGAAATCACAGGGCAGATGACAAATATTGGGACCAGAAACTATGTAACAGGTCTGTAAGGGAAATAATGGCTATTTGGGGTCTGATGGCCAAGCCTTCAGGACACACAAATTGCCATCAGCAGAGCACTAGTGTTTTATACTCCAGTTTTGTGGATATTGTAAATTTGTACATAGAGGAAATCTGGATAAAAAAGAAAAAAAACCCCAACAACTACAAAAAAAACCCCAAACACATTTTTGATACTCTAATGATGACAAATTTAAGTTTGAAAAGGCACTTTTGACTTCCAAAGTGTATTTTTCAGATGGTTTCAAACACCTCAAGCTGCTGTTCAGTAGCTGGTGCCAACTGACTTCTCGCTCAAACTGTAAGCACCTCTGCTCTGCCCCCATGTAAATAGGCTTTGACTGCAAAGAATGATGAAAACTGGCTGTGAACAGAGAATCACTGTCTCTGTAGACTTTTATGTACCTAGGTGCTTGTGATGTATCCTTCATGCCAGTGAGAACAGGCCTGCTTGCTTGGCACAGGTGAAATCACCTTGTTTCATGGCCTTTTGCCCAATGTTATTTATTTTGTTCTGACTGTACATATGTGATGAATTGGCTATTTTTTTTTTCCCTTTGTATTTGGTTGGTCTCCTTGCTTCAGAGGAGGTTCTTCTCTGTGGTTGACACTGCTGAAAACAAGCAATAAAACCATTGTGAAGACATTGTGTCTAAGACGTGCCACCTGATATTTTAATTTCTTTTTCTCAGTCCCGAAGAAGACACAGACAGGAGGAAAGACTAAGCAGGGGGTAGGGAGCTGGTAAGGTGGTTGCCTACATTAGGTATAAACATGAGACCTGCTTTGAGAACATCTATTCCAGCAGAAGAATCAGTACCAGCCCCACCATGAGTAATCCTCAAAACCACCACAATGAAGGCAACACCATTGCATGAGCTAGGTGGCTGGATTCAATGGCTTGTGGAGGTAGGACTTGAGCATAGAGGTAATAATCATGCGATTACAAACACACTATGGTTCTTCTGACACCATCAAGAGGTGTTAAAGGATTCCTGTATTTGCAGGTGCTTACACCCATGCACACACATACATACAAGTAATGATTGTTACAGGTGTAGAGTTGGATGCTGGGATGTCCTCCAGATGTCTCACTATGATGTACCATTCTAACTCACCATAGTGAGAACCTTCACAGTACCCTGGATAGACAGACCAGCTGGCCCCAACATAAGAAGGACATGGACCAGTTGGAGAGGGTCCAGAGGAAGCAACAAAGATGATAAAGGGGCTGGAGCACCTTTCCTATGAGGACAGGCTGAGAGAGTTGGGGCTGGAGAAGAGGAGGCTCTGGGGAGACCTTCTAGCGCTCTGCCAGGACCTCAAGGGGGCCTACAAGAAAGATGGGGAGAAGCTGTTCAGTAGGGCCTGTTGTGACAGGACAAGGGGTGATGGGTTTAAAATAGAGGGAGGGAGATTTAGATTGGAGATTAGAAAAAGTTCTTTCCTGTGAGAGTGTGGAGCACTGGAACAGGTTGCCCAGGGAGGTGGTGGATGCCCCATCCCTGAAGACGTTCAAGGCCAGGTTGGATGAGGCCCTGAGCAACCTGATCTAGTTGGGGGTGTCCCTGCTTCTTGCAGGGGGGTTGGACTGGATGACCTCTGGGAGTCCCAACTCTAGTCATTCTATGATTCTATGATTCTAAGCTAAGGTCTGTCATTTACATGACAGACTGTAACCACCCTCCAACATCAGGAAAAACCAAAAATATGTGAAAAATACATGAGTTTTTTTCTCATTTCCTTTATGACTGAACACAGATTGCCAGTCACCCAGGCTTCAGTGTAAGACAATCAGAGTGACTTTTCAAGAGCAGGTATGATGGGTCCATTTCACCTACAGAAATCCCACATTGCTGTGAGAAACCAAAATGCCTTACCCATGAGATGCAGAAGAAAGCTGCCATCCAACACACTCTGCAACATTTGGCATATATAATTATCAAGGGCATTATATAATGCAGTTTCCATCTCACTGAGGTGATTTGACCTGGGATCACCACAACTGAAGGGACACTGGTGGTGCAAATCATAACCTGAGCATCATGAGAACATCCTGTCTGCAGGATCTTCCAACTAGATCCTTGACCCATCCTTCTCAGTATTGTATATGCCCAGCATCACTGTACTCATGTATTCAAACACAACACATCTGACTATATAATGATGTTGTGTTTTCACCTCATCTGAGACCTGAACACCACACAGCCACTCTCTCCAAAATGCTGGAGGTGAAAAGATAGAAAAGAAAATCAACTAAGAAAGACAAACCTCATGGGTTGGGATAAGGATAGTTTACTGGGACAGCAGAGAGATAACAATGATAGGACTTTATAATAAAATACATGAAAATGGCTATACAGGGTATAATTTCTCACAGCTCAGAGCCATCCCAGAACCAGATCGCCCCCAAACCTGCATATCCTGAAGCCCTCCTCCTCTACAGTTCCCTTATAATGAGCATGACATCACTGGCATGGAATATTCTCTTTGGCTGGTTTGGATCACCTGTCCTGGCTGCTTCCACTCCCAGCTTCCTGGGTGCCCCCCAACCTTCTTGTTATGAAGAACTGAGAAGTCCTTAACTGCTTGGCAACAACTAGAAACATTGGGGTGTTATCAGTGCTGCTCTCACCCCAACTCCCAAACACAGCATACAAAAAATTAACTCTGCCCTAGCTGGAACCAGGACAAATAGAATCATAAAACTACGTGGGTTGGAAGAGACCTTTAAGATCATCAAGTCCAACCACAGCCTAACCCTGCCTAGCCCACCTCTAGACCATGTCCTCAAGCACAACTTCTACACACCTTTTAAATGCCTCCAGAGATGATGACTCCACCCCCTCCTTGGGCAGCCTGTTCCAATGCCTGATAACCCTTTCAGTAAAGAAATTCTTTCTTATATGTAACCTAAATCTTCCCTGATGCAGTCTGTAACCATTTCCTCTTGTCCTATTACTTGTTACCCAAGAGAAGACACCAAACTCCCACCTCTCTGCACTCTCCTTGCATGTACTCATAAAGAGAAAGAAAGTTTCCCCTCAGCCTTCTTTTCTCCAGACTCAAAAACCTCAGCTCCTTCAGCTGCTTCTTAAAGGACTTGTGCTCCAGACCCTTCCCCAGCTCCCTCAGCTGCTCCTCACAGGACTTGTGCTCCAGACCCTTCCCCAGCTCCCTCAGCTGCTCGTCATAGGACTTGTGCTCCAGACCCTTCCCCAGCTCCATCACCCTTCTCTAGACACACTCCAGCATCTCAACAACCTTGCTGTAGTGAGGGGCCCAAAACTGCACCCAGCACTCCAGGTGAGGCCTCACCAGAGCTGATACAATGGGACATTCCCTTCCCTACTCCTGCTGGTCACATCATTCCTGATACAGGCCAGGATGCCACTGGCCTCCTTGGACACCTGGGCACATTGCTTGCTCATGTCAGCTGGCTGTCAGCTAAAAGTGGTTAATTAATGACTTGCAGGTACAATGGAAAGTGCAGTAGCTGGAACTTGGGTTAAGAGTCCTGTTTCTTAGTTGTTACTTTAATTTGCTTTTGGGACATTGGCTAAAATATTTCTCTGAATATGATGTTTATCCACCTCAAAAGGGATGTCTTGATTTTTGGAAATAGCAGTTCATTGGATCTATTCAATGTGTCTACAAATTAACTCACCTAAATCCCTCCACATATTCTCTGGGCTGGAAGTAGCTTTCTCCAAGGAAAAAAAATGGTCTGATGTTTGAAAGTAGATTTCTCAAAGCCTCCAAATCTCTGCTAGTGGATTCTAAATCATTAACAAGCCATTAATTCATACTTCTTTCAGGCACAGGATTGTCCAGTTAAGCTAATGAGACCAAATACTCTTCCATTTGCACTGTCCCATTGTAGAGCTGGTGGCACTGCAAAGCTTGGGTCTGTCTTTGCCTCCTTGACATACTCAGTGTTCCAAGAGCTGACATCTTTTACACTAGTCCCTGGAGCAGCAGACACAGTGCTCAGCCTGAAGGAACTGCATCCTCATCCCCAGCAGCTTTGTCACCCTGAGCTAACTTAGATAGTGACCTTAGCTTTGGAGCTTCCTCCAGATTCCCAGGGGGGACTTTTCCCAAGATTTGTCCCTGAATCATGTCTGTGTTTCCTCCTTGCTGTGTTCCCTGTTCTGTAGTGCTGTCTTTTCAGATCTTTATTGCTCCAAACAAAGCAGGAGCCTTCCTCTGCATTGGAGAAATGCCTAGCAGGCAACTAGGAGGGAACAGTAATTACTCCTATGAAAGACACATTATTTAATGCACATGAATATTAGGCAGTGAAAATAGATTGCATGAGAGGTCAATGAGCTTCTCCTTGTCCAAAGGGCCAGTTCCACAGTTCACCCCGTTTTTAAGCTGATTTATACCCACTGTTCACACTACAGATAAAGGCTTAATCTACATTTGGGGATGACAAGTCTTAGCTATATATATGTCTCTCCTTTCTGCCTGGATTTTGTTTTCATTTAAAAACAGAAGGTCTAATGCTCTGGGCCAGTCTGAGGATCAAAGCTGTTGCACACTGATTTTCACTGGATCCTTCTGCAATTAAATCAGCAAAAGAGGTTACAAAGTCTGGGGAAATGGAAGAACAGACAATTATATTTATCCTGTGTCTATAGAGGTGATGATAATCACATTCTGCCAAAAAATGTCTTCCATATGAGGAACACCAATCACTGCTCAGGAATTAACTAGAGGAATTGGCTTTGATGAAGGTTGCCCAAGAAGTCTGAGACAAATATCAACCCAGCCATCTTCAATCCCTGCTGTGTGTCCTCTGTGCCAGAGACACCCTTCCTGGTTTAAAATGAGCATAGCATCGCTTTTCTCAGGCACAAACTGTTATTCTGAATTTGACAGGACATGGGATCACATATCTGAACAGGCCTCAGAACAGGCTGCACAGAGAGGTCATGGATTCTCCTTCTCTGGAGACATTCAAGACCAATCTGGACACATTCCTGTGTGATCTAATCTAGGTGACCCTGCTCAGGGTGATCATTGGACTAGATGAACTTTCGAGGTCCCTTCCAACTCCTGACATTCTGTGATTCTGTGACAGATCTGGAAATTTTTGAGCTTGGCTTTTAGAGCTTCTTTGTGTACGTTTGGTGGTGAAGTGGCTTTTTATGACTGCAAAACCACAATTCTCTATAAGAAAGATGGCCAATGGCATCCTTTTCCTTTGATCCCTTGTGGTTTCCATGGCAAAAGGCCAGGACGAGGACTTTTGTGATCTCCATGACATTAAAGCAATTTTCTGTGTAGTGAATCAATGTCAGTGGTTAAATTATCTCCGCTCCACATGCAACCAGTTGCATTCACTCCTTCCCACTGAGGATATAAAGTTTGAACTGTGACACCATAGAATCCACAGAAAGAGAATCATAGAAGGATTAGAGTTGGAAGGGACTCCCAGAGGTCATCTAGTCCAACCCCCTGCAAGAAGCAGGGACACCCCCAACTAGATCACGTTGCTCAGGGCCTCATCCCACCTGGCCTTGAACGTCTCCAGGGATCCAGGGGCATCCACCACCTCCCTGGGCAACCTGTTCCAGTGCTCCACCACTCTCACAGGAAAGAACTTTTTTCTAATATCCAATCTAAATCCCCCTCCCTCTATTTTAAAACCATCCCCCCTTGTCCTGTCACAACAGGCCCTACTGAACAGCCTCTCCCCATTTTTCTTGTAGATCCCTTGAGGTACTGGAATCCCCAGAAAGACTCTGGATTGTCAGAGGCACAAGGCAGTGGGTCATGACGAGCCCAGGCACTGCATCCCTGCTGTAATATCACAGAATCACAGAATATCAGGAGTTGGAAGGGACCTCAGAAGATCATCTAGTACAAACCCCCTGCCCAAGCAGGATCACCTAGACTAGATCACACAGGAATGTGTCCAGATTGGTCTTGAATGTCTCCAGAGAAGTACTGTGTTATTAAGTCAAAGAGCAAATTAGTAATTTCTCCAGGAAGGAAGAAATTTCTAGGGAGTATTTGAGACAGGGTCCAAGTGGCTCACACACACTCAGCTAGAACCTATCACTTGTCAGAAGAAAAGCAAGTACTTGAAAAGAACAAAGGATTTGCAAAGTGCTGGTGGAACTCTGAAAATATGACACACAGGTATGAAGCACTTCAGTGCTGGAGATAAATGACAAACTTCACTGTTGTGCAGAGAATCTGGCTGCAGAATTCATTACCAAAGCCTTTATCTCTTCATAAACCAAAAGGAAAACTTATTAAAAAGAATACAGTGCAAGTTGGCGAGGTGGGTGATGCAGATCCCCATCATTCTGAACTGCTATTTATGCTGAACACCACTTTAAACCTAGTCTGACCTCCTCGGATGAGAGCTCCTTCAGTTAAATAGGTTTTCTTTCTTCACATAATCTTAATAGGACAGGCACAAATTCCTAGATTCAGCCAGGAGACTCCATCTGATAGACCCATTCAACCTCAGATTGAGTTTAGCCCCCAAATGTGGCAAACCCTTCCACCAATCCATAAAGCCATTGTTCCTCTGTGGAGACAAGTTGAAAAACAACATTTCATTGCACACAAAGCAACTGTTTTTCTCTAGGTTAAGTGGGTTGGAGTGTGAAAACCTGCTGTCAGCTTTGTAAATAGAAAGCAAAGAGCAATTGTTATTGAAGTATTGGCTTTCTGGGTGAAATCCCTCTCACCTGGTTTTATTTATCTATTAAGCAGTTGTTAATGTCAGAGCCACTCCTTTAAACACCCTTCTAGGGAGTTATTGTCAATGCAATTAATCCAGTTTAGGGGGAAATTCATCTGTCCAGGTGCAGCAGAAGAATTGAGGCAAATGAGAGACATAATACACTTGAGTGACCCCAGATTGTCTGATTTAGGACTTTGGAAACTAAAAGACAGAGCAGACATTGAAATTACTGATTACTCAGCTTGAAATGGGCAAAACTGAGCACTGGGTGCAGTTCTGGGCACCACAGTACAAGAAGGACACAGAACTATTGGAGAGTGTCCAAAGGAGGACAGCGAGGATGGGGAAGGGTCTGGAGGGGAAGACTTACAAAGAGAGGCTGAAGGTCCTGGGTTTGTTCAGCCTGGAGAAGAGGAGGCTGAGGGGAGACCTCATGGTGGTCTGTGGCTTCCTGAGGAGGAGGAAAGAAAGGGCAGGTGCCAATTTCTTCTCTTTGGGGACCAGGGAGAGAACCTGAGGGAACAGCATGAAGCTGGGACAAGGGAGGTTTAGGTTGGATGTCAGGAAGAGGTTCTTTACTGAGAGGGGGGTTGGGCACTGGAACAGGCTCCCCAGGGAAGTGGTCCCAGCACCCAGCTTGATTGCCAGTCAAGAAGCATCTAGATGATGCACTCAGTGACATGCTCTGACTTGGCTGGCCCTGTGTGGAGCCTGGAGTGGGATTCAATGGTCCTTATGGTTCCTTCCCACTCAGGATATTCTGTGATTCTATGAACCTGTGATTCTAAAACATCCACCTCCTCTCCCAGAAACCACGGCAAGCAAGCTGTAAAAAAGGGATTTAGAAATGCCTGTTGGATGTGAACTTCTCTGCAGAAGTCTAAGGTGATCTTTATGGAGGTGTTGCCAAGTGGAATCTGGACAGTCAATGACTGTTTGTATCACCAGCACTCAAAGCTGTCCTTGACATTCTGAAACACACCTACTGTGGTTCTTGCTGAATCAGTGAACACAAACTTTAGTGATAAATTTGTTTGAACAAAAATGTGTGTTTTGCAAGGAAACACCAATCAAGACATGATGATGAAAAGGAAGATACTATGCAAATGGATTTCAGTTCAAAGCTGGAGGATTAAAGCAGCAAAAATGACAGTTTTATTTTTTTAAATACCCAGCTGCACATATCACAGAATATCCAATAGTCTTCCCTTACAAAAAAACCCCACCATATAATAGTTGGTTGTTGTTTATTAATATTGAACAAATTCTTGTAATGAGAATGTTTTGGTGACCAGTGCATATGGAAACCTTGAGTATTATAACATAATAATACACTTAAAACCAGAAAGGACATCACTGTTTTTAAGGATGCTGTTGCCCTAACTACACTAGCACTTCGTGAAGGTGACCATTTGTAAGTAAAATATAAATCCAGAGATCCTCAAAATGGTAAAGAAAACATTTGCTACCTCCAGTAATTTACTTAAAACTTCTGACCTTGTCTCATTGACAATGCTCTATATAACAATTTTTCGTGGAACATGGGTTCATCAGAGACTGAATTGGACCATAGCTCCAGTAAAGTGATATTAGCTGGTACAGAACACCCACCAGATGATCATTAACACAATAATTTTCCTTGTAGATCATAAAAAGTTCTTTCTCTCCCTAAAGACCAAATGAAAACAAACCTGCACTTACACATACTCAGTTTCTTTACTAACAGAGCATTAATTTCTGGTTTTCACCGGGCTCCTTGGGAGGTTTTGGTTTAATGTATTGAAATTGCAGCTGCTTGTATTTAAATTATTTATGCACTCAGATGTGTAGACTGTGATTAAGTTTCTTATTTGGTTGTAACACAAGGTTCATTTCTTTTGCTGGTTGATTTACCATGAAGCAACCTTCCCTGTGGGTCTGCTCCACAATAAATTGCTATTGGCAGATAGAAATGTCAGGTTTACCCTCTAGATGGGAGCAGCAACAAATCAGACCTTTGCTTGCTCCATTTTTCCTTCTACACTTGTAAAAATAAATGTGTGTTTCTGCTTATTCCCAAGCATAGAGATATGTTGGGGCACTATTTAATATATGAATTTCATGGCTACCAAAAATGAAGCAATGTAGCTCAGGTTCTGTGAAACTGGCCGTGAATATCAAACTTCCCAGGCCCAAATTTCAACTCTACTTTTAGTCTATTTAAGCTGAAATGATGTTTTTTGATTTACCAGGTGTCACTTTTATAGCAAAACTCACTTTACAGTCACTGGAGGTTTGCTAAATACAAGAAATCCACCAGCAATATAATTATTGAATCTCAGGAAGACCAGTAAATTACATCCAATTAATTACACATTTGTTGAACTCCATTGTGTCTAATGCCACATGAGACCCTCCCCCCCTGCCAACCCCCACTCCAAGTGTTGTCAATGTCTACATGAGAACAGAAGATGTAACACAGGATTTACAACACTTCGTAAGGACAACTGTACTCATGGAATCACAGAACATCAGGAGTTGGAAGGGACCTTGAAAGATCATCTAGTCCAACCCCCATGCCTGAGCAGGATCACCTAGTTTAGATCACACAGGAATGTGTCCAGATTGGTCTTGAATGTCTCCAGAGAAGGAGACTTCACAACCTCTCTGGGCAGCCTGTCCCAGTGATCTGTCACCCTCACAGGGAAAAAGTTCCTCCTTATATTCAGATGGAACTTCCTCTGCTCCAGCTTAGATCCATTGCCCCTTGTCCTATCTACTCCTGGTCCAAAAACTCACAGCATCTACTCTGACTCCTCAAGCCTGTATTTACGCAGCTGAAAATCTCACCCAAAGTGCCTATTTCTTGCCTTGAATACGAAGTGCTGACTGGGACTACCTCAGCTGGAGATGTCAGCACTGGTGATCCCTAGTGCTAGGCAATTCACCCACTGTGGTGTATCTTGATTTATTGTGACTGCAGGCTCTTTGCTACTTGGAATCTTCTTTCTGTGGGTTCAGAATGTATTGATCTGAATCATTATTTACTGGTAATGACAAGGGACAAGTCAGCACAGCCAAAGGGCAACACTGTGGTTTTTAAGTTCCCAAATAGAAAAAACTTACTCTGGATAAAGCTACCACTGTAGGAGAAACAGGATGACAGCTGAAGATCTAGCCAAGATCTATGGCTTTTAAGGATGTTTCCATAGCTACTTATTTCCTCCATCTTCTCTGCTGCCTCCATCTTCCTGAGCACAAGGGTATTTGTGTTTCTTCTCTGAGGGTTCAAACCACTTGTTCCTGCATCTCCTGAATGACTGTCTGGAAAAGACACCTAATAAGTGCTTCTTGCTGCTAATGGGATGGGAAATGGTTGGTCACTATCACCTGCTTTTTCAACATGTTCTACAGAGCCTCTCTCATCCCTCCTCCAGTTCAAATTGAGATTCCCAGACTAATCTGGGAATATATTAATTTAATTCCCTTGCTTATTCCTACCAAAGACCTTAAATGACAGTGCTAGAATTACATTTTTTCCCATGTTTTATTTTCAGAAGACTCTTACTCTTAAGGAGCATGTAAACAGTCTTGCACATTACATCACTGCCCATGGTCACAGGACATGGTGCAAGGAGGAGGGAAGTGGCTGCTCTCAGAGATGATGACTTTGCATAGTTCGAGTTCATTGCACTCAAAACACCAAAGGACTTCAATGAACAGGAGAAGATTTGTTGATGGGAGTTTTTCTCCTGGCTCAGTTCCCCATACTGTCTAGGAACACAGTATGCAGAAGTGTCAGTCACCTTGTCTTAGGTGTATGTAGGTGTCAGACACCCCATGTCTTTAGATAGCAAAAATGGGCACAGTCCTGCTTTGCCTTTCCCTGCTTTTCCTTGCAACAGCCCATTTCAGTGTTGATGGTGCTATTTGAAACCAACCCTGGGCTCCAAAAAAATCCATCACAGGGTGTCAGTGCACATTGTCCACAAAACTATGGGCTGTCAAAGAGGGAAGCACAGATCAGGAATAGTGCTGCTGCTCAGGAAGAAGCTGACTGTGCCACCTTACCAATGCCTATGTCATCATGCTTATGTCTGTGCTAATAAATAGGAGTGTCAAGGTCCCATTCCCCTGCCCCTGGAAGAAATGGCCTTGGACACCTTGTGTTCTTACAAACAAACTTCCTGATTCTGTAGGAAAAATTTATACTTTCCATGTTGCCTTCCAAGAACATTTCCACAAACACACATACACACACAAGAAGACAACAATTCTGGCACTTGAGATTCTGATATTTAACAGTTTCCTGGTGACTGGTGTCATTTAAATGACTTCTAGGTCACACTTCTAGATTCAGAGTGCTGCTGTCAAAGTCTTGACCTCACAGTAACAACCCATGGCTGGATCATGTCTGCTAGTAGAGCTAAGCTTGGAATTTAATGGCAAAAATAATTCAGTAACACTCTAAATACAAACCAAGCTCTCAAACAGAGGTGATTTTACAGCTAGTTTAGTGCTTTGTGGTTAAATCCATGAACTTCTGAGGTGGTTTCTTGAAGTGAGAAGGATTTGCCAGCACAGAGGCTTCATGAAGATCTTCATTTTGTGCAACAGTAGTATGAGTGTTGACTCTATTTTTGCCAGGCTTCACCTCATCCAGGGGAAACGAACTTAAACTGCATCAGGGAAGATTCAGATTAGATGTCAGGAAGAAATTCTTCACTGAAAGGGTTGTTGGGATGTGGAACAGGCTGCCCAGGGAGGTCATTGAGTCACCATCCCTGGCTGTATTTAAAAGATGGATAGGTGAGGTGCTCAGGGAGATGGTTTAGGAGAGGACAGCTATGGTTGGACTGAATGATCTAAATGGTCTCTTTCAAACCTAATCATTCTGTGATTCTGAGATCTCTACACCTCCTCCTGAGGTCAAAACAGGGCTTTCCATTGATTTCTCTGACTACCAGATTAAGCTTTTATGATGCTAACAAACACCTTGATGTATATACAGGAGTGAAGTCTCTTCACAAAAAAAACATTTGCTGGAGTTATACATAATTAGATGGTGACAGTTTAATGCAACTTCATTACTGATTAGCACCCAATCCACATGAAAATCTCATCATCAGATCCATTCACAGAGCACAGCAGTAGTTAGGAGTAGAGACAGTCAAGCTGACTATCATTTAAAGCACAGAAGATGATTAGCCTTCCCAGTCTCTTTCCCTACACCACATTTACCATCACAGTGTGTTATCCCATTTCATCCCTGCCTCAAAGGAAATATTTTGGCCAAGAAAGTCAAATTGAGAGCAGAAAAAAGAGATGGCACCAGGAAGCACCAGAGGTGGTAAGTTATTCCTGTTCTGACCCATACCCTGGGCATGGTTCTCCTCTGAATATGGATAGAGCTAAGAAACATTTAACATGGTCACCTCTAAAAGCTGTCTAAATTTAAGCCTAAATTTGGAGCAGATATGCTCCAAATTTTTAAATAAATATAGAGCAGATATTGCTACTTAACACTGTGCTCACCTTGTTTTCCTCTTTTGCTCATAAATTTACCAGTTTGAGCTAGATATATTTTCAATCCTAGTTTTTCTCTGGAGGATGGTGTTTTTAGACAGAATGTGTTTCTAAAATTGCTGGGCAAGTTCCAATAGCAAAGGAAGTTTCTTCTTGCAATCTGTTTCTGTGAGGGATTCCTAGTACTGCAGAAGAGGGATTAGAGCCTGAAGGGTGATTGATGCCACAGGATGGAGGTTCTGTTTTTTCCACCTCCTTCTTTTTACAGTCTTTTTACCCACTGAAATGATTGCATTTCCAATCCTCTTTTCAAGTTGCAAAGTCAAACCTGCAAAAGTTAGGTAATGGCAGAATATGAAGGATACCTGTCCATGGTGGGTCGAAAATGCAATAAATACCAGGAGGGGCTGCAGGTTTTTGTGTGTGAAAAGGAGAGAGTGATGCTGGCAGCACAGTCTGTGCATGCACTGCAGCAGGTAGGTGCAGGCAGAGGAGAAACTGGAGTTTGGGAGTGATAAGACCAGTATTTGCAAACTCAAGGGGCCTTAAGTGAGTCAATGTGAAAAATATTACTTGGAGACCTGAATAAAAATTCATCTTTCCCAGCCTGTTTCTCTTGGTTTAACCCTGAATTAAAAATGGGAGCTTGACAACCCCAAGAAGAAGAAGGAATGAATACTCTCTCATCTATCTGTGCTGCCTCTGAGGTGAGAACCAAGTAAACAAACTACAAAAGAGACCAATTTATTTACATGCATTTTCTGCCATCAGAACAGCCTAAAAGAAAGGAAACATTGCAGAAGGCTGGAATGAGTCACCACACTGCCTGCAAGGCTGAACAAAGCTGGGATCCCTGGGTTTGTGAACCATTGTCTACTAAAAGAAGATAAATATAAATATAGAAATATATATGTATAAAATAAGCATAAATATAAATACACATATGCATACAGGAATTATTTTTATTCCAGTGTTTGGGAATGTTTAGGGACTTCATAGATATGACCTCAAACATTAGGAGGGCTACCATAGGTGGTTAAATCCTACCTTCAAAGCTGGGTTTACTGTAGCTGGATCACAGGTTAATGTAGAAATGCCATTATGGTCTTCACAGTGTAAATGTGTCTGGATAAAAGGAGACCAAAGAGCAGAAAAATGTGCTTGGGTGAAAAGAGAGTGTTTTTTGCCAGTGTGGCAGGATGTGCTTTAGAGAACAAGCTGCAGGGCTCCAGTGACAGTCTTTAATTCACTCTATGCTGCTTCTCTACCAATGCAAAGATGCTCAACAGGTTGGTACAGAGATGCAGCACAGAGCTCCCAAGCCAGAAATCTCAGTGCTCCTTGGGGATGTCAAGACAGCAGCCCTTCCTTTTACACACAGAGAAACTGAGGCTCTTGCTGAGACATGGGAAAAGTCCATCTGACAGCCAAGTGAAAGAGCAACAGATGAGTCCCCTCAAATCATCTGAACCACATCCAAACCTGCCCATTGTGCTGTGTCTGCTTAGCAAATCATGGAGCAAAAGACTAATTACTCCAGTTGTGAACAGCTGCTTGCTCTGTAGCTCACAGTGGATTAAAAAAATATAATGTTTTTTCTCCATTCTGGGATGCTGTGGAAATAGAGAAGGAGAGAAGGACAATGAATTAATATGCTTTGATCTCTTTCTTCAAGTGCTGTTAACAACTTCCAGGCCCTCCTCCTCATTTTGGGCTCCCAGCCAATGCACCTCCTCAGCCCCTTGTGCATACTAATGCCTTGCAACTTCTAGATGAGCTGGGCTGAGGCACTGAGATGCCTCTTGCAGTGCAGTTTTAATTTCCATGGCACAGAAAGTGAGGTCTGACATGTCTCTAAATATGTAAATGTATGTGTCAGTGTCAGGAGGATGGATCCAGGCTCTTCTCAGTGATGGCCAGTGACAGGACAAGGGGCAATGGGTCAAGCTGGAACATAAGAAGTATGAATGTAAGGAAAACCTTTTCCCTGTGAGGGTGATGGAGCCCTGGGACAGGCTGCCCAGAGAGGTTGTGGAGTCTCCTTCTCTGCAGATATTCAAGACCAATCTGGACACATTCCTGTGTGATCTACTCTAGGTGATCCTGCTGGGGCAGGGGGGGTGGACTGGATGATCTTTTGAGGTCCCTTCCAATTCCTAAAGCTCTGTGATTCTGTGGAGGGTAAATCTCATGAGGAGCACCTGAGGCNGTGGAGTCACCATCCCTGGGTGTATTTTCAAGATGTATTTAAAAGTTTAAAAACTTCTTCCTTCTGCAGGTGACAGGTCACTGGGACAGGCTGCCCAGGGAGGGTGTGGAGTCTCCTTCTCTGGAGACATTCAAGACCAATCTGGACATGTTCCTGTGTGACCTAGTCTAGGGAACCTGCTTTGGCAGGGGGTTGGACTTGATGATCTCTGGAGGTCCCTTCCAACCCCTACAACTCTGTGAATGTGTATGGATAGGTGAGGTGCTCAGGGATATGGTTTAGGAGAGGACAGGTACACTGGGACTCAATGATCTTAAAAGTCTTTTCCAACCTTGTGATTCTTTGTAAGGAAGCACTTTTGGCAAGAGGTAAAAGTTGCCCCCATTTCCATACCAAATTGGTGGTATATCTAGGACTCCATGGATTATTTCCAACACATGGGCTTCAGCTGCTGGTCCAGTTCCTACTGATAAGTCCCCTCTTCAGGGAAGTCATGGGAAAATTGGATATGCAGCCTGTCCTCATGCTAAACAAGACCAATATCAGGCTCAACCAAAGAGCAGATTTTATGTACCAGACAAATTCATTTCAGTATAAACCACCTTCTGTCAGTTCCAAGACAATCCCAGTAGTATTATGGACAATCCCACAAGGATCCCACCTGACTGTCCTGCAGATGTCAGAGCTCTGATCTAGCTGCCCTTGCTTTGGATACTGACTACCACAAACACAGAGCTGCTCATTCAAAAGGACACTGCTGACTTTTTTCCTGCACTGTTGATAACATTTTAGAGCAGCTGCAGCTTTGCTGTCCTTTCACAGGCAGACCTGAAGCTGAGGGAATTGTGCTTTTATTGCTGAGCTTGGAAATCCACTTTGCTTCCATTTGAGTGGTGGAAATGGTTATTACTCCTTCAGATGGTCACATGGGTTGCAAAGCATGGGGATTTATGAAGGGCAAGAATGTAAATGAGATTATTCATGGGGAGATTTACAGACAATGGGAAATCAAATGTGCTGTCTCTCCAGGGAGAGCAGGTGTTTTTTTGGACACAAGCCTGATTCTGTGCAGACCTCACACAGCACTTCAATGCTTCAGTAAACTGCTTTGACATCAGTAACTGTGTTAAAACCCTCTTCATAGAAAGAGTTTCTCCATAGAAAGTTTATGGAACAACATTAAACATCTACAAGTGTTGAGAGTAGTGACAACCTGTTGAGACACTTGACTCAACACTTGATCAGGCACTGTCTCCTAAACACAGGACCTTGTTCACTGATAGGACTCCATTCTTCACATGATGCAACCATGTCCCAGACCTCCTGTAGCACACTCAGTGCAAAGCCAAGCCTTTTTCTCTACTGAGATGTCCTACCTTGCCTTTGCACTTAGATGGTTAGCTCTGAATCCATGATACCCCCGGGAACAAGCAAAGAGGATGTGAGAAATCATAGAATCACAGAACCACATACTGGTTTGGATGGGAAGGACCTCAAAGATCATCTAGTTCCAACTCCCCTGCTATGGGCAGTATCAACCTCCACTAGTCCAGGTTTCCCAAGGTCTCATCCAACCTTGTCTTGAACACTGCTAGGGAGGAGGCACCCAACGAGATGTAGAGCTCTTCATCCAAGTCCAAGTCACAGAATCACTGTATCCATAAGGGTAGAGGTTGGCAGAGACCTCTGGAGATCATCTAGTCCTACACACTGATAAAGCTGGATCACCTCAAGCAGACGGCACCGGATTATTTCCAGGAAGGTTTTGAACTTCTCCAGAGAAGGAGACTCTACAACCTCTCTGGCAGCTTGTCCCAGTGCTCTGTCACCTGCAGAGAGAAGAAGATTTTCCTGATATTGAGATGGATCTTCCTTTGTTCCATTTTGTGCCCATTGCACCTTGTTCTGTTGCTGGGAATCACTGAGAAAAATCTGGTTTCTTGCTGTTGACATCCACCCTTTAGATATTGATGACTGATGGGAACCCCTCTTAGTCTTCTTCTGACTAAGGAGACCTAGCTCCCTCAGCCTTTCTTCATACCAGAGATCCAGTCCACTCTGGTGTGTTGGTCACTCCTCCCAGTTTAGCCTCTGCTTCAAACATGCTGTATTAAGAGCCTGTGAGGCCTACAGTCAATTGGTCATCAACATGGTGCTGCAACATCCTTTGTGGGCTCCCTGGTTTGAACACACCCCTAATTCCAACACTCTGTTATAGTGTTGTACCTGAACTATCTCATCCTTATGAAAGGGCAAAAGGGAACTCTCATCTAGCTCAATTAGCACAAGTCATGTTTTGGAAGATAATACAGAATTTAAATTTAGTGCTGACATTTCCTCCTCTATTTACAATTTCATTCATTGAATTAATGGCACTCACTGTTTCCTTGGGTGATTAGTGAGCTCCCAGGAAGAGATAGAATATAAAAGTTCTCACTCAAGAAAAAATAAAAATAAAAATAAAAAAAAATAGCTCAATACTCCCTTGATATTTTTTACTCCAATATTTACAATAATGAATCAACTTCCATCCGATTTTGAGGTATCCATCCATCAGCCCAGTTACTAAACCACACAAGGGCATTCAGGTTGCTGGCCTGCAGGTTTTAGACTGGGATCAAGCTTTTAATCTCTCATAACTTCAGTAAGAGCTTTCCCCAGAGGGCCAGAGCCCAGTCTCCTCACTGGGTGTACTTTTACATTATCCCCATAGAATCATAGAATCATTAAGGCTGGAAATTACCCCAACTGGAAAT
>VXBZ01001814.1:129463-144342 GCA_013399135.1 Heliornis fulica | reverse complement strand
GGCCCAGAACTGGACACAATACTCCAGGTGAGGTCTCACCAGGGCAGGGTAGAGGGGGAGAAGGACCATTCTTATCCTTACAAGCCACCCCCTTCTAATACACCCCAGGATGCTATTGGCCTTATTGGCCACGAGGGCACATTGCTGGCTCTTGGTCATCCTGCTGTCCACCAGGACCCCCAGGTCCCTCTCACCTGCACTGCTCTCCAACAGCCCAGTCCCCAACCTATACTGGTCCCTGGGGTTGTTCTTGCCCAGATTCAACACCCTACACTTGTCCTGGTTGAACCTCACTAAACTTCTCCCCGCCCAACTCTCCAGCCTGTCTAAATCTTGCTGAACGGCAGCACAACCTTCTGAAACATCAAAAAGGCTTTTCCTGGTGCTGCTAATTTCCCAGGAAAATGAGATGGACCTATTTCTCTCTAATAGCTTTTGGCTTGTATCTGAGGACACTGGCTGCAGCATCAAAATAGCTCATGTGCCACCAGCTCATGTGGCTCTTAACCAAACAATTCGTGTGCCTGGAGCTCCCCACTGCAGTCACGTGTAGTTTGGCATCTTTTTTGAGAACACAACCCTAGAGAAAAAGCATGAGGTGTTGTTTTCTGCATAGTAATAAACACAGTACATATGCATACAATATGCATATAATTCTGTGTATTGGACATGCTGCAGCCTAAGAAATAGAAGCATTTGAACACAGAGCTCTGATTTCTTATGCACTTCACTATTTTTTACCTAACACATGTAGGGCACCAGCCCCATTTTTATATGGGCTGGGTATTGCAGCTTTGGACTATTTTCACAAAATGTTCTTAAATCTCAAAATGTCCCAGGGCACTTCCCAGAGCCACAATTCCCTGATTCTGCCAACTGCTCACTTGATTAAAGGTATCCCATTAGAGTTATAATATCAAAAATCAGGTACATTACAGCAACACACATTGGGAAGGAAAAGGGATCTGTAATTAAGCATTTTCACTTATTTTCTTCAGACATACACCCCCCCTCATTTTGTGTATGTATATTTGGTTGTTTCTTCTGGGTCATGATGAATATCAAATACAGAGGAAACAAAGTCTTTGCTATTTTTTTCTTAAAAGATAATGCCTTGATAGTATCTCTTGACTAATGCCCTTTGGAAATCTACAGCTTCTGGTTTTTCTTCTTTATTTTTGCTGTGAGGATGGCTGTTACAAGCCTTGCAAAAGCCTGACAAGGCAGAGGAATGGAAATGCTCCATGTGCCACCTAGCCTACGATTAATCTGATAGAACATCAATAAAACATGATCTGCTTCTCTTCAGCTGATAGACACTCATAAATAATAAAGCTGTAAATGTGGAACCCAAAGTGAAAACACTTTTTCACTGTCAGAAACAGTTGGGGGAAAATCCCTGAAAATTCTGTGGAAGAAGTTAATTTAGAAGCCCCTGTTATTTGTCCAGCTACAGAATCACAGGATCACAGAATGTCAGGAGTTGGAAGGAACCTCGAAAGATCATTTACTCCAACCCCCTGCCCGAGCAGGATCACCTAGATTAGATCCCACAGGAACGTGTCCAGATTGGTCTTGAATGTCTCCAGAGAAGGAGACTCCACAGCCTCTCTGGGCAGCCTGTCCCATTGCTCCATCACCCTCATAGTGGAAAAGTTCCTCCTTACATTCACATGGACCTTCCTATGCTCCAGCTTGGACCTGTTGCCCCTTGCCTTGTCACTGGCCATCACTGAGAAGAGCCTGGCTCCAAGAAGTTCTCTGCTTCCCTTCATGCCCAACCCCCTGCATCCTGCCACCTGCACAAAGCATTGCTGAGATCACCTGAGATCCCAGTGACCCCCTGGGAAGAAGGGATGAGCTAAATTTCACCTAGCAGCTTTCTCCAGCTATACTACCCAGCTACTATGGAAACACATGTGTAGATGTGCCCATCCCAGGTGTACTCCCTGTCTCACAAAGCTGCTCGTGTCACTAAGCAAACACCATGTTGTGAGAATTATGTCAAGGCAAAGCAATTTGCTGTAGGTAAGTTGAAAGGTTTAGGTGTGGAAGGAAGCTTCAGAAGTCCACACCACACCCAGGAGTCCATGGATATAAGCAAGAAGTATTCCTTCAATTCTTCATTCTCTGTCCCTTCATTCACTGTGGTTCTCCCACTAAGGCCTCTTTCTAGAAACCACCTGGATTCTGATTTTCCTCACTTCAATGAAACGCAAAAATTTACCTGGAGAAATATAGGTTGTCTTCCTGACACCTGGGGACAAAGACATCTCATAGAATCATAGAAACATCAATGTATTAGGTTGGAAGGGACCTTTAAAGGCCATCTAGTCCAACTCCCCACAGTGAGCAGGGACATCTTCAGGTTGCCCAGCCCCCCATCAGGCCTGACCGTGGATATCTCCAGGGATGGGGCCTCCACCACCTCTCTGGGCAACCTGTGCCAGTGTCTCACCACCCTCAGAGTGAAGAACTTCTTCCTAAGGCCTCATCTCAACCTACCCTGCTCTAGTTTAAAACCTTTGCCCCCACCCTGTCGCTACAAACCATTGCCCTTACACACAGTTCCCTCCCCAGCTTTCCCACAGGTCCCCTCCAGTTACTGAAGGCTACAACTCTATCACACAAGGCTGTGTCTTCCTCCATAACACCATGGAGTGCATCAACATTGACAGTATATTCATCAGGATGGCAGAGTTTCAGACAGCAACACACACATGCAGAGCATGAATAAACATATGAGGTGACAGTCAGCCCAGCTGACTTTAACCATGTCAGCAGAATATGGTCTGCAAGGGGCAAAAGGTTCAGAAATGAAAACAGAGGCAGGGACTTTCCTTGATCATAGATCAGAAAGCTCAGTCCAATAAATGATTAACAGTTTGACTTATAGAAAATTAGATGACTTGGTGCTATTAAGAGTTATATGGGTGTACTTCACAGGGTGAAGGTTGCTCAGAGCTTCTAACATCCAAAAATCTGAATCAAATAATCATGGTACCACAGACTGGTTTGGGTTGGAAGGGACCTCAAAGCCCATCCAGTTCTAACCTCCTGCCATGGGCAGGGGGACCCTCCACTAGACCAGGTTGTCCAAAGCCCCATCCAACCTGGTCTTGAACCCAGCCACAGCTTCCCTGGGCAATCTGTGCCAGGACCTCACCACCCTCACAGGGAAGGATTTCTTCCTAATATCCAATCTTTATCTCTTCTCCTTCAGCCTAAGGCCATTCTCCCTTTTCCTGTCACTAGAATCCCTGATAAATGGTCCCTCCCCATCTTTCCTGAAGGAGCTCTGGAGTCTCCTTGCAACCTTCTCTTCTCCAGGCTGAACCACCCCAACAGTTTTCAGTTGATGAAGTTGGTTTATATTTGTGAGGATGAAAAAACTGCCATCGCTGTGCACGGAGCCTGTGTCCACACAGAAGTTCCCACCTGCAAAGACCCCAGCTCTTGGGTAACTTTATCTCTGAATTTGAGTAAGTTGAGGAAGATTTCTACTCTGCTGCCCCTAAATGATCTTCAAAGAAAGATTTGAATATAAATCTCCATTTTTAACCTAAATCTGTATTGCTTTTAGCATCTATTTGCATCTATTTGGTGTTTTTTTTTTCTTTTCTTCTGCTACATAAAATTTCACAAGTGGCATAATACTACCATGTAGCCTTATTTGAATTACACTTATTTACTAATTAGGATATGTTTAACATTTAAAGTGAACTTTTCTTTCTTCCCTATTTGAGAGACTATTTTCTCTGGGGGTGCTACTTGAACTCTGATTGAAGTCTGGGGGGAACAACAAGATCCAGAAGCCTTAAAAATCCTCCAATGCATCTACTGCTTCCCTGGTGTTTTTGACAGTGCTGGTTGGACTTGGGCTGCAGTTCCAGAATGTCTTCATGTGCATTATATAGTCTGCAATCAGCCACACAGACCAGTTCAGAGCAATCAAGAAGCCACCACTGCCTCATGGTGGACCCTGGAGAGCTGCAAGTACTGTGGTCAGTTGTGCTGAACACAGGGAATTATGTTGCTCTAACATGTTGGAAGTAAGTGGAAATAAAGAGAAATGCAAATGTGCCCACACAGTGTGAAATGGCTGTGTGTACTTTGCCCCAGGAGAGGGAGGTGAGCTCTCAGCTCTGCAGCCTGTGGTTTTCTCCTTCACTTCAGATAACTGGTGACCATCCCCTAGTCCAGCATGATCTACTCTTACTGCAGCAAAAAGTCCATCCTCCTCCAGCTGTGGGATTTTCCTAGTGATAAAATAACCAATACAGTGTTATTTTCTTGAACATCCAACCTCTAGGGAGGTGGACAGGACAACAGGTTGTCTCTAGTGTCACCCAACACATTCCATTTTCATTACTAGTTTCCTTCTTCAGCCATTCCCAAAATTACAGGTGAAGCAGCACCCAGGTTTTGATTTTAAATGACTACTGGAAATGTGCACAAGCTTGGAAAGACTCCAGGGTTGCTAACCTGGACAGAAAGACTTGGCTGATATGGAAAAATATTACCAAAGCCAAAGAGATGATATTGGAAGCATATTCTGTCCGTGCTGGGAATCCTTTCTGGGCCTGACCCTCAACAAAAGGGGAAGAGAATAAGCTTCATCCATCATCCTGACAGTATCCACACAGACAGTGCTTTTCATCTGAGGAAGCTGTATGCATTTATCATAGTAACTGTCCACACAGAATGTGTAGTATGCTTCTCAGGCTAGTATCTACACATCAGCCTCTACCATCCATGAGAAACAGAGATAAATGCACAATTCAAAGGAAACTGGAGGCAGAAAACAGGTATTCAAACAGAAAAACAGCCCTGGGATTAAAATATATGCAAATACATTGGTCCAAGAGAGTGAAAATCATCTGTCTCCATCATTCATAGTGCTGGACCCGTGAGCAGGAGGGAGGACTGATGTACTAAAGGACAGAACCACTCCTTCCTCCGTGGTGGGTTCTCTTCATGACACTTGATGCTCTTCCAAGTGACACCCAGCAGCTTGCACCCACAGATAGGACCTCACCCCTGGAGTCAGTGACAGAGACATGGCCCCTTTGAAGGCCACCACCCAACTGCTGAGCAGCAGGAACTCTCCAGGTACATGCCATGGCAAAAGTACATTCATCTGAACTATCAGGCAGCAATACAGACTGTCAAACCCATCCCAAATTACACTGGGTGGCCCCCTCCCAGCCTTCATGAGTCCCAGTGTTCACCTAATCCCTGGCAACTTCTAGGCAGGTGCAACTGGAAGAGTTTGAATTTTTGAATCCTGCACCACAGGATCCCATAATATCCTCAGAGAGGCTGAATGTGGTCCTCCCCACCCAGGATCCCATCTCCTCCTCCTTTACCAGGGAGGTAGAGCAGGTGGCTCCATCCAAACATTTCCCCTTCCTGGCTGTTTGAGGGAAGGAGAGCATCTAAAGGCCAGACAACATTTATCAAGCTGAGCTTAGGCTATGGTAAGGGAGGATGAGATATTTTGGTTTTCTCTTCCACCCCAAGCTAAGGAGAAGAATCCAGGCCCATCTTGTTGCCCAGGGATAAGCTGGAGGAAGGAGAAGAGTACCACAGCCTGTCACAGCCAGGCACAAACAACTTGAGACAGGTCTGCAGTACATGTTTTAGAGTTTGGTCAAATATTGTTTTAAAACTGGACTTAAACAGAATTCCCCAGCCACAGAGAAGAGCAGAAGACATGGATTTCTTTGCCAGAGGATGGTTTGGAGTTGCCATCCAGGATCACCAGCGCTGGGGTCCCAAATTTTTGAACAGCTTTTGAAACAACTCCCATGTTTCTCCAGGCCTTGATGTCATGGTTTCCCCTCTCGAGCATGCCCATGCTCTGCACAGGGGGTGTCTTCTATTCCTTTCTATCCCCTCAGGCTGAACACTGATGTCCTAGTCTCTCCCCATCTGCCACACTATACACCTAAACCTTCCTGGTTCTTCATGATTTTCAGGTTCAGTCTCAAAAGACCCTCACAGAACCAGAAGATTTTTCAGTATCTCTGTCACTGGATGTCTTTAGGAATCAGCTACATTGGTATCAGTCAGACTCTTCTTTGGTGAAGAGCTGATAATCAGATTCAGTCTTTAACCCATTAAGCACAAGGCTTTCCTCTGCTTGGTCCCAGTCCCCACAGTGGCCTACAGGAGCTTGTTATTTTTCTCTTGGTGGTGCCCAAACAGCTGCTACAAACAGATGCCCTACTAGAAGGAAGTCTCATTTTCTCTGTGCCACTTCAGCTCCACCGTGGTAACATCTGAATAATGTATCAGAGCTGTGATGAGTACCATCCCTTCAGCTCCCTATTTGCCCTGAGTTCCCTGTCATCTTGGCCTGATGCAATCAAAGAAACAGCACAGGATGCTTTCCTAGCTCCTGGGTACCACAGCTGAAAAGTCTCTGATCACTGTTAATAATGTTGATTCAGCAAGGCCCAAATTCTAATGCAATTAACAGGGGAGTAACTGAATTGGCTTTATTTTGTCTCCACTGGGGACACATAAAAACACCTCAAGGCCTGCTGAGGCCATGTGTAGCTCCACAGGCTTCAACACATCTTCCACATCATACCCCCATATCAGAAATTGCCAGAAATTTAATCACATTTTTCTTCCTAAATTGCAGCTTTGAGGCAGCTTGGTGACCTATGGCTCCAGATCTTTGTTACAAAAGCTCTTGATTTGATTAAGATGGAGAAGCACATCTCAAATTCCCAGAAGAGAAAGGGATTTTAGGATTGATATGCATCACTGTTAGATGTGCCTCTGGTGGTATAATCACAATTTCCACCATGTAGCCAAATGTGCTTTGATCAGAGACAAGCAGCAAGCAAGGCAAGGACTGGATTGTCTTAGTTTTGGCAGGGATGGAGTTAATTTTCTGACTAGCAGCTGGTGTAAGGCAGTGTTTGGGATGTGGGATGAGAATAATGGAGATGACACACTGATGTTTCATTTTTTGCCAAGTCAAAGACTCTTCAGCTTCTCATGCTGCCCTTCCAACAAAAAAGGTATGGGACAACCATGAATCCAGGAGGGGACACAGCCAGGACAGGTCCCAAACTGGACAATGGGATATTTCATACTACATGATGTTGTGCTCAGGTTCAGCTCAGGATCTGGCTGAACATTGGCTTTGGGTGGTGAGAAACTGCTGTGCATCCCTTCTCTGTAGATTCTTCTTATTATCATTATTATTAGTGGTGGTGGTGGTCTTCTCTTCCTTTTCTGTCCTATTAAACTGTCTTTACCTCAAGACACAGGTTTTACCTTTCTTGAGGTAAAAGGGAGGGAGAGAGTGTGGGGAGTGAGGGAATGGCTCTCACTCTGCTGGGTTAAACCGCGACACGGACGGAGGCTGTTTAAATCCTTTTCTAATTGCAGGTTTCAGGATGGAACTGGCTGCTGCTTAATCAGGTATTTGATTCTTCCTTCTTCAGTGCCATCACCACTAACATGAGAATAAGGAAAAAAAAAAAAAAGAGGACAGTAGAGAAAGGATATGAACCCTGGCCCCCTGCCCCGGGATGGGTAGGCAGGTTTTGTTGTTGCATTCATCAGAGTTTGGTTGCTTGACTTTTATGTTTGGTGGATATTGAATATGTATATGCACAATCAAAGATGAAAAATGACTTATCATCATCCTTGGAAGAGTGTATCCTACTTTTCTTAAGCTAAATGTACAAGTTCAGAAAGACACCCCTTTCCTGTGCCTGCACAATATGCCAGCCTGAGCAAAGTGCCACATTTAAGTAGAATCATAGAATGATTAGAGTTGGAAGGGACTCCCAGAGCTCATCTAGTCCAACACCCCTGCAAGAAGCAGGGACACCCCCAACTAGATCAGCTTGCTCAGGGCCTCATCCAACCTGGCCTTGAACATCTCCAGGGATGGGGCATCCACCACCTCTCTGGGCAACCTGTTCCAGTGCTCCACCACTCTCACAGGAAAGAACTTTTTCCTAATATCCAATCTATATCTCCCTCCCTCTATTTTAAACCCATCACCCCTTGTCCTGTCACAACAGGCCCTACTGAACAGCCTCTCCCCATCTCTCCCCCATCATTTCTGTGTGTAAACACAGTAAGAACAACAGCAGGCCTTCTCCCAAGTTGTCCTGCCTGAGCAGGATTCCCTTGATTAGCTCACACAAGAACATGTCCAGGTGGGTTTTGAATGTCTCCAGAGAATATCTCGCTCCCTGTACATGGGAGTAAGGCAACAACCCATGGCTGTGCTGGGGAGGGGGTGTGGGGGTGTGTAAGCCCAGTTATAGCAAGAGAAACACAAACTGAACAGTAATGGGAAGCAAATCTTCCCAGTCTTCCCGAGGTTCCAAATGGGAACCTTCCTGGTTAATCTGAGCTTGATTATCCCACCAGATGTGCTGAAGCAACTGGGACTACACAACTTAAGGCCATGTGTGTTTAAGTTACCTCCAGAGCCCTCACTCACAGAAGACATGATGAAATTCAGTGTTTCCTAGAGAACTTGGTGGGGTTTTATCCAACAGGTTTATAAGATCACCTCAGTTGCATAAGAAGCTGGTCTTGGCTGAATCACACCCCATCAGGGGAGAGCTGTATCCTACTGCATGTTTCCAACCGTGGCAAGGCTGAATCCCTCTCCATGCTGTGAGAAGATTTCAGCCTGAGCTGGGCTCATTACGGAGTCAGAGCGACTCCTGCTCTCTGCATTCATTTATGCTCAGAGGCATTCACTAAAACTTCATCTCCTTCCCCAGCACCAGGAAAATCGCTTCACTTGTCAGCAAGACAGAACCTTTTTGATCAACCTGAGACAGGGTGTCTTCAGTAAATGCCTCGCTGCCTGCAGCAAGGTGCAATCTGCGCTGTTTTCCAGATTTCCTTTGTTTTCCACCCCCAGGGTTCTTTCTTTCACAAAGCACCACTGAGGACTGGGACAATTCACACTCTGTTGAAACCCACTAGGCAGCTTTTCAGCCCTTGTGAGTCTTCCCACATTTAGTTATTTAATTTTTTAATCCTCAGAAAGGAGAGAAAGCCCAAGAGAATAACCTCTGTGGGACAACTGATCTGTCTGCCTTTGTCCTCAGATTTGCTCTAGGGGCACTTCTGTGGGTAGGCTGGTGGGACTTTGTGCAAAGTCAGATCTTGGTCTCAGTTCCACACCTGGAAAACAGACCTGTCCATGTGTTACTGGGATTTGGAACATTTGTTCTTGGGTACAGGAGAAGAAAGGTGGAGAAGAATGCACTTGCTGCCCAGAAGGCCAACCATATCCTAGGCTGTATCAAAAGTGTGTCCAGCAGGTCGAGGGAGGAATTCTTCTCTACTCCACTCTCAAGAGACCCCATCTGGAGTCTTGAGCCTAGTTCTGGAGTCCTGAATATAGGAAGGACATGGAGTTGTTGGAATGAGTCCAGAGGAGACCACAAAGTTAAGGGTTGAAGCATCTCTCCTTGAGAGAGTTGGGGTTGTTCAGCCTGAAGAAGAGAGGGCTCTGAGGGGATCTTATAGTGGCCTTCCAGTCCCAGAAGGGGCCTACAAGAAAGCTAGGGAGGGACTTTTTAGTCCCTTCCCTCTGAGGGTGGCAAGTCACTGGCACATGTTGACCAGGTCAGTGTTGGATGCCCCCTTCCTGGAGGTGTTCAAGGCCAGGTTGGATGGGTCCTTGAGCAGCCTGGTCTAGTGAAAGGTGTCCCTGGCCATGGCAGGGGGTTGGGACTTGATGGTCTTTGAGGTCCCTTCCAACCCAAACCAGTCTGTGATTCTACAGTTCTATGATTTTATAAGAAGAGATGATATCAAGCTATGATGCACCCATGTTACTGTGTTGTTCTCCTAAATGAGCGATTTCAAAATAAAAGGCGAAGGAGCATTCTTCAAGAGTTCAGATGTTTTGATGACATTTTGAAAGAAACTCTTTCCACCCACATAAGCTTTTCATTTTGAAGATTTCCTTAATTGCTCTATTGTTATCTTAATGCTCAAACTTTGATCAGAGCACTTTGATTCAAATGAAATGTTTTATTCTTGGAGTTGCCAGTAGCTCAAAACATCGCTTTCCCTAATTACTCTAATTGCAGAGACAAGGCAATTTGCCTGCTTAGTGCAGGAGGTATCAAGTGGCCTAGGAGTCAGAGATGAAGCACAGAGGTCACCAGGGCTTCCCAACCAGGGTAAAAGAAGCATGAAATTCCGTGGACTGCCCTTGTGAGATGTATATAAGAACCAGGGTTTGATTCCAGCTCATCCCTTAGACCTTTTGTGTGGCATCCATCTCAGTAGGCATCTGAGCCTACTAGCTGAGCTCCTCACCTCATATGGTGAAGAGGATTTATACATCCTGAAGAGGATTTATAAACAGGTCAAATGTATTGCTCCCTAAAAGTACCAAGTTCTCCCCTAAATCTATAATCAGAGCCTAGGGATATAATTTTGCTGCATAAAAGCAGGTTTCTAGTGCCTTTTGTCACCCACAGGGCTTTCCCTCTGCAAGTCTAGCTGCCCCTTCTGAAGACCTCAAGTATTTTGTTGGTCCCACCAGCCCTATACAGATGTCTCACGTGTCCCTGATCATGCAAAAATACACCAAGCACATCTGTTTAGTCAACTGGATAGAGCTGACCATAGGCTTCAAGAGATCATGGAAACACTCATTCCCTTAGGACTTGGCTCTTCTAAGTGAATCACCCTCAACATTAATATGTTTCTCCTTGCTATGCTGTGGTTTTGTCCAGATTAAAGAGCCCATTAGTGTTCAATATTTTCCTCTCAGTGATGCACTTTTAAAGACAGCAATCAATTTCCTTACTGACCTCAGCAGGGTAGATAGTTTCCTAGGCCTTACAGTAAAATTTATTTTCTGGTTCTGAAACAATTTCCATGGATGGCAGAAATAGGCAAAATAGGGCAAAAGGACCTTTCAGTGGAAATCAGCTCTTAAAGAGAATGAATTCCCAGTCAAAGCATGCAATTCACAGGTCTCAGAAGTGCAAGTGTACAATAAAATCTACTTTAAAAATGATTTCTCCTCCTTCATAGTATCATTTCTAGGGTTGAATGTCATTCTTGCATCGAGGAATGAATCTTGTTCCATGCAACAAAAGGAGTTTCCTCTTACCTCACATCTGCTCCTGGCTATCACGGGCCAAGCAATCTAGGTGAGCTCTTTAAAGGGATTTCTAGTGCCTTCCACATTGTTAGCACATGAACTCCCCAGTTCCCTTGATGTCAATGGCATCAGGGAAAGGCAGCTCTGCTAAGCCAGACAAATAGTTGAAGGGAAAGTCATTTGTTAAGTCACCCATACTGTTGACTTACTATCAACTGCTACAGCTTTCAACAGGAGGAACAAGAGATTTTTATTACAGGCATCAGCTAATGCAGGGAAGTAATTATGTTAATGAACAAGACAAACAAAGATTTGTGAGGCAGAGTCAGGGAATTAGCTCATGCAATACATCAGAGCACATTTGAAGCCAGGCACAGGTGACAAATGCCCTTGTGAGTGACAAATGAAGGAACCGAACCAGCAAACTCAAGAGCAGAGGTGCAAGCAAGATTTGCTGCTCTGGGGAAAGAAAAAAAAAAATAAATAAAAGAGAAAATTAAAAGATACTACCTCACCAGAGATCTGTAAAACATGTTCATGGGTCCAAACTCTAAATTTTATCTGAAGGTCATAAATGTATTAATATATATGGCTGAATCCCATCCAACTGCCTGGAAAATAATATCAGAGAATAAATCAGCATCTAGACATACCACCTTCTCTTGACTGTTGCAGAAAGAGCCTTGATGACTAATTTAGAACTAGCAGCTCTCTTTTAAGCATCTGATGTCAGATGAAATGCATTCTTCCCCTGTTGTTTCAGCAGGAAATATATGGTGGGCAGGGAAAAAGATGGTCCTGCTATACAGGTTACTTGGACTTCCTGAGCTCACAAGTCTGAGTATCCTACTGATTTTCTAACTCAATTCTTATGTGGTTGGTTTTGGCTCAATGAAACAGTGAAGACTTAGTTCCAGGACTTATGCTTAGTAAAGTCTTCTCTCATCTGACAGCTCTTCCCTCTCTCTTTTTCTTGCAGGACTGTTGAAATCACTCTTCTCCCAAGCAAGTTCATCTCTGCATCCTCTACTCCCCTTCTTTGTCAAGAGTTTCCCAACAAAACAGGATTCCAAAGAGGATGAAAATCATCTTTTTTCCAGCCCAAACCTCCACAGCAGTCAAATCCAGCTGCTCCAGGTGCTAATTGCAAGGGCTGAGGACTCTGAAAACCACTGCACTCACCTCTTGCCACTCACACAGAACCAAAGGAGCATCTAGCAATGGTCCTGCTGGCCCCATAACTCCTCAGCATCTGCACACAGCTGTCCATGTCTTAATAACATGTCTTAATGACAAACTTCTTCACAGTGAGGGTAACAGAGCATTGGAACAGGCTTCCCAGGGTTGTGGAGTCTCCTTCTCTGCAGACATTCAAGACCTCATTGAGGTTGACATTAAACCCCATTGGCATTAAACCTCACTGAGGTTTAATAAAAGCAAGTGTAGGGTCTTGTATCTGGGAAGGAACAGGCTGGGGGGTGACCTGCTTGAGAGGAGCTCTGCAGAGAAGGAGCTGGGGGTCCTGGTGGATGACAGGTTGGCCATGAGCCAGCAGTGTGCCCTGGTGGCCAAGAAGGCTAATGGGATCCTGGGGTGCATTAAGAGGAGTGTAGCCAGCAGGTGGAAGGAGTCACCTTCCCCTCTACTCTGCCCTGGTCAGGCCTCACCTGGAGTCCTGTGTCCAGTTCTGGGTTCCCCAGTACAAACCAGACAGGGATCTCCTGGAGAGAGTCCAGCAGAGGCCACAAGGATGATGAAGGGCCTGGAGCATCTCCACTATGAGGAAAGGCTGAGTGAGCTGGAGCTGTTCAGCCTGGAGAAGACTGAGAGGGGATCTCATCCATGTTTATCAATATTTGAAGTGTGGGAGACAATGGGAGATGCCAACCTCTTCTCAGTGGCCTGTGGGGACAGGAGAAGGGGCAATGGCCACAAGTTGGACCACAGTGGTTCCACACTGATGTGAGAAAGAACTTCACAGTGAGGGTGACGGAGCATTGGAACAGGCTGCCCAGGGTGTTGTGGAGTCTCCTTCTCTGGAGATATTCAGGACCTGTCTGGACACTGACCTGTGTGACCTGCTCTAGGGAACCTGCTTTGGCAGGGGGTTGGATTGATGATATCTGGAGGTCCCTTCCAACCCCTGCAATTCTGTGAAATCTGAGAAATCTGTGAAACATCTCCTGACTGGGAGTCATTTGACCAAAGGGGTTCTGCATATCATGGGGCTGTGATGAACCCTGACACAGATCCAAGCCTCACTGATCCAGGCACAAACTGCATGACATAGCAGACAACTCCTGCTACAAAAATCTCCTAATCCAAATATATAAAAAGAAAAAAAACGAGGGGAGCGTGGCGTTCTTTAACAGCCAGGGAAGTGAAGTGTGGGAGTGCCCCATGGGATGTCAGTAGCAGAACATGGAAGCAAATCCAGATCTACTGAAATCTTGAACATACTCTTCTTTCCAGACATGAAACAGACATGAGACATGGGCAGGTATCCATGCTTTGAAAATGCAGCTGCACACCAGCTGAGCTTCTCTGCCGGGACCTCCCTGAAAGGGCAAGGTAGCAGAAGCTCGTGTTGGAGCTGGGAAGTCCAGATGTAGCTTGGAGGCCAGATTTTACTCACTGGGAATGAGAATGCAATTAAGGGGGAGGTGAAGGCTGCAAACAATCAGCTTTTAACCCCAGACACACAAACATTTTTACAAAAGACAAAACCCAACCTCATGGTAGGGAAACTCCATTATTTCAAGGCGAGACTTTCGCTGTCACACAAAACCATAAAATAGATGCTAAAGACCTACATTTAAACGCTATCACTTCATGGACTGGGGGAAGGAATTCCAGTGCCATTATTTCTGCTTGACTTGCACTTGACAACACAATTTTCCTCCCAATGCTTGTTAATGACAGCATAAACAGAGGCCAACCACTGACACATACCATCAACGCTAGGAAAGAGCGCGGTTGCTCGGAACACCGAGATCCTTCCGAGAGCTCTTAATAACTGAGAAGCTGCTGCTATTATGGCTACAGCCTGGGTGGATGTTAGTCAAAGCACCTCTAAATGGAGGGGGTGCACTGCCAGGGAGCCATTTCAACTCAGCTGACTTTATGGCAGTAATAACATTTCAATTTCTAAATCCACCGTTAGTTCAAGTGAGAAACTCTCGGAGCAATGGCTCAGCCTCTCTCATTCCTTTGTCACGTTGCCCTTCCCTTTATGGCAGTTCATGGGTGGTTCCATTGGTGATGGTCTGTTAGCTGGTGTGCACTGATCCCTACAGTGACCCAGCAAGGGAGGGAGATGCCCACTCCCCAGATGATAGTGTGTCTGTAGCTCTTTCATAGAAACATAGAATTGTTAAGGTTGGAAGAGACTGTTAAGATCATCCAGTCCAACCATTAACCCACCGCCACCAAGTCTACCCTTAGACCATGTCCTCAAGCACCGCATCCACCCGTCTGTTAAACACCTCAAGAGATGGGGACTCAACCCCCTCCCTGGGCAGCCTGTTCCAATGCTTGAGCCCTCTCTCAGGACAGAAGTTTTTCCTAATATCCAACCTAAATTTTCCCTGGCGCAGCTTGAGGCCATTACCTCGAGTTCTGTCGCCTGTTACTGGGGAGAAGAGACCAACCCCCACCTCACTGCAACCTCCTTTCAGGGAGTTGTAGAGAGCAATAAGGTCTCCCCTCAGTCTCCTCTTTTCCAAACTAAACACCCCCAGCTCCCTCAGCCTCC
>VXBZ01001814.1:115620-129277 GCA_013399135.1 Heliornis fulica | reverse complement strand
CTGGGCAACCTGTTCCAGTGCTCCACCACTCTCACAGGAAAGAACTTTTTTCTAATATCCAATATAAATCTCCCTCCCTCTATTTTAAAACCATCATCCCTTGTCCTATCACAGCAATCATGAATGTTTTAGGTTGGAATGGACCTTTAAAGGCCATCTAGTCCAACCCCCCTGCAGTGAGCAGTGACATCTTCACTAAATCAGGTTGCCCAGAGCCCCATCAAGCCTGACCTTGAATGTCTCCAGGGATGGGGCCTCCACCACCTCTCTAGACAACCTCTGCCAGTATCTCACCACCCTCAGAGTGAAGAACATCTTCTTAATGCCCCATCTAAACCTGCCCTGCTCTAGTTTAAAACCACTTCCCCCCATGCCATTGCTACAAACAATTGCCCTTACAAACAGTCCCTCCTCAGCTTTCCTCTAGGTCCCTTCTGGTAGTGGAAGGCTGCTATAAGGTCTCCTCTGAGTCTTCTCCAGACTAAACAAGCCCAACTCTCTCAGCATGTCTTTGTAGGAGAGGTGCTCCAGCCCTCAGATCATTCTCATGGCCCTCTGCTGGACCCACTCCAAGAGGTCCATGTTCTTTTTGTGCTGAGGGCTCCAGAGCTGGGCACAGTATTCCAGGTGGGGTCCCAATAGAGCAGAGGTGCAGAATCACCTTTCTCAATCTGCTGGCCACATTTCTTTTGATGCAGCCAGAGATGGCAACACTTCCTCTCACTCCCTCACCTACTCACCCTCAGGGCCCTCCACTGAAAGCCCTCAACTTCTCAGACCCCTCCAACTTCTCAGACCCCTCCATCTTCACATTTCCTCCATTCTGGTGCAGGTAAGCTCTGATATATCAGTCCCTTCTGTTTCCACCAACTCTTGAGAGGCACAGGCTCTCCCAAGGGTTGACTTGTGTCCAACCTCACAAGGGTTGACTGGGGCATTTCTTTCTCATTGCAACATCTTCCCTCAATACCTCAGCTCAACCAGGCTTTTTTTCCCTCTAGCCTCATGCTGCAGCAAGCATCCTTTCTGTTGAGGCCAGCCAGAGGTCCTCTTCTGTTCAAGACAGCCTTGTAAGCACTTTGTTACAGGATGAAGGTTAGAGAAAGATCAAAGTGATTCTGATGAGAAATACCTGCAGTTACACAGCCTCAGGCTGCATCTCTGACAGATCTAAGACCTCATTAGCACAGTATTGCATTTATTTATGGAATTTGTAATACACTTTTGGGGGAAAAAAAGGTGCTATATAAATGAAATATTGCCAGAAATCCTTAAAGATTAGGACAATGCAAAAAATCAGGGCTTTTGGTGGCTTTTTGACTTCTTCTCTTATCCCTTTCTCTGCATTATTGCACTTTGTAATAAATGAGGGAGGGGCAGAGTGATGGAAGATGTTCAAAGGGCACCAAAGGGAGTGGTTATGTCAATTCAATTTGTGGAAACTGCTAATGAAAAATAATGAAAGTCTTTTCTCTCTCAAATGGGACTAAAAAAGGAAAAAAATAAATAATTGGGAAGTATTATAAGGCTGGGTGAATGCAATGTTTGTGCAGTGTAACCAGGGATGGGAGTGGACATGGGAAACTTTGCTCTCCAGAGTCCTGTGCAGTGAAAAGAACCAGTATAGTTTGAGCAGCATAGACAGTTTGGTGTGTGGAGAAGGTCCAGGGTGGTATAAACACCTACAACAAGCCATCTGAGCCACTGCTTATACCCACCTTGGTGATGCTTTCAACACACCAGCACTGTTGCCCCAGTACAGCCCTTAGTGTGGGTGTGATTCTGGTGGTGTAACCACACAATTTCTGCTGTGTGCATTGGCCTAATGGTGATGAAATGTCAGGCTTCAGGCTATAAGAAACTGAAAAAAAGAAAAATAAATAGTAAAATTATTCCAGATCCAGCTGTGCTGCTAAGTGACATCATGAACCACCCCACCATGTCTTCTTACCCACTTGGGTGAGTTCATTGGTGTTTGGCCAAGCCAAAGTGAGTCCTCCCAAATCACTGCAGGCAAAATCAGGAGGATTAGATCAGCTAAAGTGGTTTAGTGGGACTTCAAGGAAAACACACTGCTGAACTGGAACAGCCTCTACTCTCTATCAAGATGGAATGAAGCAGGTAGGGTGACCTTGTCCTTGGGGAGACCTCAGGAAATGTCCATCTATAATCTCCTCTTACAGAAGGGTCTGTGTGCATCTGGTTGCTACAAAAATCAAACCTGACTCTTAGGAGAGCAGTGTGCAACATGCACTTGTATAGGTTGGGTTTCCTGCATGGGTTGGATTTTCCTTCCTAAATCTGCTGCCATCAGTTCAAAGTATTTTCCTTCTACCTGAAAACATCTTTTCTTACTGAGAAGCCTTTGAGAGGAACTTCTCACCTATGTCATATGCCCACAGTTGTATTTCCTATGAGCATTTTAGTAATTTCACAATATTCAGGGAGCTTCAGTCAAGAAACCATTCAATGGGTTTGAGTCCCAGGCTGCACTGTAGCATGAGTAAGACAGACAATTGCAGAGGACGTGTTGGGAAATAAAATGATCTCAAAAACTCAACAAAAGCTGACAAATGACAGTGAGATACACTTGAGGTCCTTATAGTCCTCACAACTACTTTCACCAAGCTCAAATTTTTATTTTTGTAACTCCTCTCTAAATGCAGTTTAGTATTTGCTTGACAGATAGAAAAAATGAAGTTATGTGGCCTCCCTACTGAAATAGGATGTTTCCATACTCATAAACAAAGTCAAGGCACAGGCACTTCCCAGTGATCATCCACATTGTCAGTGTGGTCTATTGTTCATTAGATGGATTTTCAGAGACTATTTGATGACACTAACTGTAGGGACAAGTCTCAGCTAAACAAGTATGAAGAAGAGGAAAGAAGACAATCATAGAATCATAGACTGGCTAGAGTTGGAATGGACTCCCAGAGGTCATCTAGTCCAACGCCCCTGCAAGAAGCAGGGACACCCCCAACTAGATCAGGTTGCTCAGGGCCTCATCCAACCTGGCCTTGAACGGCTCCAGGGATGGGGCATCCACCACCTCCCTGGGCAACCTGTTCCAGTGCTCCACAACTCTCACAGGAAAGAACTTCTTTCCAATATCCAATCTAAATCTCCCTCCCTCTATTTTAAAACCATCATCCCTTGTCCTGTCACAACAGGCCCTACTGAACAGCCTCTCCCCATCTTTCTTGTAGGTCCCCTTGAGGTACTGGCAGACCGCTAGAAGGTCTCCCCGGAGCCTCCTCTTCTCCAGGCTGAACAGCCCCAACTCTCTCAGCCTGTCCTCGTAGGAAAGGTGCTCCAGCCCCTTTATCATCTTTGTGGCCTCCTCTGGACCCTCTCCAACTGGTCCATGTCCTTCTCATGTTGGGGGTTCCAGCCCTGGACACAGTACTCCAGGTGAGGTCTCACAGGGCAGAGTAGAGGGGGAGAATCCCCTCCCTCTCCCTGCTGGCCACGCTCCTCTGGATGCAGCCCAGGATGCGGTTGGCTGCTGGGCCACCAGAGCACATTGTCGGCTCATGTTGAGTCTCTCATCCACCAGCACTCCCAAGTCCTTCATTACAATATTCATCACAGTCCTGGACAACAGAGTGGAAAGAGAGAAGAGCTTCCATGACTAAAGGTAAGAACAGTCCTGGTCCTTCCTAGAGACATCAGCTTGATGTGTTGGCTCTCTGAAAGCACTGAGCAAGCTCCCTGTGAGATACAGGACATGCTTTGGAGTAAACATGCGTGACTGTAATAAAAGCTTGAAACACCCCCTCACTTATCTGCTTATCTAAATGTTTTCATTTCTCTCTCTGAGGCAGGCAACATGTCCCCAAAGGTCTTGTTGATAGTCCTGGTGGGTCAGCTGCTAGTGCTGTGCAACAGGCAGCTCATGGGGGCTGCCCAGCCACGGGAAAGCAATGCTCTGAGGAGGGTGACCTGCAGAGACAGAGATGTAACCAGACCCAAGCACAGCTGGCAGATGACATAACCACACTATTTCAGAGCAGTCTTTGAACTATCTCCTCCAGACATGTTTTCTGACCACAACTTTAAAACAGAAAGCAGACATCCTCTTGCAATTGAGAAAAGAGACTGTAACCTTGAAGATTGGGCAGGGGAAAGGAAAGAAAGAACCCACAGGAAAAGGCACTTGACCAGAAATGATGCTGCTTGAGATATAAGCAGCTTGCAAATGCTGATGGTGCTTACAAGGCTCTGGTTTGTCTCATTGCTTCTAAAACTAATAGAAACCTCAGAGAAACCCACCTGGCTCCTTTTCTTGCCCTACATTCAGAAATAACACCTTTCCAGGAGCTGCCTGAAAAGATGTCCCTTGTTTGGTCCAACAGCCTGCAAGTGCAAGAGCTGAGCTCATCATTAGAGGTTTCAGCTGCCTGCAGCATTTATTAATCCCTCCTTGACTTACTCTTTAGCTGAAAGAGATAGACAGTGCTTCTGAAAACTGTGGCATGGCTGGAATGTGAGTCAACACATCCCAAGACCTGGGGTCAGGGCAAACCCTCCTCACTGTTGCTCCTTACTGCTGCCAAAGACAGTGTTGAGTCCTCTTCCTGAGCCTTTCAATGGGGACATTTCTCTCTGTGCCCAAGTGAGGACTGAATATAGGAGCAGAAGGCAGCTTTATGCAAAAGCCTTCTTCTCTCCTTCCTTATCCCACAGTGGAAGCAGCCTGACCTTAGCTTATATATGACAAAAATCCAGAGAACTCTTGACCCAAAAATCCAACAAATGTTTTGGCCAAGATAAAGACATTAACTCAGGTTGGTCCTTGTCCTGCAGATAATAGGATGGAGAAACACTGAGTATCTCTGCCCATACTACCACACAGCCACGTGGCTAGGATCCAAGCAACAGCATTTCCTAGGGATTAGTGGGCAATTCAGAAAAGGCAACACTGGTCCTCTCAGGTCACTTGTAATCTCTGGGAAATACAGTCTGATATGAGGATAATTAGTGATATCTCAAATGAGCTGTGACTCTTAGGGATTTAGTACTGCACAGAGCACAGCTTGGAAGGGAGCATGTTTTGAAGATGCAGGTGGTCAGAGATCAAAGCCTTGAGCGCAGTAGAAGATCCTGCTGTCAACCAACACAACAATCCTGCCCTGTGTTAAAGCTCTCTGCACTGTGCAGGTATAAAGGATGTTGTCCAAAACCACAGAGCAGAGATGTACTACATCACCAAGAACACAACAAATACAATTTCTGGCTCTACACCATTGCATAGCAGTGAAGAAACCTGGCACCAAGCCTTTGTTGGGATGTAGGTCACAGGGCTTTCCAGAAAGTGAAGAAATGAATTATCTTGTGGCCACAGCCATTTAATATCATTAGCAGAGCCCTGCAGAGAACCATTCATCAGCCATTTGCCTTTCTTTGGCATTCACAATCATAAAAGCCTGAATCCAGGCTTCTCTCCAGGGCTGCAAAGCCTGCAAGAGCAGTCCACCTAGTCACCAGGAAAGTCTGTCAGGCTAAATCATTTCCAGACCCCAAAATGATGAGGACAATTGCTTTTTTCCCTACCAGGAGTAAAAACCTTCAAGCCATGATACCCTGGGTGTAAGCTATAAACTGTAGTTAATCAACACAAGGTTTTAGAGAGCTCATTCTCCTTTTTTGCCCTCCTGCATAGAAGTGACAACTTTGGTTTTGCTGAGGACATGAAGGGAGAGAGGCCACACACATACCAACCATCAAGGCACAGCCAAGGAGTTTGATAGAATTCCTTTCCTTCACACACACCATAAATAACCTGCTTTGATCTCACAGCACTTATCTCATGGCCTTTTGCAGACCGTGGTGAGAAAGCCAAGTCAAATTGTTCTAGTCCAACTCCCCTGCCTGAGCAGAATCACCTAGGTTAAATCACACAGGAATGTGTCCAGATTGGTCTGGAATGTCTCCAGAGAAGGAGACTCCACAACCTCTCTGGGCAGCCTGTCCCAGGGCTCTGTCACNCTTGGTGGCCCTGAGCTGGACTCTCTCAAGGAGTTGTATGTCCTTCTGGAACTGAGGGGCCCAGAACTGGACACAATACTCCAGGTGAGGTCTCACCACGGCAGAGTAGAGAGGGAGGAGGACCTCTCTTACCTACTAGCCAACCCCCTTCTAATATACCCTAGGATGCCATTGGCCTTCTTGGCCACAAGGGCACACTGCTGGCTCATGGTCATCCTACTGTCTACCAGGACCCCCAGGTCCCTCTCACCTGCACTGCTCTCCAACAGGCCAACAGGACCTACAGGGACATATTGGCAGTCTCAGCCACTTTCTATTTTGCTCAAAAGAGGAAAAAATCTGAGAAGCAGATGCACATGGAAACACAGTGACTCCTATCTCTATAGAGTCATTTAAATTTTCTTTTAAACAACTCACCTTTAGGTGAAGCAGCTTTGTTACTGGTCATGAAGAACATCTACAGCAGGATGCAAACTGGGCTCGAGCAGTAGGATTTCTGCCATAACATCAGCTGGGCTTTTTAACAACTCCAGGGACCCCTCATTCCTATTTTATTCCTTTCAACAGAAACAAGGTCAATTGTTTCATGCTGCAGAGATTGCCTAGAAAACAGGAAAAAAAAAATAGAAACCTGGGGGTGAATATATTTAGTGCACCTGACTACACCATTTCCTTGTGTCCTCTCTCTGGGGACAACCACTCTAAACTGGCTCAAGTATTCAAGATGTGCACAAATCCCAATTAACCCAGTGGCAACTGGTACAGCCTGGGCTTTCTCCTGCCACCAGCGTGGAGCAAGGACAGTATTTATCACCAGCATATGCCAGCAGCACTATTTCTGCCTGGTGACCCATGAAGGCTACAAGAAATAATCAGGAAAATGAGGTGATGGCCAGAGTTTAATGTCAGCTTCAAGGTCAGCTAATACAAGCAGTGCTTAATCCCTGCTGAGACAAATATTTACTCCAGCTTCTCCACAGCTGCAGTACCATTGCACTGCTGACTCCAGCTATGGTAGGTTTCCTAAAGGCTTCCATCCATCCTTTCTTTGAGGCAGTTCAAGAAAACTGTGGCCAGAAATAAAATCCTGAAAGAGTTGAGGTCTCCTAAAAGCCTGGCACAACTTGGTGTCACCTCTCTTGTGCTGCTCTCTGAAAGGCTTTTGTAATTCTAAGGGAGAAAGGTCCATCCTAGTCCAAAAAGAAACATCCCTATCTCTGAAAACCAAGGGCCAGGTTTGATGTGAGAGGCCTTACTATTATAGGATGCCCTTGAGACTACCAGATTAAGTGAAAAATGGACAATTTCTAGGTTCATACTTGCCAAAATATGCAGCTTCTGCAGTCTGGGTGCCCAGACTCCATCACTCCCATTTTCAACACCTCATCCTCAGGCAATATTTTTTATTGCTTGCAATTCTCCTGCTCCTGATTCACCCACTGAGTTTGGTCTCAGGATTCAAGTATCATCATCTAGCTCTGAGGGCACTTCACGTTTATACAGCTTCAAATAGTGCAGCACAGGCTCAGAGCCTGACAGGCTCCTCCAATAAGAAGGGCTGTTATTCCTTCACCAAGAATAAAAACTCTGATCTGAGGAAGAAAGGGAAAAAAGCAGCAAGCTGGCACCCAAGACACAGAAAACAGACCCCTGAACATTTCCTTCTAGATGCCTAGAGGAGACATATTTCATCTCCAAAGGACCAGAAGTTTTTCATATTAACACATTTGAAATTTCCAGGCTTTAATTGAATTTCTTGGTGTTAAAGACTCAGGCAAAGATGCAGGACACACTACAACAAAACTCTTTGTAGAGGTTTCTTCCTCTTAAGTCCCAGTGGTGGCTTTTCTGGAAGGTTTCTTCTTGGACACAGAGTTCCTGCTGTGGGGGCACACTGGCTTGATCCCACTGCTGATCCATGGACTCACAGAGTCACAGAATATCAGGAGCTGGAAGGGACCTGGAGAGATCATCCAGTCCAGTCCCCTGCCTGAGTAGCATCACCTAGATTAAATCACATAGGAATGTGTCCAGATTGGTCTTGAATGTCTCCAGAGAAGGAGCCTCCACAACCTCTCTGGGCAGCCTGTCCCAGTGATCTGTCACCTTCACAGTGAAAAAATTCCTCCTTATATTAAGATGGAACTTTCTATGTTCCTATGCTTTTCAAGGGCAAGAGAGCAGTGACTGGGTTTGCTGGTCCTTCCCCAGCTCCCCCTCTTTCACACACACATGCCATCATCCTTCCCTATCTGTTTTTCTTTTATTTCAGCAGCTGGCAAAGGAATGTTCACGAGAGGTTTAAGGAATTTTCTGGTTTTTTTCTTGCTTTAAACTCTGTGGATTGTGTCGGTCCCGTTTCCTCCATCACCACCTAATGGCATGTGGGAAAACAGCATTCAGATCCCGATAAATTCTGTGTAACTGGTGTTATGGGAGCAGGTTCCTGTGGAGGCACCTATGGGACTTCGTGTGCAGCACTGACACCGTGGATTTAATCAAGAGACCAGCACCCATGTGCCTCTGCCAGAACAGCCCAAATTAGTCCTGCCCCACCAGTCGACAGCTGTCCAGAGAGCAAGACTTTGTTGGGGTGCTCCTTGGCATCCCCAAACAAAAAACACCCTCTGGCAGGCCCAAGGAGAGATGTGCTTGGATGACTGGCAGCTCAGATTTGCTCTTTGGGGAGGTTGAGAAACAGTCTTCCTCCCCAACATGCACTGCAGTTAATTAGAACATGTCCCCTCCAAAGATCACCCAGGCTTAAACAATTCCCTAAATTAAAACCAAAACCATTTCTTGGCACTGACTGGCACAGAAAAAGAGATGCTGGGTGGTCAGACTGCTAAAGAGACCCACCTCCCTCAGCCTGTCCTCAGAAGGAAGGTGTTCCACTCTCTTCATCATCTTGGTGGCCCTGTGCTGGACTCTCTCAAGGAGATCTATGTCCACCCAAGAAACACAAAGGTGCTGAGTTCAACAATTTTGCCATCTTCTCAGTGTGATCAGATGACTCTCATTTAGCTTCCTCCACTATGTCCTCATCCATTATCTCATTTAATTGCTGCATTTCTGAATCAATGGGATTTCATCGATTTCTAGGGGCTCATTCTGGATTCGCTGGTCAAACAGATTGGAAACAGTTGGCAGTTTTGTTAAATGTTCTCCCCTCAAATCAATATCCAATAGATGAGATGGATATTTGTCAATTAATACAATATCTCCAGAATGGAAGATACTTCATTACATCATGGCTGGCTCCTTTGTTTCCTACATCCACTTTGCAGTCATGTAAAATGATAATAGATAAAACTTAAATCAAAACAAAGCAAATATCCCATGTGAAAGATAATGCAGTATTTTTATATTTTTATATTTTTAAATGATTCATCAAAGTTCTAGAGGCAAAAGTTGTAGTTCAAAAAGAAATTCAACTTGTTTAAGGGGGACTTGGTCCAGGGCAACCAGCTCCAGGTGACTGTGCTTGAGCAGGGAAGGTTGGACCAGGTGACCTCCAGAGGTGCCTTCCATCCCCAACCATTATGTGACACTGTGACATCTTCCAGTACAAACCCAGAGCTTCAAAGAATTGATATGACACATATAAGACACATCTTCACACTGCTGCCAGCTCATGAACATCTGTCAGTCTTGAAGATCCTTGTTTTTTCTAAAGCTTCAGATCTTGAAATTGTGCAAAAATGTCAGTAGATGCAGACTCAGAAAAGCAAGACCAGCTTTATCCCCTCCTGAGATTTCTGTTTGGGACAGTCTTTGGTGTGAGGAGTGGTCCTACTGCTGTCCAGTTCTCCCATTCAAACCAGGCTGCAGGTGCCTCAAGTGACTTGACATAAAATGGTGCAACTTGATCCAAGTGAAACAGACACAGAAATAAGGCCCAACGAATAGATAAAGGAATACCTTCACTTACAGAGGACAAGCCATGTGTGGGCTGGACTGGCTCTAGACCATGGTGACTAACTAGGCTAAAAAACTTTGAGTAACAGAGGAAACCAGCTGACTGGTTGGATGGAGCCCTGGGCAACCTTGTCTAGCTCCAGGCCTGGAGGTTGGTGTCCCTGCCTGTGGCAGGGACACCAACACCCCAGGGTGGGAAAACCACCCTGCCTGTGGCAGGGAGGGTTGGAGCTTGATGATCCTTGAGTTTCCTTCCAATCCAGACCACTCCAGAAGCCAACTACATCCTGGCTGCATCAAGAGGAGCGTGGCCACCAGGTCGAGGGAGGGGATNCTACAAGAAAGATGGGGAGAGGCTGTTCAGTAGGGCCTGTTGTGACAGGACAAGGGGTGATGGGTTTAAAATAGAGGGAGGGAGATTTAGATTGGATATTAGGAAAAAGTTCTTTCCTGTGAGAGTGGTGGAGCACTGGAACAGGTTGCCCAGGGAGGTGGTGGATGCCCCATCCCTGGAGACGTTCAAGGCCAGGTTGGATGAGGCCCTGAGCAACGTGATCTAGTTGGGGGTGTCCCTGCTTCTTGCAGGGGGGTTGGACTAGATGACCTCTGGGAGTCCCTTCCAACTCTAATCATTCTATGATTCTGTGATTCTGTAATTCTGTTACTGAAACACTCCCGTGAACTGCTGACTGAACTCCTGATGGTCTCTACATCCCAGTGCAAACTTCCAGCTCCAACAGAGTCATCTGCTGGGATTCATGTACCCATACAAACCCAAGAGAGAGTGTTTTGTCTTGTAACTTGTTGATGTTTCCTTTAAAAATACACGCTCGAGTTTCTTTATCTCCTGACTGATGGATTATCTCATCAGTCATGTCTTCTCAGGATTAAATAATTGCTCTTCTGAATTTCTCATCAGAAACAAGCATTGCTAGTCATGCAGACAACATATGAGGATGTGGCCAAGACAAGGCTGTAAGGATATGGGATTTTTCACACTGCTCTGTCATGATGAAGGCATTTGAGCAGTAAATTTGAGCTCTCCAGAGCTTTGAGTTCAGAGCAAAATAGGAACTAACTTTTTATGTTTCTATAGGAAATTTTGGAGGAAACCAGACCTCCACAAGACACCTACTGCCACATGCCCATGAGAAAAAAATGGACATTTATGCTAGCACAGAGCAGGCTTACCTGGTTTTAATATCACCATTGGCTCAACCAGACAACACCATTGGGTTTGGCTCAGCCCAGTTTGTTCTTCACCCCACACCTGTTAGAAGCACAGGCTATGGGAAATGAAAGCATCCTCACACACTGGAGCCATCCACAGTTGGCTTTGCAGCAGCTCAGCTTGGCATGGGGATGGTGAGCTTGGCTTTGGTTAGAGGAAACGTTCCAGGAGATGATGGGGATAAAAGCAAGAGTTATTCTGGGAAATCCATGTGATTTTTGGCCATGGTCCTAAAGGAAGAAGGAAACATAAGGTAGTGAACTCAATGAAGAAAGGAGCAAAGTTTCACAATGCAGAGGTTAACCCCAGAGCCACAGTTGGGTTTTCCCACCACGTTGCAGCCACTCCTCTCTGGGTTCATGGTTGCTTGGCAAGGGCAAGTGGTGGTGCTACTTTTGCCTGACTTTGTTGCTGAGCAGCTGCTGATGGGAAAGATTCTCAACAGAGGGACTTCATCTGCACAGCTGGCCCCATCCAGCTGAATGTCTCACTGCAGGTGCAAATCCCAGCAGCCCCCACCACCATAAAAACATGTCACTGATTTATCCCAGCTGAGAGCCCAGCACTTTATTTTTAACTTAGATGCGTGAAGGCAGAAGGAAACCTGAGTTACAACAGACTTCAAGAGCAAAGTTTTTCACATAAACATGACTTCAGGTTGGCTCCAGCTCAACAGAAAAGACAGAGATTCATTACCTTCACCCTGTAAAATCACATGTCTTGTCACTGCCAAGATGTGAAGGAGACTGGGAATATTTTCTTGGCTAGAAAGCTCAAGTTTATGTTGGCCATGTCACAGAATCACAGAATCAAAGGGGTTAGAAGGGACCTCCAGAGATCATCATGTCCAACCCCCCTTCCAGAGCAGGTTCCCTAGAGCAGGTCACACAGGTTGGTGTCCAGATGGGTCCTGAATGTCTCCAGAGAAGGAGACTCCACAATCCCCCTGGGCAGCCTGTCCCAGGGCTGAATCTGAAATGCCCCTTCTATCCCACTCAGAAAGGAATAGAGGCTCCACCTGACCCAGCTGAGATGGCTCTTTCCCCATCCACTCTCTTGGGGCAGAAGATGTGGGATTTCAGTAGAAATGAAGTCTTTCAAAGGCCAAACTTTAGAAAAGAGACAATTTAGGTTCTGATATACAGGGCTCAGCTCATTTGGCTAAACACAGATAACTAATGACAACTGAGCATTTTTGGGACATCTGAGATGTCCACAAAGGTTTGGAACACAACCTACAGGAGAACCTGGGCTGAGACCATGGGACCAAACAGGAAAGCCTCAAACAGCATCAGACAGAACTATAAAATCACCTGGGTTGAAAGAGACCTTTAAGAGTAAGTCCAACCACATCCTGAACCTACCTAGTCCACCTCTAAACCATGTCCTCAACCACAACTTCTACAAGCCTATTAAATATCTCCAGGGATGGTGACTCCACCCCCTCCCTGGGTAGCCAGTTCCAATGACTGACATCCCTTTTAGTAAAGATATTCTTCCTGATATCCAATCTAAATATCCCCTGGTGCAGTTTGTAACCATTTCCTCTCATCCTATCACTTGCTACCCAAGAGAAGATACCAACACCCACCTCTCTACACCCTCCTCATAGAGAGCAGTGAAGGCTCCCCTCAGCCTCCTTTTCTCTAAACTCAACAGCCTCAGCTGTTCCTCATAGGACTTGTGCTCCAGACCTTTCCTCAGCTCCCTCAGCTGCTTCTCATAGGACTTGTGCTCCAGACCCTTCCTCAGCTCCCTCAGCTGCTTCTCATAGGACTTGTGCTCCAGACCCTTCCCCAGCTCCACCACCCTTCTCCACACACACTCCAGCATCTCAACATCCTTCTTGTAGTGAAGGACCCAAAACAGCACCAAGCACTGGAGGTGCAGCCTCACCAGAGCTGAGCTCAATGGCACAATCAATTCCCTATTCCTCCTGGTCACACATATCAGTGTGTCAAAGTTAGGGAAAACAGATGCTCAAAGACAGAAATTCATGGCTCTTTACCAGGCCCACATTAATATTCAGATGTTTATCACAACATTTATGTCACAAACCATTTCTTTTCAAGCACTGTTTTTCTATGCTTTGTAAAAATCTCCTTGCACAAGAAAGCCAGCAATTATGTTAAGCTCTCTTCAAGTAAGTCAAGCCTTTATGAGCCCAGCTCCAGTGTCTGCTTGTCTGGGATGTGTACCACCACACTCTCTGAATTTTATGAGTTTAATAAGCAATACTCATGCTGACAGGTACCAACTACATTTCTGGATAAAAAAGGCAATGCACCCACACCCTCTGAGATGGATTGGAAGACTACCAAGGGGCTTTTAAATTTAAAATCAGGTGTCTTGAAGTCTTTAGAGATATGGCCCCCATGTCCCTTCATGTGTTAAAGGGGGACAAAGATGAGCTCACACCTTTTATTAGACCAAAGGTCATGTCTTAAAATTCCTGAACATGCAATTCCTCATTCAGACTGAAATCAGAATGAAAATATTGAAGATAAATATGAGAGA
>VXBZ01001814.1:86631-115386 GCA_013399135.1 Heliornis fulica | reverse complement strand
GATGATGAAGGGAGTGGAACATCTTCCTTCTGAGGACAGGCTGAGGGACCTGGGGCTCTTGAGCTTGGAGGAGACTGAGGGGTGACCTCATTAATGTTTATAAATATGTAAAGGGTGAGTGTCAGGAGGATGGATCCAGGCTCTTCTCAGGGATGGACAGTGATAGAACAAGGGGCAATTGGTCCAAGCTGGAACATAGGAAGTTCCATCTGAATATAAGAGGAACTTTTTCCCTGTGAGGGTGACAGATCACTGGGACAGGCTGCCCAGAGAGGTTGTGGAGTCTCCTTCTCTGGAGACATTCCAGACCAATCTGGACATGTTCCTGTGTGATCTACTTGGGATGATCCTGCTTGGCCAGGGGGTTTGGACTGGATGATCTTCTGAGGTCTCTTCCAAGTCCTAATATTCTGTGACCTACCTCACCTACATGCACCAGCACACTGGAGTGGGCATAAGGAATAAATGGAAGAAAAAGAGGCAGAGAAGAGCAGGGCCCAGGACACCTGGGACTGCAGGCTGCACTGCGCCCTGGTTATGCCTGCCCCAACATCATCCTAAATCTCCAAGATGCCTCCAAGGGTATCTGGAGGGAGAGGTGACAATGGCAAGAGATGTTGCTCACACCTGGATGAGGAACACTGATGCCACCTCCATGGAAATAATTCCCTTTGGAGGCTCTCTGCCAGCCAGAAGTACCAGCTGTGCCACCTGACATCCTCTGCAGTGGCTTGGACACAAGCAGGACCAAACTCCCAGCTCACTGACCAGGCAAGACCGTTTTCCATGGTGATGCAGCTCAGGCAGCTCCAGGCTGTTTGCTCACCAGGAGTTTGTTTAACCAGGAACAATAAAACCTGTAATTGCCTGCTGATGTCTAAACAGGAGCTCGGCTCCTGAAGGGAATTCATTATCCACTGGAATAAAAGCTGTGCCCACCACCACCACCCAAAGGCATTTGGGGGAGGGTGGTTTCTACTCACCTGGACAGACAGCTCCATCCTTTGGAGGAACAAGTTACCTGGGGGATTCCAGCAAGCTGCCTCTTTTGCCACTGTCTGGAAAATGGATTCTCAACAAGTAGAAGATGATTTAAACATCTTCTGTGTTGGCTTCACTGTTATTATTTTGGCACTGGCTTTAGCACTGATATTTCTCTTGTGTTCCTGATTGTTTTTCTTAGCTGTGTTATGTACAGTGTCCCTTGGAAATGATCTGGTGGGACATGGTGGTCTCATTAATGAGGAACTTGGATCTAGCTCTGCACTCCTACTTGCTGCTGCTGAGATGGCACTTGGATACCGAGTCCAAAAGGAATGTGGAGAAGCTGGAGAGCTTGTGAGTGTCAGGAGGATGGAGTCAGGCTCTTCTCAGTGATGGTCAGTGATAGGACAAAGGGAAATGGATCCAAGCTGGAGCACAGCAAGCTCCATGTGAACATAGTGAAAAACTTTTTCACTGTGAGGGTGACAGAGCATTGGGACAGGCTGCCCAGAGAGGTTGTGGAGTCTCCTTCTCTGGAGACATTCAAGACCAATCTGGACACGTTCCTGTGTGATCTAATCTAGGTGATCCTGCTCGGGCAGGGTGTTGGACTAGATGATCTTTCAAGGTCCCTTCCAACTCCTGACATTCTGTGATCTGGTGACAGGACATCAGGATGGCTGGGGGCAAGAGCCTGTGATCTCCAAGGAGAGGTCATGGAGCTGGGTTTGTTTAGTCTTGAGAAGAGGCCAAGAGACAATCTGACGCCCATATCTATGCTTGGGAAAATTGCAGAGATATGGATCTAAACACTTCTTAGCAGCAGAAATAAAACATGGAGCAACTCACTGCAGCTTAGGAAGTTCAGTTTGGACACTAGATAAAATTCCCACTAGAAGGAAAGTGCAGCTCTGGAACAGATCACATAGGTTGGAGTATTCCATGCACAGAAGCTGTCACATCTGGGATGGGCAAGACCATATCTGGTGTGAGCTAGTGGTGTTTTGGTCTTCCTCAAGCAGAAGGTTTCCCTAGATGCCCCTTCCAATCACCATCTCTGTGGTCTCACCACTCTAGAACATTCTGTGGTTTAGGGTTCTGGATGCTGCTTAGTTACTTCACAGGGTTGGTTCATAGATTAGCATGATAATAAAATAATACCCTGTAATAACCCTAAATAAAACTGACCCCTATGAGGGTGCTCTCTAAACCAACCATAATTCATAACATAATTCAATGCTGTGCTTGAAAGCAGCCCTGAGGAAAAGGACTTGGGAGGATGTGGTTGACCTTCTGGGCTGCAGATGCACACTGGTGGCTCATGTCCAGCTTTTCATCCATGAGTCCCCCCAAGTCCTTTTCCTCAGGGCTGCTTTCAAGCACATCACCTCCTAACCTGTATGGATAATGGGGGTTGTCCCTGTCCAGGTGCAGGACCTTGCATTTGGATTTGTTGAACTTTAGGAGGTTCACCTGGACCCACTTCTCCATCCTGTCCTTTTCCCTCTGGATGGCATCTCATCCCTCTGTCACATTAATCTCACCACTCATCAAAGAGTTTGATCACATAAGGCTCAGGCAGACTCTTCTCAGTGATGGCCAGTGATAGAACAAGGGGAAATGGTTCCAAACTGGAACACAGAAAGTTCCATTTTAATATAAGGAGGAACTTTTTCACTGTGAGGGTGATGGAGTACTGGAACAGGCTGCCCAGAGAGGTTGTAGAGTCTCTTTCTCTGGAGACATTCAAGACCAATCTGGACATGTTCCTGTGTGATCTACTCTAGATGATCCTGCTCGGGCAGGGGGATTGGACTGGATGATCTTTCAAGTTCTCTTCCAGCTCCTGATATTCTGTGATTCTGTGAACATAAAATTGAAATACTTAATAGTTTAATGGTTGTAACAAAAATCACCCATTACTGGTTGGTCAGCTGCACAGTACCCAAACCCACTGATGTACTGAGTAATTACAGAAGTTGGTATGTTAATCACAGGTCCTACTGCTGCTATAGACAGTTTTGGGTATGCTTGAAAAAACCACAAAGGGCTTTGAGAGTGTCTGTGACCCAGGTTAATAAGAAGCTGCCTCCCCTGGATATCTATCCATCCATCCATCACTGCCTGGGTGGAAAATTGATCTTTTTTTGTAGCAATGAGCATATTCAATAATGCAAAAGGTCGTGGCATTATACACAAGGTGGTGATGAGTTAAATGAGTGATGGGGAACAGCTTTGCCTTTTCAAACCTGCACATTACTATTGCAATTTGTCAGCAGCAGCTCAAGCATCTCTTGGAAACCCACCTGCCTCAGCATGCTGTGCTGTCCAGGAAACCCTTCCCAAAGGAGTCCACTCTGTTTATTCACACCAAGAAGAGTCTTCCCAAGGTGGGATTGATATTTTAGCTAGTGGAGCATTTGCAATGGAACAGGCAGTAACCTATGGTGGGGCAGGAGCAGATTCTCAAGGGACATCATGTGGAGCATGTCCAGAGAAGGGTGATGAGGCTGGAGAATAAATGTTATGAGGGGCAGCTGTGGGAACTGAGGTTGTTTAGGGCAGCCCAGCTGGGGAAGGCTCTGGAGAACAAACCTTATGGGGAGCAGCTGGGGGAGCTTAGGCTGGAGAAGAGGAGGTTGAGGGGAGCCTATAATTTTCTGAAAGGAGATTGTAGAGAGCTGGGTGATGGTCTCTTCAGCCGAGTGACAGGTGATAGGACAAGGGGAAATGGCCTTAAGCTGTGCCAGAGCAGGTTCAGATTAGATGTTAGGAAAAAGTTATTTTTAAACATTGATGAGATCCCCTCTCAGTCTTCTCCAGGCTGAACAGCCCCAGCTCACTCAACCTTTCCTCACTGGGGAGATGCTCCAGGCCCTTCATCATCCTCGTGGCCTCCACTGGACTCTCTCCAGGCGATCCCTGTCTGGTTTGTAGCGGGACACAGGACTCCAGACCTTCTTCTCAGTAGAGTCTCCAGTTGTTGCTGCATTAAAAGGACATTTATGTCCACCAACAACTTATTCCCCTAAAGAGAAAATACTGTCTGCAAGGCACATAGATCCACTGGAGAAAGTTCTGTCCATGGTTCAAGGGGGTTTTTCCTGCTTTCCACCAAGTTAGGACGTGAACAATGGTTTTCTTTTACCCCTGAGAATCAAGGTAAGCTGGAATCTCTTCAATAAAAGCCTCCTTGTTTAATCTCTTCTCTCCCTTTTTATTGTTTCATATAAAATGGGCTGGGCTTCATTTGCCACTTGCCTCCCCAGCAGAGGAGTAATTACATTTATTGGAAACGCTTCCTGATCACATATTCATTTACCAGCTGCTAAAGTAAAACGAACTGGGCAAAGTGCCACTGGAGAGTTGAATTCATAAGCTGGAGAAAGCAAATGAAACAACTGCTCAGTGTGCAGTTTCTTTCCCTCTCCAGCAATTCATTATCAACCTGTTCAGCTGATTTAGGAAGTTAAAAGGCAGTAGGGTGGCAGCATGAGTTACTTTTTAGCATGAACATAGCTTTGGGGTTGCCCAATTTAGCTTTGATTACATTATAAAGGGCAGTTTCAAACTATGCCAGAGCCATGAAAAAAAAACCATTAAATAATTGTCCTCATAGAAGAACATACCCCAAAAGAAGATTTCACTGAAGGGTCTCCTGCAGGTGTCCAAATGTTTCCTCCATCCCTCCAGGTTGGAGATGTTACTTGGACCAGTGCAGTTTCAGGAGTTCAGTGATGGTGAGGAACCAAATGTAGAGATAATCTTCTTGTATTGATCAGCACCCTGAGAAACTCACCAGCACAGGGCTGCCAAAATCCACCTGCACAAGCACACACTTCAAGTTACATTTCATTCAGAGCACCAAGAACTGCCAGAGACCCTGTGAAGATGAAAAAAAAAAAAGATCCAGATTGAGCTAGATGGGCAAAATAGTACAAGCAGAAACACTCTGGTGCTCAATATTTTCAAGGCATGACCCCTTTTTCTCTGATCACTCAATCTTCATCCTTCAGGAAACACATATAAAATCTGTTGAAACATGAGTTTATCAGGTAAAATATATAAATCTACTAGATGTGAAAAATCAATAGCCATTGATATTATGGTATTTTACTGCCCACTCCTTCCTGCCCCTCCACATCTCATTCCCCCTGGCAGTGGTAGGCAAGGAATAAATAATTAATTATATTCCTGCTCCTTACTTCCCTATCACATCATTTTGTGTCTCATAAAGGCTTTATAGCCCTACCTGAGTGCTGCAGGTACAGAGCATTTAACTCTTTTAACACAGGATCACAGAATCACAGAATGGCAGGAGTTGGATGGGACCTGGACACAACATCCAGTCCAATACCCCTGCCTGAGCAGGATCACCTAGATTAGATCACACAGGAATGTGTCCAGATTGGTCTTGAATGTCTCCAGAGAAGGAGACTCCACAACCTCTCTGGGCAGCCTGTTCCAGTGATCTGTCACCCTCACAGTGAAAAATGTGTTTCCTTACATTCAGGTGGAACTTCCTATGTTGGAAGTTATGTCCAGCCTATGTCCAGCTTGGACCCATTTCCCCTTGTCCTATCACTGGCCATCACTGAGAAGAGCCTGGCTCCATCCTCCTGACACTCACCCTTTACATATTTATAGACATTAATGAGGTCACCCCTCAGTCTCCTCTTCTCCAAGCTGAAGAGACCCAGCTCCCTCAGCCTGTCCTCAGAAGAAAGATGTTCCACTCCATCATCCTGGTGGCCCTGTCCTGGACTCTCTCAAGGAGTTCCATGTCCTTCTGGAACTGAGGGGCCCAGAACTGGACACAATACTCCAGTTTCTCCTTCACACCCATCCAATTTCCCTGTGGTCATGGAGGAAGGAACACAGAAATCAGCACTGCTGGCAGCAAAAACACAGGAGGAAGATGTTCACCCCAGAGCATATGCTGCTGGGAATGAGGAAGCACTAATGGGATGCTGAGAGGCCACTCAGCACCAGCAAAGCCCCTCTCAAAGCCAGTTTGGTCACTGGAAGCAGGATGGTGACCTCATCCAGCTCCAGCTCATGCCTACGCCCACCAGTGGCTCATGGCAGACACCCCAAGATCAACAGCAAAGCTTGAGGTCCTGCCTCAAACAACCCTACATGTCCTTCACTCCCACCAACTCTGGAGATGTCCACTGACACCCAGGCACCCCACCTTCCCACCCCTCATCACTGTAAAGGGCAGCATCCCTGTTTGTCCACCTATTATCAGTTCTGGAAGCAAGGTTTGGCCTCAAATCCCTTTCCCTCCAAGCAGCTCCTGCAGATGGAACAAGCACCAGAAATATATGCCTGTATTCCTCCAGACTTCCCACTAATTAAGCTGCTCGTTTCTTCTCTTGGAAACCCTCCCATCCCTCCCTGCATCCCTCAGGCTGAGAACAAAGCCCCGATGCTCCGATCAGGAGCGCCAATATTTAGCACAAAGAACGATGCTTTGTTCCTTAAAGAGTAGCAAGGCAAAGAGGGGAGGGGGGAGGAGGGGGAAGCAGCCACAGTGATTTTGCATTTGACAAATCGGTTCCAGCCTAGGCAGGCGAGTGATTTTGCATCCCTGAAGCGATCCTCCTACTGTCTCCAGGGCGTTTTATCTCCGTTTCATGAATCCCACAGCCAAACCTGCAGAGAGAATGGCAGCGTTTGTAGAGGCAGGTAGAAAAATTGGCAGGTTCCCTGAGTCAGCTGCTTGGCTGCTCTCCCAGCCCCGGGCACGCAGGATTAGCTTGTACACTGGTGCCTCCCAGTGCTTGAGAGAGAAACAGAAAGCTTGAGAAGTGGAGATTGCTGTGTTTTAAAGCCAAATACTCCTCGCTGTGTACCACATCGGGACATCATCTGAGCACAGGGGACAGTCTGTGAGTCCCGGGAAGAGAAGCAAGAAACCTTCTATGCTAAAGGTCTGTTTAGTGTATTAATCATGAGGTCACAGGGCTGTGGCTTCTCGTTTGGTCCCTCAAACCCCAGCATCTTCAGAGCAAGGCTCAGGGAGCAGCTTTGAAGGAAAAGGAGAAAAAGAGCAGAAGGAACAGATCAAGAGAGGTGATTCTGACCCTCTGCCCTGCTCTGGTGAGACCTCACCTGAAATACCATGTCCAGCTCTGGAGCCCTCAGCACAAAAAGGTCGTGGATGTACTGGAGCTTGTCCAGATACAATTAATAATTGATAATTTTTTCTAATTGTTAATTACAAAAAAATATCAAAGGGCTGGAGCACTTCTCCAGCTGAGGGAGTNTCTTGCAGGGGGGTTGGACTAGATGGACTCTGGGAGTCCCTTCCAACTCTAATCCTTCTATGAGTTGGGCTTGCTCACCTTAGAGAAGACTCCAAGGGGACCTTAGAGTAGCCAGTCACCAAAAGATGCCTATAAGCAAGCAGGGAAAGAGCTGTTTCCAAGGGCATGTAGTGATGAGATGAGTGGTGATGGTTTTAAACTAGAAAAGGGGAGATTTAGGTTGGGTATTAGGAAAAAAAAATCTTCACTCTGAGGGTGGTGGATCAATGGAACAGGTTGCCCAGAGAGGTGGTGGAAGCCCCATCCCTGGAGACATTCAAGGTCAGGGTTAATGGGGCTCTGAGCAGCCTGATCTAGTGAAGATGTCCCTGCTCACTGCAGGGCCTTTGAAGGTTCCTTCCAACTTAACACATTCTATGAATCTATGAAAATGACACTCTGACTTAGGTACCAATGGGCTGGATATGAAACAGAAGCTTCAATACCAACATGGGACACATAATGGCAGTGTTGGCATGTGAGCCCAGACTGGTCATCCAGCTTGACTACACTGGGAGGTTCCTGCTCTACATCATCCACATTTTTCTCAAGAGTCTTAAAAGAAGCCTGTGTGCAGGTGAGAGGCACTACCTTTGGAGGACACCCATCTTCTTCGAGGATATCCCAGGCCCTGCATCACTATCAGTAGATAAAACCAACTTCTACCTTGCTGTAGAGGAAGCCTGATGCTGTCCAGGCATTGAGCTCCTACCTAAGACACCAAAACCCAGGTTGAGGCATAGCTGCTGTGATCCCTGTCCCCCAGACCCACACCTGGCTAAGGAGCTGTGACTGTATTGCCACATTTGAGTGCAACATCTGCTCCCCTTCAGTCAGCACACACTGTATCCCATTAAACACATGGCTCTTTACATGTGAAGCTTATTTGGCATGCCTGGCAACTTCACAGCACCTCAACTTGCCTTTTTCAGCCTCATCCATCAAGGAAACAAATACTTTGGGGCAAATCTCACCAGGTCTGTGCCCTGAGCCTTGCTCACCACAAGGCCAGAGCAGGTGGGAAGAGGTGGCACCTCCCAGGAGAAGGCCTCGTGTTTGCTCTGCACAGCACATACCAATGAGCACTAATGTATTTCAGAACTGAACTTTCCACCCAATTGCTTTTTAGTGTTTCCCTACCAGAGCTCAGGAAATAAGGGATTTTGTATGTTAATGTCCTGCCTTGCATAATGAAGGAATAAATCTCAGTCCTCTACAGCCACGCAGTGCTGACTGGTGACATTTCAATGGTCATTATTTCAAGCCTTTCTTAATATTCTTATACTGGGCACTTATTCCACAAAAGGGAATTTTACATGTTTCTGTGTTTTGCTTTAACTGTGGACTTGAAGCAAAGATTCTTAAGGGCTCTTTGTACCATGTTAAATTTAATTACTTTTAAAATGGTTCTTCCAAGCAGCCTGGAGCTAGAAAAAAATGCTCAAGACCTGCAGCCACAGGGATGGGGAGACACCTCCCCTTCTAGCTGCATCTCCCCAAGAGATTGTCTTTAAGCTAATGGATAAAGACCTGCACAAGCTCAAGTTCATGCTGCCATTCACCACTGTAACTTGGCAAAACAGATACCTGGTGGGGGGCAGGCCCAAGGGAGGGGATGTTACTTTTGATCCAACTGCCCACCTGCAGAGGTTAACAGCTTCTCTCCTTCAACAGCCCTTTCTGAATGCCTGGGGAAGAGTCACCCAGTGTTACACATCCACAGTGTGGATGGGGAAATGTGACAGGTATTATTCCTTCCCGCTCCAAGGTCCCTGTTTTTTGTGGGAAAAACACTTTAGAGGGAAAACACTGCACAGCAATTGGTCAAATTTTAAAATATCACTTTGTTAGGTCTTTTGGAAATGAAACACTGAGGGGAAGAGGATTAATTCTCCTCCACCTCGAGGAGCTCAAACACACCTACAGTTCCTGCGTGTATGATATTGCCTCTTTCAAAAGTGTTCTCCAAAAGGTCATTACCTTTAGCAGAGACTTAATTGTGGGCAACCAGAAGGTGCCTTTCAAAGCCAAGCAGAATGGAATAAAGCCTCTTGACCCCTTCAGCTCACATCCTCAGCAGAAGCACCTCATGCTGAGGTTAAGACATGGGGGTCAATTGCTTTTAAAGAGACAGTTCAATTGCTCCCAACTCCTGTCGACTCATTTTCAGGCTTGCTCCAAGGGCAGCTGCAGACACAAGAGCTGAGCCAGCCAGCATCACCAGCAGGTAACACATCTGAAGACACAAAGAGCTGTTCTTTCACTTGTGGCCACTGTTTCCTTCCCCCCCACCCAACATGCAATTTTTACATGCAATTAGGTCACATTTGAAAGTCAGCACGCAGCAGAAGTCGAGTTACTTTGTTTGAAATAAAAAAACATGTATTTCTATCACCTTAGGAGTTGTTCCTCTTTCGGCACAGGGACCCTCTGATCCTCCCACCTCCTTTTATCATCATCTTCAAAAGAAAAAGGGAGTTATAATTGCTTTCTCCCCTCACCTCAGGAAGAAGAAAAAAAAAAAAAAGGGAAGTCTGCTGTTCTTCTCTATTGGCATCTTGAGAAGAAACACTCTTTGAGCAATCATTTATTTACAGAACAAAAATAACATCTCGATTTCAAAGGGCAGAGCAGTTCAGAAGAATATGGCTTTCTCCTCCCTCCCCTGGCATCAGCTTTCGCTTATCACCGCCCGCTGTCTGCACAGCCTACTTACTGCTCTGCCTCTCCTCGCTGCAGGGGCATACAGAGCTTCTCTTTCTCTTTCCAGCGTGGCAAGGAGTGCTGCAGTGCTGTCACTCTCTCACTCCTACTGCTGACAGCATCCCAGGAAGCTATGGGGCAAAAAGGCCGAGTCAAGGCAAAGAGGAGGACGTTATCTTCACAGCGGAAGAATGATGCTAAAGAATTGTCACGGTTCTCCCAAGATCTACTTTCCCCACAGCTGGTTTCTTGATAAAGAATAAGCCTGAGAGGTTAGAAAATATTTCAATTTTTACACAGTGGAAACCAGTGGAGGAAGCCAGACCTTTACCCATCACATTTAGCTTCTAGAATGAGAAGTTCAACATGAGCCGACAATGTGCTCTGGCGGCCCAGCAGCCAACCGCATCCTGGGCTGCATCCAGAGAAGCGTGGCCAGCAGGGCGAGGGAGGGGATTCTCCCCCTCTACTCTGCCCTGTGAGACCTCACCTGGAGTACTGTGTCCAGTGCTGGAACCCCCAACATGAGAAGGACATGGACCAGTTGGAGAGGGTCCAGAGGAGGCCACAAAGATGATAAAGGGGCTGGAGCACCTTTCCTACGAGGACAGGCTGAGAGAGTTGGGGCTGTTCAGCCTGGAGAAGAGGAGGCTCCGGGGAGACCTTCTAGAGGTCTGCCAGTACCTCAAGGGGGCCTACAAGAAAGATGGGGAGAGGCTGTTCAGTAGGGCCTGTTGTGAAAGGACAAGGGGTGATGGTTTCAAAATAGAGGGAGATTTAGATTGGATATTAGAAAAAGGTTCTTTCCTGTGAGAATTGTGGAGCACTGGAACAGGTTGCCCTGGGAGGTGGTGGATGCCCCACCCCTGGAGACGTTCAAGGCCAGGTTGGATGAGGCCCTGAGCAGCCTGATCTAGTTGGGGGTGTCCCTGCTTCTTGCAGGGGGGTTGGACTGGATGACCTCTGGGAGTCCCTTCCAACTCTAGCCAGTCTATGATTCTATCTAGGTATCGTTCCTGCAGAAGACTAGAAAACTGTGGAACCAATAGTCCCACAAGCCTGATTTCTTCCATCTTTACCTCATTCTTTGGTTGTTGATTAGACAGGGTGCTCTGTGAAAGCATCACCCTCCCAAAGCACATTCACTGACACCTGAACCCATTGCATTCACATGGAGGGGGGATGCTGAATCTCCTGAATTCAGTTACTGCATAGGGGCAAGCTGAGCTCAATTGAGTCCAAGGTGTCTGGATGATGGGCTCAGTCCCATGCTTTGACTTGGCTGGCCCTGTGTGGAGCCTGGAGTTGGACTTGATGGTCCTTGTGGGTCCCCTGCAACTTGGGAGATTCTTTGATTTCTACAAATCTTAGCAAAGCTGTGTGGTCAGAGTCTTCATGAAAAGTGGCTGAAATGAGGCCCAAAAAACTCCATTAACTCTCAGGAGGGACTGACTGGTAGGACAAACAGGAAACTATTAACAGACTGGGCTGAAAAATCCGACAGCAATCTGCAAAATGCCCACTGCTTACTGCAAAAGAACTGAAAAAGGACCTGTGGGACCTTGCTACACCTCACATATCTTCACACGAAAAATGCAAGTTTGGCAGGAAAGGCCTCTAAAACACAGTCTCTGGAAGTAAAGAGCAAAACTGTTTAAGTGACAAAGATTCTATCACAGCCTACTGAAACCTGCTGCTTCCATAAGGAATTTTCTATTTAAATATTTATATTTACATATGTCAACTGACAAATCAGTCACTTTTCCACGTGTAATGACAGAATAAAATCATTGCTAATTACCCCTGAGCAAAAAAAACCCCGAAAAAAACCAGCAAGGTGAGGTATTGGAGAGATCTTTAACACAGAGAAAGCCACTCTGACTTCATGCAGATATTTCTTCCTGTAGTCCACAAATAATTCAGAACACACTGTGACAGCAGCTGAAATCAGTCTGGTTTTGAAGCTATTTGTTAAAGACAGAACTGAGCTTATTTTTAAATCTTATTTTGAACACTGCCACTAAAATGAAGCATTAAAGACATACAAGAAAATGAAATAGCTAACCTGCCTTCCTTCAGCTAATTCAAAACCATAAATGAAGACAATTTCTACAAAAAAGCCATTTATTAGATATATATATACATGCAAAATGATTTTATACACATTTACACAGGTTCAATTATTAATACAGTGCAAAAAATGTCTAAAAAGGTACCAGCCCACCTTCTACAAACTTAACAGGTCTTTGGGAGGAAAAAAAAATATCCCACAGAAAATTATCAGCTTCATAAAGTGACTAATCACTGCAAATCTTTACGTTAACAAAGTTCATCCTTTGCCAATTTTCTTGTGCTGAGCTGCTGGGTGAGAAGAGTTTCCAAAAGACTCATCTGGAAAACTGAAAGAATTATGGAGATGCAATTCAAACTACATTAAACAGTTTCAAGTTGAACAAAAAGGGAAGGATTCCTGCTTGGGGATTTGATTCAATACAGGCATAATCCCACGTTCTGAGTCAGATTTCAAGTACTCAAACTGCAAGTCATTCTTTTTCATTTAATCATAAAGCACAGAGATCAATGTAAACTAGTCTATTCCTCTTGCTGTTTCATCAGAAGAAAAAGTTTAACTGTATAAATACCATACAGGTATATAGGAGAGCTATACCAATATTAAAAATAAAAATAGGTCAAACCACACAAGCTCTGTCCCATCCCTGAATCACATGTATAACATATTAATCCATGTGGATTCTTTAACATAGTTTATACATACTACAAGGGAAGAAAAAGGGTTGCAAAGGGATTAAGACCAACAACAAGCCAGAGCTTTGCTTGTTTAGTGGAAAAGAGCTAGTTGCATCCTCCACCTAACCCACAAAGGAAAAAAAGAAAGGCAGAACTGAACCAACAAGTTGTGTTTGTTTTTACTGAAATGTTGTCAGGAAAAATAAGATGTTAAAGCTGAATTTAATCTTTTTCCAATCTAATTATGTTAATTATGCAAGCTATCTAAACACCTTGCCCTACCACTCTTATTGCAGCGCTGTTGCTAACATCATCTGGCACAGGGATGTATTTGGTTTATGATGAAGCAAACAGATGCTTGGGAAGCACCAGGAACATTCCAGTTAAGTCCAATCAGCTTGATACAAGGATGTGGAACAGAAAGCAGATACCAGTTCACTGGTCCAGTGCTCCAGATGTAAACACTCTGCATGCCTCAAGCAAGAGGAGGCAGATAAAGATCCAAACCTACAGAGAAACAGAAGAGCTCTTTTGGAGTCTTTAGCCTGGTGGGAGGCTAAAAAATCTGGGGCTGGGAGTTGGGTGGTATCACCAAGCACAACTGGGACTGAACAACACAGGAACTTAAAGCCTGTCAGTACTAAAATCCCTACACGTGGGATCGTCTGGGTGTCTTAAGGGCAACAGTTGAATGCTGGCTTCATTTCTGCACTTCCAGTCTGGCAGAAAATTGGGATAACAACAATTTTAATCCATTCCCTTGTAAGAGAAGTGTGTTCCTTGTGGCACACAGCTCTAGCTGCTTTCTTAACTGAGGTTAAAATATCCCTTCATCATTCCCACTAGACTGGTCGTCATGGTTTAAAGGATTTCACTATGCTACTGTTGCAGTAAATGGGCTACTACAGGATGGAAAATAAATACCTCATTTTACTACTGGAAAAAGCTCTGGGACAAGCTCTTTACACCCTAGAAACTGTTCAGGTTGTTAGGAGCCGCCTATCAATGCTGCTGATGCAGTCAGCTGCAGCACAGAAGTGCTTCCAATGTGCACAGGTTTCTAGTCTAGTGGTCTACTGGTACTCCTAAGTGTCTACATCACAAAAAATTCACTGAGGTGCAAGGAAGTAATTTTGTTCAGTGGTTCTGCAAGCTCAGGAAGACATCTCTGTATGGTGTTAATCTCTTTGCAACCACCAGAGGCTGAGACTAAGCAAGAGGAAAATAGCTCTTTGGTGAGAGGTATGTGGTAGAAGAAATGGGGTGACCAGAAAAGAGTTTCTAAGGAAAACAAAACAGTAAGAAAGAAAATCTAGCACCACACTTCCTCAATAACACACCTACAACTCTCAACTTCTCAGTCTGAGCCTCTACAACCCTTCAAGGACAGCTCCATCAAAAAGCTGGGCTGTCTGTTAAAAAAAAAAAGCCTAAGTTACTCATATAGGTTTTAAAATGCCCATATGGACCTCAGCACATGACACACAAGAACACCCAGTGCAGCAGAGGTTAAGGATTTCAGCTCTTAAGTACTATGTTCAAAAGTGCACACTCATAAATTCATCTTAGTGTAAGAACTCAACACCATTAGCTAAAGGTGTTTTAGGTAATAAAGAGAACCTGCTCTTGCTTTCCATTACTGGAAATGGCTTTCCACTCCCCAGCTCTACTTTTTTTTTTTAAAAAAAAAAGGTGAAGGAGTCAGCAACCTGCCATAAGTAGGCCAGGAAGATTTATTATCCATACTGACCAAGCAAATGTGGATTTACCCCTATAGTAAGAGTGACCTTAACCAAAGAAATAAAGGCCACTTGAGCTGAAAGATCACTTCTATTCACTTGGTTTATTTTATGCTGCTCCAAGCATATTTGCAATTAACCAATGAGCACATACTTAATTATCATGTGCTGTTTAGCCAGGAGATATTTATAGCCTTTATGTTTTGGTTGTTTTTTCTTTTTTAAAAAAGAGCCACAGCCTCCTTTCCTTCAAAACCTACAAAAATTACCCTGAAGCTCACCCTAACAATTTTTTCTCACTGATACTGAGTTCAACTAATTATGGCAAACAACTCCTTTACTTACATTTACCAAGAATCTTAATGCTTAATAAATTGTATAAACAAAAAAAATGTTCCCCACCACTTGATCTTCATTTTACTATAAAATTTAAATATTTTCAGAAGCACTGGAAGGCCAGGACATTGACCTGCCAAATTGTTACAAAGCTGTTAAGACAAATGGCAAAATGCTGTCTAGATGGTATTAGTCAAGGAGTAAAAGCCTGTTTATGGTAAGGAGAACTTCCATCTCTTGATGCCACCTGACAAAATCTACCATGCACAATTACCACATGCCATATTAAACACATTCCTCACTGTACATTCAAGATGATGACAGTATCCTACTTCATTTCAAGTTGCTTTGAAATATCTGCTTTGTAATAACCATTGTAGCAAATCTTTAAAAATACTCCAAGCTACTTTTTGGCCAGTTTATTACAAAAAAGAAGTTGTAAAAATAGAGTAGCAAACCCAAAGTCTTTTTCATACTCCACAGTCGGGCTGTTTCTCCATGAGTTGCCTTGTCAGTATCTGATAAGAAGAGAGAGATGCCACTCCTATGTGGAAGGCTATTTGCCAGAGGTTCCGTAATCCATACAAGTAAATATTGCATAAACAAACAGAGAAAAACAGTACAAATGTCTTCACCTTCCTTGCTGAGCTGTAGAAGAGGTACAAGTAACACTACAAAAGGACCAGAGAGACAGTGTTAGCATTAAGCTATAGACATACAGGCAAGAGACACAGCTGGGAACTGCTGATATGTCCGTGACACTTGCAGTGATCACGAAGGAGCTCAAAGTTTCCCTTTAATTCCTATGCTGAGAGGCTCTCCAAGAAAAGCCAGAGTGGTGGCCTCAATCCAGGCACTGCTGGGTAGCCACAGTTCTTAAAAGAAATCTGTCAGCACAACTGGCATCCCCACTCCTGCCTCAGCATGGATTTAAAGGAGTCTGAAAGCTGAGCCAGCTCTCTGAAATCACCAGTGATTTTTGCAAGGCAAAGGCTCAGAAGCAGGAAAACAGCAAACCTAAATCTCCTTCTGCTGTATTTGTTCTTGGGATAAGTAAAGAACTTCACCCTCCTGACCTAACTTGGCAGAAAGACCATTAATTTTGTTAACTGGTTTAGCTGGGGTTTGGGGCTCCTTTTCTTTCTAAATTCAAGATCAGGTAGAACCTGCTTCCTAAGCATGTGTGAAAGGCAACAACCCTTACAGGAGAAAACTAAAAACTCAAAAGTGCTGGCAGAAGAGTTACTTTTTTAACTCAGGCAGTCACAGATCATGCTTTCTCACTTAAGGTCACAGTTTCCAACTGTGCTGATGACACAAACAGAGATCAGCCTGTAGAAAGCACTTCACATTTGAGCTCAATTTATGCACAAGCATTTTGTGAAGATGACTGCTAGAGACCAAATGGGTAAGAGAGAACTCTTCTTTATTTAGCTTCAGTTACTAGCTGAACTCTACTGTGAGCAGAGGTGTAAGAAGGTTGAAAGACACTAAAATGTGTCTATTAGAATACAATAAATGCTCCCTCTGCAAGTTTTAAATGCCACAAATAAACAGAAATCTTTAGCTAGTGGTCCCCAAACCATCAGCCAAAAGCAGCAGTACTAAGGAGTGAATATACTAGAGGCATTATGTTATTCCTTCTGTCAACCAGTAACCCAACTACAGCAGCTCCAGGCTATGACAGGCTAAAAACTGAGGAGTTTTCAAGTAACACTGTCCTCAAGTTAAAGGTTGTGGAGTCCAGGTTTGGGCATTTAAGGAACCTTTCAAGAAGAACCCATTTGCAGCATAACTTCTGCATAAGGAGGTCAGAGAAAATAATCAATTAGGAAAAAAAAATGTAAGGAAGTCAACAACCACATTTGCCTCAAGAATTAAAAGTAATTTTTAATTTTTAATGTAAATTAGAACACTTTCAGTAATGTTGCTATCCTGTATTTGCTTAGCATTTTGAGGTGATTATGCTACAAGAGCCCATTGCTAAGTTTGCCACTATTAGAAAGTCTATCCCTTTGGGAAATAAAGCCCTTTGGGGTAGCCCTTATTTATCACACTCAGGCCCATCTGGCATGTGAAAACACAAAAGCACTGAAAAAACTTCCAACTGTAATTTGCCAAGGGTAAATTGTGCCTTTAACTGTATTTGTGGTACTTCACTGGAATGGCTCTGTGGAATCACCTAGGGAGGATGGTAAAAACTAAACTGTTTTTCTGCTAGCTGGAAATTATTTTATCTTCTATACTGTAACATAAAATAATCAGAAAGCATTTTATTTACAGTCAACATACCTGAAAAACACAGGCTAGAAAAGGTAGAAAAAAAGCTATCACATTCCCAATCCCTTCATGGTCCTCCTGTTTGGATGAAAAGTGGCAAACAAGCACGTCAGCTACAGTTTATAGCAAGTACTGCTTGATATTTTGGAACACTATATTGCAGCAAGTACCTCTCATCCTAGTTTATGGTGACTGACTGTAACAGTGTTAAACAGCAAGATCAGTATCACTGAACAAGATACCAAGAAGGATTATGTGACAGCTCCTGCTAAATAAAACTGGGCCACCATACAATCAGGATGCTTTTTTTTTTAATGTTAACCCCCTTTCTAAAAGTTGTTTGCAGTTTTACATTTGTTTAAAAAATATTTATACAAAATCAACTAGAACAAAATACAAGAATAGGGGGCAGGAGGAAGGAATCCAGACAGTCAGCAAGACTAAAATACTTCCCCAAATTTCAATCTGCCTAAAAAAAAGAAAATAATAAAATGGAATATGCTACAATACACAACAAAACACATGAGGTCTAGCAGGTGAACAATGAATTGTACAGTGCAATCCCAACCACAACTATAGGTTGGGTGGAGAGTGGATTGAGAACAGCCCTGTGAAGGACTTGGGGGTGCTGATCCATGACAAGCTCAACATGACCCAGCAGTGTGCAGCTCAAAAGGCCAACCATGTCCTGGGCTGCATCACAAACAGCATGGCCAGAAGGTTGAGGGAGGGGATTCTGTCTCTCTACTCTGCTCTCCTGAGACTCCCCCCTGCAGCACTGGGTCCATCTCTGAGGTCCCTGGAACAGGAAGGACATGGAGATGTTGGAGCAAGTCCAGAGGAGGCCATGAAGATGATCACGGGGCTTGAGCACCTCCTATGAAGACAGGCTGAGAGAGATGGGCTTGCCACCTGGAGAAGGGCTCTGGGGAGACCTGATTATGGCCTACCAATACTTACAGGGAAGTGGGAAGGGACTGTTCAGCAGGGAGTGCAGTGACAGGACAGGGGGAATGGCTTCAAGCTGAAAGTTAGATCAGGCCTTAGGAAGAAATTCTTTACTCTGACGGTAGTGAGGCCCTGGCACAGGGTGCCCAGGGAGGTTGTGGACGCTCTGTCTCCCTGTCCGGGTTCAAGGCCAGGCTGGAGGGGGCTTTGGGCAACCTGGGTTATTGGAGGGTGTCCCTGACTATAGCTGGGGGTTGGAACTAGATGATCTCTCATGTCTCTTCCAACCCAAAGTTGATTCTATGATTCACAAACAAAACTCTTCTTGTAGAAAGATGTATACTTTACTAAGAAACAGAACAGAATCACAGAATAACAGAATTGCAGGGGTTGGAAGGGACCTCCAGGGGTCATCTAATCCAACCCCCTGCCAAAGCAGGTTCCCTAGAGCAGGNTCTTCTCCAGGCTGAACAGCCCCAGCTCACTCAGCCTTGCCTCACAGGGAAGATGCTCGAGGCCCTTCATCATCCTCATGGCCTCTGCTGGACTCTCTCCAGGAGATCCCTGTTTGGTTTGTCCTGGGGAGCTCAGAACTGGACACAGGACTCAGGAGCCACCCTTAATCTGGTTACCCAAATAACTCTCTCCCTCTAATTCATGTATAGGCTTTAATTCAATGAGGGTTTACCTGAAATGAGTACTCTGCCAGGTGAACTCCTCGAATGAGATTCAAAGCTCCACACATGATGTTCAGAATAAGCGAGAGAATCCCCATGGGAGTCACAGGCTGCATTCTGTAAGTGGGGACTCTGAAAAAAAAGAAAAAAAGAAAAAAAAACATCAGTGCAAACTACCAGTGTTCATTTGAATCTTTTCACTTAAAATTCTGGTTTTTAACATTCTTCCTCCAGAGACAACTAATTATGATAGAAACTCCTTTTTTATTGCATTACACCACTCAGTTCTTCAGACACCTAGAAATCACCAAGAGCTCTGGTGTATTTTTTCAAACAGATTATGCAATAGAATTTTTCTTCTTTTATTTGGCATTGACATCTTTATTTATGGTGCCCAGAGGTATTTTCAACATTTTATTTCAGCAGATTAGCATACTTAAGACTCTTACAGGTTAACAGAAAAGCCAGTGGGTTTAAGCACCTGGAGGTCTGGGAAAGAACTTAAATTGCTGGCACCCATAGAAGCAAGAAAACAATTCATCTTTTCCTTAATTGGTAATTATTCAGTTTTCCCCACTGGCAGTCTGAGGGTTCAGTCTGATATACAACAGTTTAGCTTCACCTGCACCATTTCCATAGAGCATTTGGTGCTCTAATCAAGTACTTCCCAGAATACAACTGCAGGGCCAAGGACTTTGATCCTTGGCTGTTAGAGCAGTTGTAGAGTTGTCAAGAAGATACCACTAAATGACAGAGGAGAAACACCTGTCAGAACTGCTGCTCCTTCCTCTGGGCATTTTGGACTGACAACACATGGTCAAATCTGGAGCCTAGGAATCAAACAGGATGCTACAGGTTTTGGCCTCTGAACCCCATTTCACATGGCATTACAACGCCCTTTCTCCCAAGCCTCCCACCTTTCACATGTAGTGAATTACCTCCTCCCTTTCTCACCTCCTCCACTACCACTATTTAACACACACAAACACAAATACCACTTCTTCAGGATGCTCTGTTACCTGCCTAATTAAGGCCAGGGCAATTATTATCATTTGCATTTAATTTTGAAATCCATTGCTTCCAATTCAGGGGTTTGGCTGTCCAGAAGCTCATTTATTTTTCCCTTAACTATCACTAGCTCATCAACAGCCACCACACCTAGATACTCACCTACATTTCCTACCATACCCTCCCTGCCCTTGTATCACCACAAATAGAACACTGTCAGCACCATGAGAAGGATAATTTACACCTCAAACACCAAATCCAGATCTTCTCCTGCACAAGCACATATTAGATAGAGCAGAGAATGAACGAGCCCTCAAGAAGTCTCCCAAGCTCTGAGGAACTTCTGTCTAGATGTAGCCAGGTCCTGACTACTGTAGATAAGCTAAGCAACAGAGCAGAGAAATCTCTGCCTTCATTTCAGCAACAGATGAAACACTGCAATGGCTTAACTATTGCACTGGTTTCAGATGGGAAAACATTGTAGCTGCTCCTTCCTTTGATAGATGGATGTGAAAACATTCAGTGCCAAATTAATATAGTGATATATGGTATCATTTATAGGTGTCAATGTAATTATTTTGTCTGGCATGAGCTATAACTCCATAATTTCATCTCCAAAGCAGCTGCAAAAGAAACTGCACTAATTCCATTTGATATATGACACATCATGTAGTGTTACTGTACATTATTGTCATACATTCATGTGAATAAGTGGCACAAAGCAACCCTATCATTCAAAGGTAATTTGGGTTATTTGCTGCACACTGAAATCCAAGGTCCCAACAGAGGCCACACCAGCCTGTTTATTCATCCACTACTGACCTAAGTATTCAGTCTCCTATTAATTTTGATTAATTAAATGATGTTGTAGCTATGTATCTCTCTCTCACACAAATGTCCTAGTAAAGACTACTGTTCTTCCTTGGTTTCTAAAGTTTATTTCAGAGGCACAGTGTCTCTCAAAGGGAAATTATCAAGCACAAGTGTCATTCATTGTACAGGACCTTGAAAATTATAAGTGTCAAGAGTTTCTAGTCCCCAGATGAGAAGAAGACACTGCTTTTGCAGGCTGAAGACCACAGTATGGAATATTATGTAAAAGTTAATTATTTTTATTCAACTGGACTGAAAAAAAAGAAAGTGATACCACAAATGCAAGGGAGATGAGAAAATCCCATTGCTTGGGATTCAGAGCCTGTGAAAACCAATCTTTCTATTGTTTGCTGCAGTTTGGAGGTTTTTTGCTATATCATTCTGAGGTTTAATTCAACAACTGAAATTGCACAGAAGTGAGATGGGTACTAGCTAAGGAAAAATCATTACATTTTTTTGTGTGAATTCAACCATATTTTTATAAACAAAATTTGATATCAGCATTTCTTCTAACATTAAATAAGGGAAGAATAGAGCACTCTTAGTCCAAGACAGCACAAGTTTTCGCAGACATGAACACTAACTGGATTCAAATTGATTTGATCCTTCAAGTAGAAAAGTTGTGCACTTTGGAGGACAAGACCCATACAGATGATGTTCTGGGTACTGCAGATTATCTAGCAGCCAGGAAAAATGCATCTGCAGGCTTGAACATGTCTACAACAATTCTGTGAAAACATCCTCCCATGATGAAGAAATTGAGGCTTCTGCCTATAAAAGATTTTCTGAGCAGAGGCCTCTGGCTATTTAGCTGGAGACTGACATGGATGTCAGAGCACAATAAGGGCTAGACAATGAGTCACATACTCAAAAGCTCCAGGTAAAGACAGCACCAGGAGTGAAAAATGAAATCAGACTCAAATGTTTCAAAATAAAATACAAGCATACAAAAGAGAGATGTGAAACACCTGAAAAGGATGCTGTGAAGGACTCTCCATGTGCCTGCAAAAGACCAAGAATATTCATCAAGGGAAACACAGTGCTGCATAATTTAACAGCATGCTTACTAGATAAATAGCAGAAGTTGTTCTTCCACTTCATGGAGACAGTTCTGATGTTAAAACTCTCCCTCTTTCCAGAAAGCTACTTACACCTCACATTCTTGCTGTACACATGCCCCACTGTCCTCCAGAGCTTTATCAGCTGTGCTGGTATGGAGACAGAAAGGTTGTGTAGATGCTGATCAATGATACAATGCTAGTCTTTTTGTAGCACAACAAAGGAAGGAACAAACGGAAGAATAAACAAAAAAATCTAAACAAAAATAATCACACATACACCCTCTTAAAAAAAAAAACCAAGCTACATAAAGAAAGCTCTTGTTCCTATATACTGTGACAAGGACAAAGCTGCCCTGACTTTTTAGACACCTTCCACACTAAAATGAAGAGCCAGGGGATGTGATCACACAGGTCAAAAGATGACAGTAACCAGCTACAGCCATCTAAGGAGATTGATGCTTTGATCAATCCACTGATTGAGCTGTCTTCACTGGGGAATATAGACATAATTGAATTCTGCTCCCCTGCAACCATAACACTTCAAGTTATGCTGAAGAAGTTCCTGTACAGCCAGGTCATCATATAAATAACATTAATATGGGAACAAATGCTATGCACACAGCTAAACTTAGAGCAGCAGAGTGGGATTCAGCTGGTAGGTAATGATGAGAGGAGAGAGACATAAGCCAGGAAAGCTGACTCCAGCTGAGGGAAACAGATGATCATAAACATGATCCTTAAAATAAAGGCAGAACAATCTGTGAGAGTGTTTGGGTTAGACCAGTGAGAACAGCCAGAAATACAAAGCCAGATGGAAAGTAAAAGAAACCAATTAAGAAAATGGGGGAACTGAAAATGTATTTCTGATCTGTGGGCACAGAGTAGCTTGCAAATGTTTACTGGCACTGAAACTGTTAGTACTAGTGCAAAGCATTTGTAAGCCCTGTCACATCATGAAAATATTTAGTGTTCAAGCCCAGTTCTGAGGAGGACTCACAAATCCGACTGTCAAATAAAATGTTTTCAATTCTGGTTTTTCCTTCCTCCTGGCCACTGCCTGTCTACATCTTAACTTAAAATACCTATGTCAAATTAGATTCCAGCTCATCTATCAGAAAAAATAAGACTGAGCAACTGGAACTTAATTTTATTGGTTTTCATCAGTCAAAAACAAAAACAGACACCAAAAAGAAATACAAGCTCATGGCACTCCAGCTGCATTTAAACCACCATGCTAATAGGATTAAAAGCATTTCATTTTGTAGAGGAAGTAGGGAGGACTTCTGACTGTGCAAATGAAACACAAATAGGAGGATACCAATTTTAAAATAAATAAGTATAGATCAGTACTTCTAAAAGCAGGTAAAATGTCTGTATTCATTACAAAAAGGTCCCTTGTCAAGCCTCTGTGCTGTTTATACAGATATACATATCCTCTATCAGAATTTTAGTCAAATGCTTCAAATTTTAAAGCAGGAGAAATCAGGAGAAAACAAAGAGTGGAGAAAACCCATAGGAGAGAGTCTGGGGATGAGAAATTTTACCCTGAGCTCATAATCTCACCTTTAATTTCCTCAAGGCTGAAGCAACACATTCACACTGTAACTGTGTATCTTCTATCAGAGTTTGCAACAAGCAATGAGTTAGCAGAGATTCTTTTCTCACAGAAAATTTAACAAAGCATTTAACATGGAAAACATCAAGTCCTGATACAACCAAGGCTGATACAACCAAGCTGATCCAAGGCTGGAAAAAAGACACTTCCACAAGTCCTAATGCACATCTGCTATAATCTAACTGCTGTATGTTGTTTAGTATTACATAAAGGAAGTCAGTTTTTTCTTGGGTTTCATATACATTATATGTGTATCTCTCAGTACAAAAGGAACCACTGCAGTTACACATTTCTCATTTGCAAAGTTGAAGTCTACAGTCACCTCTGTGTAGTAGTAACTTACCAACCTCCACATGAACACCTGCAGGCCCACCATTAGTCATCCCATTCATCAGCTCTGTGTCCTCTAGTTTCAGCTGAACTGGGGGCTGGAGCTTCAGCTCCTCCTCAATCTTCTCCCAGTTGGCCGTCCTTCGAGAGCCACTCGCACCGTTAAAATGGCATTTCACTTTCTGAATAATGTTATCTGAAACAATTAAAAAAATGCTTCAATTAGCTCTGCAAGAGTTACATGCTTTAGGTAATTACTAATCAAATCATTTCACTGCTGGTTAGGGCACAAGAATTCATCTGCTAGGTATTTTATATGGCACTGACTCCCTTCTGGATACACCTCCACATCTTGCCTGCCAGTAGACTGAAAACAAGCTTTGATATTCCAGGGTAGATATTAACACATATCTTAAACTACACATGAACTACCACAAGAAACAATTCCCTGCTGTGTTTTAACAATGTCAAGGATTATTTTTTTTCCAGCACAGAAATAAATTAATTCACCCTACATCTGAGTCATGAAGAACTCTGGCAGAGGCAATTCCACTGTGATTACACCAACATCCAGGCTACAGGTCTACACAGGAATCACCCTGCTTCTTCTCTCACACTTTAAGTTTAATACCATTTTCAAGCAAATCCCTTTCCACAAATGTGGCTGCTGGAGTTGCACTGAGACTAAGTAGAAAATTTGTCTGAGTACAAATTACTCCCACATCCAGAGCTGAAGCACCTCACTGTGGGTACTGCTAGTTCCTATTTTATTGAGCAGATACTGGCAAACTCAAGCTAATATCACATACTTAGGGGAATAAAATGAAGAAATATTTATTTTTATAAGATATCCTATAAGTAAAATCCATATCCTTAAGCTACTGTTACACTACAAGACTTGCATAGGTTGATCACAGCTACTACTGGGTACAATACATATGTAATAGCTTAAGTGTAAGTTCTGAGATCACAGAGGAGCACTTTATGTTGTGCTACAATACACAGCCCTTAAGTGAAAAATCCCATATTTTACCTAAGTCAGCCTGCAGTAATTATCTATAGCAGATAAAAGGCTAAGATCTTAGACATCAAGTGCATCTTCCATCCAAACACAGGGGGAAAAAAGAAAAAAAATTCCCAAAACACCACAAACAAACAAAACACCTCATAAAATTAGATAGAGCAAATAACAAAATACAGTCTAATAGTAAAGATGCAAGGAAAAAAATAAAAGCATTTCTTTCTTTAGAAAAAGCCTTATGCAATTAAAAAAAGACTAGAATTTCCTCAATTCTTACTCAAGGAGTAATCTGGATTTCTGTATAAAAATGATATTGTAGCTGGGATGTGCCCTGCAGGGATTTCACCCAATATAAAATACAAGATGGCTGTAAAATACACTTTCCCTGGGGATTTCTCAATCTTTTAACCATGAGCTTAACACTACTGCCAAACTCTGCACAGAACTGTTAACTCACTGCTGTATATTATAATTTCCCAGAAAAAGTGTCTGACACCACAAGAAAATGAGTAATTGTGCTTTTCAAAAGTGTGAGGTTCAGTAGATAGAGCAGCTGCTACATAGCTAAAAAACCCATTTATATCACATTAAAAAAGAAACACTAGGTGTGATTATGAAGTATTATGTGAATCTAAGGCATGCCAGAAGTAAAACTGCACATAATAATCTATTCTGTCTCCCTTTTCCCTGCACCCATCCACTTGTCAGATTTTTTTAATTAACTTAGAAAGTGTGTCAGATGTGGAATTCTTTTTCTTCTGTCCTTGTCTATTAATCACCACAGCATTTCATTAATCTATTACAGGGGTTCTCAGGAACAGCAAAACAATCTAATAGGTTAAGGCAATTGCAAGATCTCCTCCTCCTCCTCCACAGATATGGAAAGACACACACAGAGATTAATTTTTATGTTCAACGCTCTGGCCAGAAGACACAGTTTAACATCATCAAAGTAGCAGACAGAATTTGTACTATTAGAAAACAAAGTTACAAACCAAATTCAAGAAAAGCATATGGTCTGGATGCTAAACTGATGCTTGTTGTATCATAGGAAGCAGCAAATTCCCACTGAAGCTCTTCCAGGAAGCAAAACGCCATGATGGTTGAGTAACTGCTCGAACAGATTGCCATGCAGGCAATATCCCCAGAAGAAAGGAAACTGAAAGAGGGGGAGAGAAAGAAATAAAGTAACATCAACATGGCTGAACATGAGAATTAAACTGTGCTTTGTGTCAAAACAAAAGGTACACACTGCACTGAAAGAGCAGCTGTATAGTCCAGTAGCCCCTGTGTGCTTCAGTTACACTTAACTCATTCAGTACCCCTCAGCACACTGAAAATCACAATATAGATTTAATTAAATGAAAACATAGGTAAAAACCGAGGATATTATTTTCCCTGGCTGGCTTTAAATCACATTAGTAAGAAAAGAGATGGCCAGAAAATATCACAGGCAACAATACTTTGAAAGAGAACACTGTGGCTTTCTACAAGCAAAAGTTAAAACAAGGAATCACGGAATATTAGGAGCTGGAAGTGACCCTGAAAGATCATTCAGTCTAAACCCCCTGCCTGAGCAGGATCATCTCGAGTAGATCACACAGGAACATGTCCAGAAGGTTGCTCACAGGAAACAAGCACATGAATTTCTTGCTCCCCTTAAACATGAAAACTTCCTATGAACAGCAAGAGGCATTTGTTAACTTCCACTAACCAATACATTCAATCACTGTTACTGATAAGTCATCTGTAGCGAATAAAGATGAGCATGTATCAGAAAAAGCATGATATTCTCTTCCAAAATGGGTCCCTCTAACCCTGAAGGAATGTTTATGCACAAGCTTGTACTTACAAACAGCCCAAAATCTTCAAGGATACTTGTTAGGAGATTCATAGGACCAAAATGCAGGCATGTACTTATAAACGAGGTAAGTCACACTCGTTTAGGCTTCTTTAAATAAAAATGGGTGTCAGGGCACTTAGTTCAGATATCAAAGCTCATACTGTAGACAGCTGAGCTTCCACAATCCCCATGTAATTACAGATTTGTAACCATCACTGAAGAAGACTGGGGAAATCTTCCCTCATGGTTAGTCATCAGTTATCGATAATTCAGTATTAATCCAAAGATCTGAAGCCAAATCACAGAATATTAGGAGCTGGAAGTGACCTCGGAAGATCACTCAGTCCAACCCCCCTGCCTGAGCGGGATCATCTAGAGTAGATCACACAGGAACATGTCCAGATTGGTCTTGAATGTCTCCAGAGAAGGAGACTCCACAACCTCTCTGGGCAGCCTGGCCCAGTGATCTGTCACCCTCACAGGGAAAAAGTTCCTCCTTATATTAAGATGGAACTTTCTATGTTCCAGTTTGGAATCATTTCCCCTTGTCCTGTCCCTGGCCATCACTGAGAAGAGCCTGGCTCCATCCTCCTGACACTCACCCTTTACATATTTATAGACATTAATGAGGTCACCCCTCAGTCTCCTCTTCTCCAAGCTGAAGAGACCCAGCTCCCTCAGCCTGTCCTCAGCAGGAAGATGTTCAGCCAGCACAGGGCCACCAAGATGATTAAGGGAGTGGAACAATTACTGTTTTCTCTCTTTTCCACTACTTACAGATTTTGTCCCTCTCATACAGAAATATTTGTAGTTTCTATTTAATCACTAGATCATTTACTTGTTATACTATATACTTGGGATTTATGGGTTTCATTAGCTCTGTGACAGCCTAGTTTCACTGGGTAGGTTCCCCAAATTCCTTCTATTCCCGGCACAGAGCTGAGGATCGACACCATGCCTGCACAAAACTGCCTTTTCCAAGCTGTCAATAATTTATAGCCTTTTTGCCATGTATCTGTTTGCACTCTTCTCTTTTCAGAGCCAAATCTGCAGCTACTTCTGTAGACTACAGAAGATTAAAAGCAGTAGAAAATGTTAGCATTAAAGGGTACAAGTTTGCTTAGAGGGAAAAGGAATTAAAATGCTAATCTCTGCTTTTCCAATTCATTCAGTGTAAGTTCAGGCATCCTCTTCCCCATCAGCACTCCAAAATGGGATACTAAGTGTTAGCTGAGGTTCACTTCAAATTTTTATTACATTTGCTAACCAGAAATGTGACTACAAGCTAAACCTCATTTTTAGAGCTAAACTAAAATCAACAGCAAATGAAAACCCCCACCTATGAATGAAATCCTAATTTCTTAAAATAAGGACAAGCAGATCCTTCTCCAATAAATAAAAGCAAAGATTTATAATTTATCTGTACTGGCTACTGCCAGTATACTTCAGGCCTCCACAAGACACACTCATCAACCAGAGCTTTAGAGACTTGACCCTGCTGGTATTCAGAAAATGCAGTGGCAGTACATAGGAGGGAGTCAGGGCAACCCTGTGCAAGCCAGAAACAGAACCATGAAGCCTGAGAGATGGCATCAGCAAGGAAAGGCTTTGGGCTTTAGACTAAACTGAGTCATTCCTAGGTATTAGCAGGTATTTGTGGAAGCCCAAGGTACTCCAATTGCTGACAGTAACAAGTATGGGTTTCCAGGCAGACAGCATTTGCTACAGAAAATGAAAACTAAAACAATCAATTCTGAACATATGCTTCCTGGACTGAGTAGGAGCTCTGGCTGTGGTGCTGAGAAGTAAGGTTTCAAAATACTGCTGGGAGGTTACAATCTATCACACATGCAGGATTTCAAGTTCACTATAGAACACACCTGAAGTTCAACTCATCCACAGGACAACCATTCTAAAAATTAAATTAAAAAACCAAATCACACAAAGGCAGGGACTTACTGTATGCTAAGGTCACGTCCTTTTGCCGTGCCTCGACTTGGGTACTGTGCCAGAATTGAGGATAATGCCTTTAATCTCTTTCTGCATTCCAGAAAGCCCTGGTTGAAATGAAAATCTGTGGAGGCTGAGAGGGGAAGTCCATCCCTCACCCGCACCACACAGGCAAAGAAGATCATAGACATTCTCCACTGGAGCACTCATGAGGACAACCTGAAAACAAAATACTCCATCAGGGTAATGGATGTGATAGTAGTTACTTACAGTCCAGTATGTCAGACAGAGTACCTCTTGTACCTCCACTGCCACTCAAAGGCAACTG
>VXBZ01001814.1:20927-52445 GCA_013399135.1 Heliornis fulica | reverse complement strand
GGGAAGCGAGGGGCGGGAACCGGCGGAGCGAGGCAGCTCCCCGGGGCGCTTCTTCTTTGTGTCCAGGTGGCGAGGAGTAGCTCGGCCATGGGGGTGCAGGACCGACCCCAGTGTTTCTTCGAGATAGAGATCAACCGGGAACCGGGTAAGGCTTGTCTCCGCCTCAGGCGTTCGTCTCAAGTCTTTCCTTTGAATTCGTGCTTAATTTTTTTCCCTTTCACCACATTTGCTTTAATGATGGACGTTAGCTTTGAGTTTGGCCACTGATGTGGTTATTTCCGAGTTAGTTTGTGGTAATTTCTGGTGTTTGCTGCGGGGCTGCTGGATGTTTTCTCTTTTTTTTATTCTCTTTATCTGTATGAGTGCAGAGAGGAGTTCGGGGAGGGTGATGGTGATGTCGGAGGTGAAATCATTCTGTACTGCAAGTGGTGTGTGGTTGTGTGTTACACCTATGAACTGGAAATCCGAGGGAACTTGAGAAGGTGCTCCTAGAAATGGGTTTAATCCTATAGTAATTAAAGCTGTAAAGGGACCTCAGGAGGTCATCTGATTAAATCGTTACTCCTCCTGCCCTCCAAGTGAGGCTTCGAAGTGAAGAATTGACCACAGGAGCCTATAATGTCTCACCATCCGTCCTGTTTTAAAAAAATAAATAAAATTAATCCATCTCTTCACTTGCGTTTTCTCTCTGGAAAGTGTAATCACCCCTAAGTGGTAGGCTGTGAGTCTTAATCCTGGAAGAACTGCTTGATTTCTTCTGATTTCCTCGCTCTGTAACAAATGGTTGTCCAGATTTCCTTAACCCATCTTTTTGAATACAAATTGATTGATGTCTATTAGTTGTAAGGCACTCAGTATGTCTGAGACATTGCCACTGTTTGCTTCTCAGAAAAATGAATAAATGTGACTTCATGATGCTTTCACTTTCATTTTCTGCTACGATGCCTCACCAAAGCCTTTGAAATATGAGTTTATATCTCTGCATCTTCAAGTTTCGGTAGAATCCAGAAATAACTGTAATCCACCTGGCTTGCTTTGTATTTGCACCAAAATTTTGGAAGAAAAATTCAGTTCTGACTTTAGTGACCTGGTGTATGTCTGTAAATGTGTTGCTATTGTGACTCCTGTTTTCGTGGCTGGCAGTGCCTTTTTGGAGTACTTCTTTTGAAGAGAACAATGTTGCTCTAAGTGGAGCTTTAACACGCTTTCTGTTGCTTCAAATTCACATTTATTAGGGGATGAGACTACTAAAAGCATCTTAGTTTCAGTAGGTTTCCACTTTAGGAATGGTAGTTTGGTAGGTTTGTCTTTTCTATAAGACAGGTCATTTTTCACTTTTATTTGCTTTTAATCTTTGCTATGCTTGGGGTATTTTTGTTGTTTTTGTTCTGTTCTGATTCTTCATATGAAGAATGTCTCCCTGTGCAGATTTTTCTTGTGTGGGTTCCTGCTCTCATTTCATAACACCTCTTGTTGCCTGACTTGTCACCTCAGCCTTGTGCTGTGTGTCACGGGTGAAAGTGGATTACCTTGTTTTCCCTCACATCTGCTTGGGCTTGATGACAGATTGTGGTGTCAGGAGAAGAATTGCAGCGTAAGTGTTCTTAGTGGTGCAGAGCTCTCCTTACCTGGAGTACACACAAGGGCTTTGGCTCTGTTCATGGCTGTCTGTGCTTATCTTCTCTTTAACAGGAATCCACAGCTGTAGTTCAGATTCAGAACCCTGCTGTTTTTATCACCCCTGACTAATGACTTGTGTTTTTGTGGGGAAAAGTGCCAACTTGTGAAATGTTGGTATGGGGGCTTGTGTGTAATCTGGCTATACTGCTTTATTCTGGTGCTTGTTAGGTCACTGGGCAACTATGACTTGGAGTTTAAGGTTATATTTTAAGAGCTTAAACACTCCTCTTAGAGCTGTAAGATGACCTTCAAAAGCCGAATCAAGTGTGAATGGTAAAACAGTGCTTCCAGCTGACATGAAGCACTAACTCAGCTGTGTTCTGCTAGTACTAGTCAGGTTTTCATTTAACTTCTAAACAGAGTTCCAAATTACAGTTTTTCTAATTTGACTATAATAAACTGATCTGCTTGTTCATTTTTATTAGATGTAGGGAGAAAGAATTGGGTAAAAGAACATTTCTGCATTTTGCTGGTAGCTGAGAAATAACAATGTTGTCCCCACCCTGGCTATTCTGAAAAGCTGAACAAACATCATCCCACAAAACAGAGAACAAGAGAATGAGCCTCTCTGTTCTGGAGGCAACTCTTTGCTTGCAGGACACAAAACTGTGTCACTTTGAACAGTGTGGGTTGCTTGGAGTCCAAAAAAATTCCACCCACACAGCTGCTTGCTCTAACCCTTACTGACTTCCCTCACCCAGTGTTTGTCAAGGTACCTGTAGCAGTGAGAAATGACAGGGCAGTGCACCGATCAGATGAAAAAGGGGGTACATGTGCATACATGAGAGGGGAGGGCATGGTGGAGTTTGAATGGGTTTTACTTTTTCACTAGATCCCTTGGAAAAATACAGCACTGACAATTGTAGCTTTGGCTTGTTCTTTTAGGAAGCTTTATTACAGCTTTTATGTCTGTATTTTAATTTTAGCTGTGGAATCTTGGAATAAAACTTGATGCGTGTCTGTATGTGCCTCTTGTAGTAGGGTGAACTTTGTAGGCTACGTGCTTTTTAAAGTCTAAATTCAGGCTGCTTTTAGTGAGTTGCTTGCGAAGCACTTTTTATTAATATGCATTGTGGCTCATAACTTTTAGAAGAGCAGATAGAATAAATCTGGGACAAGCATTTATTTTGATAACTAGCACAGACAGCACCTCTCCCTTGGTGGATTTGGATGCACACAGCATGCACATAGGAGTTGAAACTGCTTAAGAGTTTGGGGTGGCAGCAGATGCCTATTTAAATAATTCTGGTTTTACTCAGTGATGAAAAATCTGTGTGGAGCTTCAGCCTTTCAGGTACTGTGACAATTAGAAGAGATGTCAGACTAGAATATCACAGACTTCATCTGCTACTGTAGCAGTTCATGTGGCCATCTAGGATGTTTTTCACACATCTCCCTGCCCCCACCCTGCCCCCAACTGGCTTTATCCATCACAGTGTATGTTATTTACTCATTCTTGCCTTGTTTCATTCTTATTCACAGAAGAATTTCCTTCCTTCTAGTGTTTGCTTTTTTTTGGAAACTTTTTTTTTTCCTGTTTTCTGTTACTGTTTGACCCCCTTCCTTACTTTTTCATTCCACTTCCATTAATTTCCTTCCTGGGGTATGACCCTTCCCTGCTCAGTCAGCCTGTTGTTTCATTACTTATCTCCTAGTCAATTTTGCCTAAACGTTGGTGTATTTTGGGATTTCAGTTGCTATGAATTTATGTGAAATAAGCTCCACTGCGAATGTTACTGTAGTGCTGTGCCTGTATTAGTAGAACCAGGGATGTTTTAAAGGGTATTTGTTGCACTCCTAAAGACAGAAACTGTTCTTGACTGGCTTTCCATTAACTTTGAGTTCTTTAAAGGGAAAAAAAATTAGTTGTGAATTGTTAGAAGATAGATCAGCACTTTGACAGGAGCAAAAGGGGTGTGCTGCATGGGGGACTCCTGCCAGTGGATGTCTAATGGAGATAATACATAGATTCAGAGGGAAATGATTTAATAAGAATTGCAGTCTAATCCTCAGATAGAATTGTCTGTGCAGAATGAAATAGCCTGAAGGCTTACCTTGAGGTCTCAAATTGGATTAGTAAATGGAAGACCAAACTCATCAGCCTCTTCTTCTAGGAACAAAGTGTAGTCACTCACTTGCATGTCTCTGAAACAGAGGAAGATGGGTTTTTTGGTGTGTGCAAGACAAATATTTTGCTTTTGTGGAGGCCACAGAAGATTGGAATGGAGGGAGCTTCAGGTATTATTTGTGGAAGACTGGCCTTGGTAGAGAGTTGGGGAAAGAATTTTGTGGCAGCTTTCCTGGCAAAGAGTGTAAGGTGGGATAAGGAAACATGAACAAAGTGTTAATCCCTGCTAAAGCGAACTGGGACATCCACTGCTTTAGTTGATGTTTTAAATAAAATCTGTTCTTTTTCCACTTGAGCTTTTAATTTTTTTCCTCTGAAAACTGAAGCCCCTTCCTACTTTAAAACAGTCTTTTTAAATTGACATGACTTACTGTTCCTAGACTTAGGGATAAAGAAATCACTAAAATTAAAATATGGCCATTTTAGTGAGCTGTTATTTAAACTTGTATGCAAATCTGTCTAAGCCTTCGGGCCTCTGGCAGACTCCCTGGTCTCCATCTGCAAGGGATGTTCATCACTGTCTTAATGGTTGTAATCCTGCTTTCCTTCAGCAGGATATTCCTGTTGATATACTAGCAAAAGTGCTTCTTATTTGGTTTGCTCTAGGAAACTGCTAAAAGACAAACCAAATATATTTAAATTTAATTTTTAATAACATGCTTATTTTGAGAATGTCTGTCTGAAGTGAACACCTTCACAGCTTAAAGGTAACAGTTAGCAAAGCAGTTTGTATTGGATGGAAAAAACAGTCAAGCAACGTGTCTTTGGTCCTGAGGTTATTATGAAATATTAAGCAGGTAAATTAGAGGAAATTGCTGGATAAACATTAGAAATCAATGATCACTTAAATAAACTTTGCTAGCAGGAGCCCTTGTTATTCTGTGATTACAGTATAGCATGGATATTCCTACCTGGAATTTTTACCACTTAAATTGAATCAAGTACTAGTTCTTCCTTATCAGAAACACTGGTTTAGGGTTCAAAACTAAAAGAAAGTCTGTCTCTCAGCTTGAATATAGAGTTCTGACATTGGATTGTTTCTGGTCGTTATGCCTTCTGTTTTGGGTTATTTTTTTTGTAATTGCTATATCTCATAAGCAACAGCACTTTATGAAACCAAACTTCAGGACATTTTAATGAATTTATATGCATATCTCATAACGTATGTAACTACCAGTAACATAGATACTTCTTTCACTACTTTAATTTCTATAAAAAAAAATCTTTTAAAAATAAGTTAAAGTCCTGCCAACAAATACAAATACTTGATCCAAGAGGTGTTTTACAAATATTAAGAAAATATTAAATGGTAGTTGTATAAACTTGTATGGTTTTGTCTTGCACAAAAAGTACAGTAATCACAGAATCATCAAAGTTGGAAAATACCTCTAAGATCATCTAGTCCAACTGCCCCCCCTACCCCCTATATTACTCACTGAACCATGTCCCTAAGCACCTCATCCAACCTTTCATTAAACACCCTGAGGGATTATGTCTCCACCACCTCCCTGGGCAACCCATTTCAGTGCCTAACCACTCTTTCTGGGAAGGAATTTCTCCTCATTTTTAACATGAACCTCCCCTGGTGCAACTTGGAGACATTCCTTCTTGTCCTATCACTGGTTATCTGCAAGAAGAGGCTGAGACCCAGCTCACCACAACCTCCTTTCAGGTGGTTGTAGAGAGCAATAAGGTCTCCCCTGAACCTCTTCTAGACTAAACAGTCCCCTCAGACACTCATCATAAGATATATGCTCCAGACCCTTCACCAGCCTTGTCACCCTTGTAGTGAGGGGCCCAAACCTGAACACAGTATTGGAGGTGTGACCCCACGAGAGCTGAGTACAGGAGCACGATCACCTCCCAGGTCTTGCTGGCTCCGCTCTTTCTGCTGGCTCATGTTCAGGCAAGTGTCAACCAACACCCCCAGATCCTTTTCCTCTCTACAGCTTTCCAGCCACCCTGCCCCAAGCCTGTACTGCAAAATCTCACTGTGGAGTACACATGGACATGTCCTCACAGCTATGAGCTGGTGACAATCAGTCTTTAATGGAGAACAGCACTAAATTAAAATTACCAAAACATCCTGTGTGCTGATGCATTAACATCAATATTTCAGGAGTTGGTACAATTCCCATGTGGTACTGAAGACTTGCACCTCAGGTTAGGTGAGATTCTCATTTTTAACAATGTGACCCCAGTGGTTTCTGCTTTGATCTAGAAGTGTGGGATCTCTGCAGGCTCATTTGTTAGCTGGAGCTGAGCAGTCTGGGTAGGTTTGTGAGCAGACTTTTCCTTGAATAACTTCTCAGCAATTTTTGCTTGTTTTAATTTGTGGTTGAAATACAGTCGCAAAAGCTTGTTCCCTGATCAGGTAACTTAAGTATTGTCTCAGGGAAATGAAGCTGAGGAAATTATTGGGAGTTTTCTCTGTGCAGTGAAGGTCGATCATTTCAGAGAAGAGGTGCCTAAATGTTAGGAAATTAGTAGCATCTCAAATGCTTTTTCATGGTATGGTATCTAGATAGAGCTCCAGGTGTAAAATAAGATGTCCCTGGTTTTTTGGTTTTTTTTTGTGAGGGAACAGGTAAGAGAGATTCTAAGCATAATTTTTATACCAATTTATATATTATTTTTCTTCACAGCTGTTATTTCATGCATATTTTCCTGTTGAAGGTGTGAAAATGTCTTTGATCTCTCTGGCATGTTTAATCTACTGTTTGTCAGTGGAAAATAGAACCTTTCAGCAGTGATGGTACTCCTGCAGTTTAGGTAAAATACAGAGAGTAACCTACCAGATGGTTACACAGTATGTGGTTTGTGTATTATAAGCACATGGCAACACTTTATATAGCAGGATATAAAAATGTAAGCAGTATTTCAGGTGGTATGGAGGAGATTTGTCCTTCCTTATCTTTTTAAATTGGATCTTTAGTCTTTTCAGTGGTGGATATGAATGTTACAGAATGGTTGTAGGAGTTGAAGGGCATGGGAAGCTGTGAAAGCACTGGTGAAAGGGAGCAGATAGACAGGAAGGGAATTGAATTTTTACAAGGGTAGATAGTGGTAGGACAAGGGGGATGGATTGAAGATGGAGGAGGGAAGGGTTAGGTTAGATATCAGGGGGATGTTCTTATGGTGAGGTGCGGGAACGGGCTGCCCAGAGAGGTGGTGGATGCTCCATCCCTGGAGGTGTTCAAGGCCAGGTTGGATGGGGCCCTGGGCAACCTTGTCTAGATGCAGTCCTGGAGGTTGGTGTCCCTGCCTGTGGCAGGGGTGTTGGAACTCAATGATCCTTGGGGTCCCTTCCAATCCAGACCATGCTGTGATTGTTGAGACCATGGTAGTCTAGTTATGAATGTCACCATTCTATGTTCTGCCTTGACTTCTTCAGGAACTTCAGATGACATTCGTCCACAAGAGAACAGAAGTGATGATGTCTGTGCTGAAGGTGCTAAATATAGTGGAATTTGTATGTAGGACAGGGACTGGCAAGCAGAAACCTTCTGGAATTTATGCCTAAGTGTCAAAGTCCCTTCTGGAGCTCAGCAGCAGTAACACCTAGTAGTTATTTGCCGGTTGTCACGCTGGTAAATCAGCAGCTGGTCTCTCTTTCTCTACTCTTAGTTTTCCAGAGTCTCCTTCTCTGGAGACATTCAAGACCAGTCTGGACATGTTCCTACGTGATCTACTCTAGATGATCCTGCTCGGGCAGGGGGGGTGGGCTGGATGATCTTTTGAGGTTTCTTTCAGCTCCTGATATTCTGTGTGATTCTGTAATGGAGATAGGTACAACTCTTTCCCTGACAGGTGTTGTGTTATTCCATGTAGCCACTACATAGGGGTTTCCTTGGGTCTCCTCTTGCATTTGCTTTCCAAAGCTCTTAACTGCTGTTCAGTTCAGCGCTTTTGGAAGCAGAGGATGGGATTTCTGCTGTCCTGGATGAGTGCTTGCAATAAAAATGGGCAACTCTTGACTAAACTGTCTTCTCTGTTGTATCTTTGTATGGACCTTCAATCCCCAGAGGTTAAAATGGTTTCATCGCTTCCAGATAGCTGTCTCTTCATAGTGGTCATTACAGCTGCTGCTGTTTATTGTGAGGTCTCTGAATATTTGTTATTTCTTCATTCTTTGGAGACTGTTCCTACCTGTTCTCTTTAGATTTTCCTAATACTCTGAGAACTTTCTTACTGCAGTTAAGAAATGCCTTAAGCAGTTGAGATGTCTGTAGCTCGAATGTTTATCAAAGAGTACAGAATATGTGTGGTCTCTCTGGTGTTGTGGCTTGTTTTTTTTAAAATTTCTCTCCTTTTTTTGAACCATTTCACCGTGCTGGCAAATGTATACATTTGGACAGACCCCTAAAATTGAATGCAGTTTCTTAGCAGCCTCTCAATTTTTCTTGGTGACTAAAGATTGAATAAGATCCACTTGAATTTCAATTTATTTTTTTTTCTTTTAAGGAAAGTAAGAAGTAATTCATGGAGTATTTACTTCATTAAATTAGCTTTGAACTTACCCGTGCATACCACTAGAGGGTAGTGCTCATTGACAGACTGTTAGTGGTCTCTTAATGCTAGCCAACAGTCTGGCTTTTTTATGACTTCTTTCACAGCCTCTAAGGACAAATTTTTCTGTCCTAATTATATGTGTTTTTAAAATATTTCACATATCTGGGATTTTTGGAGGTTTTTTTTATTTCTTTAGTAATATGCATTCCAGTATCTTGAAAAAATAAAATAGAAAATGTGAGTCTAAAACAGTTTTTCTTCATATTGAACCACTCTTTGGCTGTGTTTTAATAGTTTTCCAAGGTACATGGGGGAATGACCACCAGTAGCTGTACTGAGAGTGAGAATGACTGTCTGCTGTGCATTAGAGATGTAGGATTTGGCTCATAACATCTGGCAAGTGGAGTGTTATTCTTGAAATTGCTACTGTTCCTCTACCCACCTTTCACTTTTCCTAGCTGGTCAACCTATTTTATTTTTATTTTTTTTAACTAAAGGATATTTAGGCTAAGAGCACCAATGCATCTGTACTCCTTGACACAATAAGTCAGTTGGACTTCCCAAGTAATGATCCTGGGGAAAGCTGTGGAAGTGCAATGAGTATTTGTACTCGGGCAGCAGGGGATTACTACAGCTCTGAGGACCTGTTTTTAGAGCAATGTCCTTTTGGAAACAAACTGACAGGATAAACTATTTTAGTAAAACAGTTTTGCTTTCCAAGTTTAAATAAAAATGGAATCATTAGGATTTTTAATAGATGTAATGATATTAACCTACTGTTTTTAATTAAAATATTGTTCTTTCCTGCTGCTTGTTTTAATGTGCATGTCTGAGATTTTTATCAAGCAGAATAAGAAAACAACTTTTCCTCAGAAAACCATAATTTTAAAACCAGGCTGATTTTATAAAACTTTAAAATTATAAAAGAAAATTTGCATATGAATAAACCTCAATTACTACTGTCTTTTTTTTATCTTCTAGTTGGTCGAATTATGTTTCAGCTCTTCTCAGACATATGTCCGAAGACTTGCAAAAACTTTCTTTGCTTGTGTTCAGGTAAGTAGTATGCTTACAATTAAGACTTTTTAGTGTTTCTTGCCATTATTGTTTCTTTCTGAAAGTATAAACCACAGCATAGTGATAGTGCTGACTTAAAATTTTTTAATTATTTTTGGTAAAAATCCCCAGGCTAAGACTTGATACTGAGGAGGATTGGAATAATGCATTGTAGGAAATACTGTGATATTCCATAATTGTGACTGAATTAGACTAGTGGAGATAGTATGTGATTGCAGAATGCAAAACTGGATTTATGGAACAAAAGCACAGTATGGGTTTTTTTTTTGTCCCTACTTTGACATTCTTGTAGGTAGAAATGATTATTAAGGCTGAGGCTATCATGCAATTATTGATCACTTTAATTGCACAAGTGTGATAAATCCTAGAGTATTGATTGCCTTTATCAGGAGAGGCATTAAGTAGTAATGTCACTGCACAATATAATGGTGACATTTGACATGGAACACAGCATAAAGCTTTGAATATATTTTCTTCCTCTATAAAAAGTTGATTATATATAATATGATTTTGAGTCTATTTCAGGTTCATAGAAGTGCTACACAGGGATCAGGGGACAGAAGCACCTGTCAAATCTGAGAAAACATTTTCATTTTTCACTAAATGAAGGACTAGGAGGAAACACTAGAAATCCTGGAATTGTTTGGTGGGAGAGAGGAAGGAAGAGCTCTGTAAGATCAAAGGGGCAGCATTGGTAAAAGAATGCCGATGCTTTTTGAGGAGCAAGCGTGGTAAGGGTTTGATGGGTGTTTCCTTGGGGACTTTTCAGCTGTAGATTGAAAATTAATTTTGATTAGGTTATTACAGGAGTTGGTCTGGGTTGCTTATGTAGTAAAAGCATTGTCACTTGTGATCTGGTCTTCTATACCTGAATGCTCAGCAACTTAGAGTGTACTTTGAGTTAAATCTGTCAGTGATATCTCTACCTTATACATGAAATAACTTTTTTGCAAATTATTAAAATGCTCCAGCAAGACTTTCCAGGCAGCATTTTAACATCTGGCTTTAGTGCACAGCTTTCAGCTAACTAGTTATGCAAAACAAATCTGTTGGATAACCTTATATGTTAAATTCATAAAGCTCATCTTGTCAGAGCTCAAATACCAGAATGTGGTGTTGTGTTTTAGATAATATCTACAAAGATGAGTTTTGAAATTCTGTGATCTTATGGAAGATACAGTACACATCAAAGCTTTTTTTTTGAGATCTGTGGGGTCATGCTGCCTCCTCTTATTCTACTGTCTGGGTTTTTTTTTATCACTTCTGCTTATTAAAGAGATATGTAGGGATAGAATGAGACAATGGTGCAACTATCATAGAAAAATGAGAACTCCTTTGGAGTTTACCTTAATCAGAATAGATTTAGTCTGCTACTGAATTTATTTTTTTTAATGTAGTATCTTGGCCTCGTTCTGCAGCTCTGAAGAGTTGCTTAAATCCTTACAGCAGCTTTGCTAGAAAAATATTAGGTGGAGATAAAGGAAAAGGCATTGGAGATGATGTAGAATGAAACAAACAGAAGAAAGAACAACTTAGTCTGATCTATTTTTATTGCATCCCTGTTTCAACTCTATTCTGCAGCTGACTCTACAGGTTTATACTGATACCTTTAGCTGGAGTCTGTCTCTGATTAGAAGAACATTTGAAAGTGAGCACATAGCAAGGAGGTCTACTCGTCATCAGACTCCCAAACTTAATAACTACCCAATGTGTTTGTTTTATTCCTGAAAATTGTGTTTGCTACTGCATACTCGCAGAATAGAACAATGATTTGACAGATATCTTTAAAAATTCGCTAATAAACACTTAATTAAATTCTGCTGGGGGGATGGGGAGCCTGTAGAAGAACCTGATCTAATTTCGTGTCTTTTGGTGGATGTAATGTGTAGGGGAATTAAGTTATATTTATTTCTGTTGCTGTTAGAAGCCATCTCTTTCCTGCTGCAGTAGTTCTCAGACTTGAACTCAGGATGGCTGAGCTTGGAGGCTAGAGACACATGGCTAACACTAATTCCTTTCTCATTTGTACTGATTTTATCTCAGTTAATGTTCAGTTCACCTAAGAATTTTTCCTATCAGCTGTTCAGTCTGCTTCTCTGCTTCTCCTTGACAAGTTATTTCAGTGCATTTATAGTTGTCAGGACTGTGCATGCTACTTTCCCTGCCCTCCTGCCTTCTCAGTACCTCTGCTGCCTCAGCACCTCAACTCCTGTACATGAGGATGCTGTCTGCTGCGTGGTACCACTGATGAGATGTGGCCTGAAGCAGTAGGCCAGGCTTAGGGTCATTCACGCTCTTCACAGTAGGACCCAGCAGTTCTTTGATGCACACATTCTCCCTGTCTCCGGGGGCTGGTGTAGCATTGAAGTTGGGCTACTGTTTCTACAGTTGCTTAGATGATGTTAGAGGACCTACAGAGTTTTATCTTCAAAAGAACAGCAGAACTGTGCTGCTGGAGGGTGGTGTACCTAGTGAGATTGCATTGACCTCTGACAACCAGATCTGAGGTGTGAAGGGTTGCTTCAGGTTTTTAGAGTTGTGAGCTCAACACCATCTTCTGGAAACAAAGGAGGTTTTTTTTTTAGTCACTGAATACAGGCTCCCCTGACTCCTGCCACTCTTCACAGCAAGATCTATTGCTAGAACTTTGGTCATTGCAGAAGTGTGAGCTCCTGTCAGGTACATCCTTTGTCCTTTTCTTTTGGTCTTTGCAATAGATGTTTGAGTGGCTGGAGGTTTACTCAGCACAGCATCACTTCCTGGCACTGACATAGGCATATGGGAGGCCTCTGCTGGTCTAAGGAGGTGTGTAACTGGGGTGGGGAGTGTTATCCCATTCTGGATCATACATAATTTAAGATAAGGTAGATTTAATAAAGTAGATTTAGATTGGATATTAGAAAAAAGTTCTTTCCTGTGAGAGTGGTGGAGCACTGGAACAGGTTGCCCAGGGAGGTGGTGGATGCCCCATCCCTGGAGACGTTCAAGGCCAGGTTGGATGAGGCCCTGAGCAACGTGATCTAGTTGGGGGTGTCCCTGCTTCTTGCAGGGGGGTTGGACTAGATGGCCTCTGGGAGTCCCTTCCAACTCTAATCATTCTATGATTCAATACCTTGGCAGCAGCTGGTTTGCATTTGTACTGCATAAACTCAGGATTCTGCATGCAGGGCCAGTCACGACTGCATGGTACCATGTGCCTGTTACAGACCTCATAGCAACTTGATTTGGGCTGTGTGCTTCCAGTGTGTCTTCCTGAAGGGTTTCACTTGTGACAAATGAGACTGGAGAGCGGTGTTTGAAATGCTGTGCCCACCATCTCCTCTGCTGCTCCCTCTGTAATCTCTGTGAGGCCAGCCAGGATGTTTCTGTCAGAAACAGATGGAGGAGGGCAGGGTGATTCTGGCTGCCTTCCTGCAGCCTGACATTGTTGTCAGAAATAGACCTGGCTACTGTGAAAGAACGCTGTCTGCCTCGACAGCAAGAAGCTCCTTGCATTTAAATTAAAACATCTGGACTTGTGAATGGGATTTGCAGGTCCTTCAGTCAGTCCACCTCCTCAGTAAGCATCAGCCCATGTGCTCTTTGGGGCTTTTGTCAGCTTCCCATCTCGTGGTCTCAAATGGAGACCACTTCTGGGTGCCTAGTTCAAAATCTCTGATTGCATTGGCAGTGTGAGGTGTTAATAAGGCATGAGAGCAATGATACTTGCCAGAGGGAGAGGGCTTCTCTGATAAAGGCCATTCTCAGCTGATGCAATTTTTTTTGTTCCCCAGTTGGAATTCTTGTTCATTTTGTCCTGGAATAGTTCTGACCTACACAGTTCTGTTCCCTGTCCTGTCAGTCTTTTCAGAAACAGGAGTCTTGTTTTGTGCTGAGATACAGAGGGTTGGTGCGTGACAGGTTGGTATTAAGGGCTGGCCTGACCCTGCACATGGATTGGTGAGGATGTGTTACACACTGGAGTGGCTCAGTCCCACTTTTCCAGGAACAGATTGTGTTGAAACTTAGCTGAAGCCTGTTCCCAGCTCAGATTTCTGTCCTGGGATTCAGGTGGCTTGTCCACATGTATAAGTAGTTTGGAAAGGGCCCTGGTGTACACTTCAGCTAACAGAAACAACAACAGAAAATAGTTAACCCACCAACATAACAAAATTGTGCTTTCTTACATGTTATCAACCCTGTAAGTACACTCCATGGGAGAGGAGGGAATTTTATTTGGGTTTCTTAAGAAGAATTATGATTATTTTTTTTTCACTTGCAAGTCACCTTGGAAATGGGTCCTGTCCACTATAGGCATCAGGTAGAACTGTGTTACCTTTTATAGTTGTGCTATTCTGGTGTCTTGTATCTGTTAGCACGAGGGAGGTGAAACCTTTGGTATTTTTTTAGTGATAATCTGTAGATTCTTTCTTTGTTTAACCTTTTTTTCAGGTGAAAAAGGAATTGGCAAAACAACTGGAAAGAAACTGTGTTACAAAGGCACTACATTTCATCGTGTGGTTAAAAACTTCATGATTCAGGGTGGGGACTTCAGTGAAGGTAAGTTAGACTTTTGAAACTAAAATGCTTTATGTAGAGCCAAAATATCATAACTTGTATGGTGGTGTGGTTTAACTCCAGGCACCTACTCAGCCCCATGTAGCTGTCCCTTCACTCCTCACACCAGTGAGACGGGAGAGAATTGGAGGAGTAAAAGTGAGAAAACATGTGAGTTCACGACAGTTTAATAGGTAAAGCAGAAGCTGTGTGCACAAGCAAAGCAAACCCAGGAATTCATTCACCCACTTCTCATTGAAGTGGGCTCAGCCATTCCAAGGAAAGTGGAACTCCATCACGTGGAAGATAAATGCCATTGTTCCAAACATCACCCCCACTTCCTCCTTCTTTCCCAAACATGATGTCATATGATAGGGAATATCCCTTTGGTCGTTTGGAGTGAGGTGTCCTGGATGTGTTCCACCCCAGGCTACCAGCAGGTGGGGTGAGGAACAGAAGAAGCCTTGTCAGTGTGTAAGCACTGCTCAGCAGTATCAAAACCACTGCTGGATTATCAACAGTGTTTTCAGCACAAACACAAAACAGCCTCAAACCAACCACTGTGAAGAATATTAAACTCTAACCCAGCGTAAACCAGCACTTATGGTTATAATACAGCTTTAGAAAATGCAATGGAAGGGTTATGATCCCATAGAAGTACTCCATTTGCTATGAAGTGTAGCTTAGATCACCCATTTCTTTGTTGTCATTCTAAAATGTTTCAACTGAAATAATACTTATTTCAAAAATGTGTGAAGTTAAAGGAGAAAATGGAACCCTTGCTGGAGTCTTATTAAACCCTTATTTACCTGTCTTATTAAAACAGAATTCTAAACCAAAGTATAGTCTTACTCCTTTACACTTTTGTGTCCACATTAGAGGCAACAATTATTTTTAGTAAGCAAACTAGAAGATTTGTCAGGGGCTTGTTTCCTTCCCTGCAGTATGTGCACAACAAAATGTGTTAGCCTGTTGTCCACTCCTGAAATACCTGTCCTTACAAAAATGTGTATCTTTGCTGTGCCCTGAAATCTTGCTCCTGATAAAACATCTTGTTCTGAGAGTTAAGAAGTAGTGCCTGTAAAACTGCTCGCTGCTTTATCTCATCCATTTTAGGGTCTCTTGGATGCTTTAAGCCAGGCAAGATCATTGATCATACCTATGGTGCCTGTTGGGGTTTTGGGGTTGGTTTTCTTGCTTTTTGTTGTTGATTTTGCTGTCTGCTGCTGCTTCAGCAAATCCCACTGAGGGGATTAGCCTTTGGAGCCCTGTTTGAGGTGCTAGTACTTGGCCAGAACATCCTGGTTGGTAATAAACTGGTTGACTGTTAGATGCAGCTGTTGTTAATAGATGAAACAAAAGGTGTAATTCGTCTTTTTAATGTGTAGGTAATGGAAAAGGAGGTGAATCTATTTATGGTGGCTATTTTAAAGGTAAGAGGAAATATGTCTCTGCAGATTCTTTATTCAGTTCCAAGATAAACGAGTCTTGATTCCCAAGCTACTTAATGAAAGCAGGTCTACTTATAGATCACCTTTTGCATGAAACTAATGTTGCATGACAATTATTTTTATATGCATGACTTTCAGATAAATTTTTTGGTAATATTTAACTTTAACTGACAAATAATTAAGGCTAACATTATTGGTTAAACATGACTTTCAGCATGGAGGTTAGGCAACTTTATTCATGAATAAACTCCTATCTTCCTGCCTAAAACTGTCAACATATTCTTTTGTTTATAGAGAATGTGGTCTTTTGCAAAATGAAAAGGTAAGAGACAAAAGCTCAGTAACACAAATTCAAACTCTGTTCCCTTGTACCCTCCCTAGTAAATACATAGACAACTGATACATCCATTTGTAGATGGGTATCTGTGTTGCTTGGAGAAATGGAGAGTTCTGTGTCTAACCTTTCTGAGGGTTAATGACTTACTCTGAGAGAAAATACTGGCAACATTTCTGACTCTAAACAGTTATTTCTTCTTTTGTCAATGTCCCTTTCCTCCCCTTCCCTATTCAAGGTTTGTATGCTTAGTGTTTGTTTGGAGAAGTATTTGACTTTGTTTATATGCTGCACAAATTACTAGCAAAGAATCTGTAAATAAATGTATATTTACCTCTCTTTAAAATCTGTTGATGGAAGGAAAATGGTGAGTTTATCAAGTACTGGTTTAAAGACATGCATTTCTTTCTTGGGGAAAAAACAGCCACGTAGTTACCATGGTATTTAAGTGTTAATAAAGGCAAGTAGATCACCCATTTCTCAGCCCCAGGTTCTGTATGTTTTGCAAGTACTTCTGAGTGGTTAAGAGCATGCCAATGGTTTGTCTTAAACAGAGATATAGTTTGGTGTTGGAGTATTACAGCCTTTAGTCAAGAAAGTCTTGAAGATATCCATTTGCTAAGGAGTTACTAGGGTTTGTTTCTGAAGATGGTGAGGGCTAAACATAGTGTTGTGTTCTGATACATAATCTTAAAAATCATGGCTTTGTACACTCAAATTACTGCTTTTAGCTTAGAAAATGAACTTCAGAAGATTTGGTTTTATATTATACTGTATAACCATAAGTCCTGTTTAATTCACTGGAATATAAAATGCATGTTTAGTTTAGTCTTGATTGATTTTGTACTTGGGTTGCTGGAAGAACATGTCCTTCAGTTTCTCATTCGGGCAGCCTAGGGTATTTCCCCTTGTAGATTTTGAGATTTCCAGTTTTGAGTTGATAGGTGGTTATCTTTTAACATACTTCCCCAGGGAAATGGCTTTTTCTCTCCATCTTTCTACCTTAGGTGCATGCTGTTGGAAAAAAAAAAATCATGTATGTGAAATGTTGTTTCAGGATATCAGAAAGTCCAGTGGCCTTGTTCAGTTAATGCTGGATTTGAATCCAAGTCTATGAGAATCTAATGTTTATTCAAGACACTGATAATTACTTTAGATTTTTTTGTTAGAAATGTTTGCTATATATCTGAAACCTGTTCTTTCTTAAAGAATGCTTTCTGGTTCATAACTGCTTCTACTGTAACTTCTGAGATGCTTGTTTAAACTCAATTATTTTTTGGGGGGGGCTGATTCTTCCAATCTGTTCATGTTTCTTCAGCAGCAGAAGAATGTCTCCTTAGAGCATCCATAAGTTACTAAGAAAATTAGACTTGCATTCTGTGCTAGGGAAAAATCTGACAGCCGTATTTTTTCTTCAAACAGATGAAAACTTTATTCTCAAACATGACAGAGCGTTCCTTTTGTCAATGGCAAACCGAGGGAAACATACCAATGGTTCCCAATTTTTCATGTGAGTAGTTGTAATACCACAGTTGAGCTTTTCTTCAGCAGAGAAGCGCTGTTCATGAGAAAGATGGTATTGCTAAATTACCTATAACAATGTTATCTGCATTATTTTAAATAGGGTTGAGCCTTCACCTACAGTGTGAGCTACAATAGGAGATATTAGTTACAGCAATTTGCTTGTGGCATTATTTGGATTAGAAGCAAGTACTATGTGGATATTCCTTATTTGTTGCATCTTTTACCCTAAAAAAATATGCAATAGGTTCTTAGCATCCAGAAAATAGGATTATTTTTTTTTTTGCCTTTGTGTGTGCACCAACCAAATAAATCTTATCAGAATATCTGCAGATTCCAGTGTTGAGCCTTGTATGCAAAAGGAGTTGAGATCTAGAGGTGGTTGGTATGGTTTTGCATGTGCTTTTTCAAATATGATTTATGGTTTAGTTTGGGGCAGGGAAGTGAGGGTTTGGTTTTGGAGGGTATTTTGAAGTTTTTGTTTTTGACATGCTTTTTTTTCTATATTGCTACATAGTTCTGTTTATTCTGCATATATCAAATACTTTGATACCAACACTATGTAAAATTATGTGCTAATAATCAGATTTTTTCTTCATTATCATAAAAAACCAATCCATTCTATTATGTAGCCATATTGTGTTCAATTGTAGAGAAAGCATGACTCTCCCATCAATAAATACTCAGGTCTTCTGGTTGAAGTAGTGGTGTTCTAGGTTCAGTATTAGCAATTTTAAGAATACTAACCTCCCTGTGATTATTCCTCCTGTTAACTCCCTTCTTAAAATTGCCTTCTGTTAATGTTTAGCAGTTTGTATTTGGAGAGATCCGGATTATAGCTTTGAGTTCTTGCAGAGAAGAACTGTGTGAAATAACACTGGTGTTTTCAAAAGTAAATTTTAGTGTAGTTAAGTAGAAAAACTATTATTTCTTTGCCATCTTTCTTGGGGGATAAGAATGAATGGCGCTTCACTGTCTTCAGTAAAGGAGTAAATTGTCCTCAAGAATATTTCATTTTTTTCTTTGCCTGAAAAAGATCTTCAGTATGATATGATGAAGTTCAGATAAGAGACATTTTTAGGTCTCTTCCTAAAGAATGCACTAAAAATGGAAAATCAATAGGAACCTGAGAGGAAGTCTTTCACAGTTCCTACTGTTCTAACTTTCCATAGAGATAAAATTGTAAGTGTAAAATAACCTCCTCCTTGTTACTTTCAGACCAAATTTTAGATGATGTGCTTCCTTACAGTAAATCTGAATAAAGATATATACACACACACACATTTATATGGAAGACAATGTATATATATTTTTTAAAATCCCAAACTAAAACCCAATTTGTGATTTAATAAGCTCTTTTCAAGTTGCTATTGAACTGACTTAGCTTTTGGTTATCTTGTAACTTTCCATTTTTAAGCTTATCTGAACAATACTCATGAAAACTTAATGATGTCACATCAATCAAGAAGCTATCATTTGAGGGCTCTAAAGTTTCTTTTCTCTCCTGCATTTGATTCAGAAGTCACCTTCTTTCCCTTATGTTTAGTAGACTCTGCTTACTTGTTCATTGATATTTAACAGGCATAAACACCTTGTCTCTCCCCACACACCAAAAGAACCAAAAGTTGTATTAGATGCTAAATTATAATTTACATGGGACAATAAATCAAATAGTGTTAAGGGACACTTTTTCATAAAATACAGAAGTATTTTGAAAGATGTAGACTTCAAAAATTTTTAATGAAATACTTGTAAAGAGAAAGTACTGGTTTGGGGAATTCAGGCAGAGTAAGAGCCTAAACATAATCATCTCTGTGTAAGCTAGGTTCACCTCGGCTGCCTGTAGGAATCTTCAGTCTTTTTTAAGGCAAGATACTGTCCTGCTTGGCCTTCAGCTGCTGGGAGAGAAGGGTGTGGATGTTATGAAGGTCCTGTGTCTTGCCTGCCTGCCTCCTGCAGGTTTTATGGAGGTCCTGACATGACAGCAGCTTGCCCTGAAGTCAACCAAGCAACAGGCCCAGGAGTAAACTCCAGTATAATTGAGCTGGTGGGCTGCTGTCGAAGTCTTTAAAGCCTGCTCTAATGCTGTAGGCTTCTGTGAGCCTCTTGATTGGGACTTTTTTGGTTTTACCACATGCAGGCATCTATTACTGTTTGAAACACCATTGGGAACCCCTGGACAGGGTGTCCACATATGGTGTAGCACCTCAAGACACCCTGTACTCCTGGAGTTGCAGGTGGAAGCCAGGTAGGGTATCGTAGGGCCCTCAAGATCCCTTTATGTTGGCAATTGAGTGTTCTCCCTATATCTGACCAGCAGCAGAGATGCTTACCTCACTTTTGTGTGCCTTCAGTACATTGAGGTTTATGCATTTAAGCTGAATTTCTGCACCCCCAAACCTCTAACCTCCTCCTTCTGACCCCCCAGCTTTGGCCAGCAGTACCACAGCTGGTTCTGGGAATGAGTATTTCCAATTAGAGTCCCTACAGAAACCCTGAGGCTGCTCATAAGGGGAGGTGTGTATGCATGCAGTCAGAGTCAGGTTCATGATCAATACTTCCATTTATGAGTAGGCAGGGATGGATGGGAAAACATAGTTGAGCAGTCTGTCTCTGTGTAGTGCTTTAATGGTGGAACTTGATTCCTGCTTCATACTACAAAGAGCTTGAATTTTAGGATTTAAAGAGAGAAACAACTGCTAAAGACTTTACCTAGGCAGTTTCTGACTTTAACCACTTTAATATATTGCATTTTAGTCTTGCTTGGTGATGCTTGCGTGATTGCTTAGGGTATGTACTGTGCGTCAGTACAGCTTTTCTTTAATAAAATGCATTTGTCTTCTTTAGTGGTATAATTTAAGATGAAATTGTGTTTCTTATACTCAAAACGATGCTCAGTTATTTAGTAGTTTATGTACATGTCTAATGTAGCATATGAGTGCAAATAAGTTACTATTTTCCATACTAGGGCTAAAATAGTAGCAAAAATCCTGACTAACAGTTTTGCTTGCTCATCCGAAGAGCTTTCCCAGCTTATGGCAAGGGGTCATTTAGAATAACTAATCTTTATGGAAAGTAATTAGACGATGGATATATCTTTGACAGACCACTAAAAAACTGGTCACAGCAAAACTGTAGTGCCTAAAAATTTGTGGAAGTGGAGGAGGAACAGTGGTCAATTTAAATTGAAATAGAAACTCCAGACTAATCTTAATGTAAACAAGCACCTGACCAGTCCTAAAGTATCATTGGCTTTCACTTATAATGAATTTCTCTTGCATGAATGAGTTGGAAGCACTTTTAAAAAATAGTAGAGAACCGGGCTTAGAAAAGACAGTGTAAGTTATTGTTAGGAAGCTCCAGTGAGGTCAGTGTAGAAAGTGACCATAAGTTAAAACACTGGTAGAGGTGCAAAAGTAGAAGTCAGAAGTGTGTGTGTGTGTGTCTATATATGTATAATGTTAGAAGTGCTGTGTTCTAATGCTCATTGAGTGATATTTTTTTTCTCCCTGCTTTATCTTCTTTTTTTGAGTAGAAGTAGTAATCTGGTTGATAGGAAAACGTTTATCTCAGGCAGGGTTACTTTTCATGCACATGTACTTTAAATAGGCCAGGACTATTCACAGGTGAGTCTAAGAAGCCTTTTCTAGCATGAAGAAGTGTATCCTATTGAAATCATCAGAGAAGGCTACAGAAACTATCCCTTGATGTTGGAATTTCCATTTCCCATCCCTAGAGGGATCTCTTGTAGAGTTTTGTTGCAGACTTGTATTGAATCTATTTTTAAGATACCGGTTATAAATTAGCTACTTGTGTTTTCAGAGAGCACCACTATTTAATTTGCAGAATAATTTCTTTTAGAACCATCAGTTATTTAGCAAGTGTTTTTAACACCATCCAAGTGTCTTAATCTTCTTTTAATTGCCCTGTTTCCATGTTGATTCTCAGATGTGGAAACCTAGGATGAGGTAGAGGTTGACAGGAACCGCTCTAGAGTCATATCTCCCTCTTCTATATACTCAGCTGTTTTCAAACTGCTTCCAGAAAGATGATGATATGGTTAGTTGTTGGAGTGCATCTAGAGCATGGCATTAGTATAGATTATGGTTTTAGGTCCCTGGTTTAGAGTTAAGGGGCAGGGGGGGTGTGCATATTCAGCCTATTCTTGGATGTTCCATTGCAGTGGCTGTATTACTTGCTGGGTGATGTTCTTGAATATCACACTAAGCTTCTCATTTGAGCTGATCTGAAAGTGTTTTCAGAGCACCTCTCTCATGCCTGTAGTATACCCAGCCTGCTAGTAAGGAAAGCTGAAATGTGAAATAACTGAGAACAAGTAGACAAAAGACTATAAAATTACTGAGACTCCTCATCTTATGAATGCTTGTATGGGCTTGACTCTGCTTCTGTTGGACAAAATCTGTCAAGCTATACTTCCTAGAAGGATAGGAGTGACTGCACAGAATGAAGCAGAAAATAAACAATAGGAGACAAATTACCCAACCTCTTTGTTGTCATCAGGAAGTTCTGAGTAGTAACTTATTGCCTAAAGTGTTAACCATGTAGTTTGCTGAGGAATACATCCTTGTTAGTGTTTAAAGAGGAGCCCCTCCATTGTGTTCTTTATCAGTTCAGATGCTTGGGGGTTCTTGCCTCAGTGTCCCAAAGCTGTTTGAAACTTGAGGCTGTTTTGCAAAAGTTATGGATTTGTTTCTACTGTGTTGAGAGTATTGTTGGTTTAATGTGACTCAAGCTCTGCTTTCTTGCTTGAAACTAAAAAAAATGAAAGTGTTTTTTAATGTGTGATGCCATGCCTAGTTACTAAATTCAGACAAACCACTTTGATCTGCTAAATGAAGGCTAAAATAATTAGTGAGGACTTTTGGTTTGATTTTTTTCCAAATGATTTCTGAATGTCACCAGCTTATTAAAAGAAAAACCTTTGAGCTGACTTTTAAACAGTTGACAGTAAAAGAAAAACCTAAACATTTTCAGATGACAGGGAATGAGTTTACATTGTCTTTCAGCGAAAGTGATATATGTGCACTTATAACATGAGCAGGTCCCATTGATCAAAAGTTTATGTAAAAGCAAACCCAAAAGCACTCACAGGATACTCCTATGTGTAAGAAGTAACAAGCAGATTGTTCAGTGCTCGCATATGCAGAGACATCATTTGAAACTAATAGTTTGTGGGAGGAAATAAATATAGATAAGCTGCATTGATGATGAAGTTTTAAAACATCGCTGCTGTTCAGAGATGTACCCGAGCACAAGTACGGTCTTAGTTGGTGCACGTGTGTTGTCTTTCATGCATCTGTGATTTTGGGGGGAGGGTGTTCCTGTAACTCTGAACACAAGCAATCTCAATGCACAGATTTTTGGAGGAAACACCTGGGTTTTTCTTGTCTGAGTGTTAGACAAGCTTCTTAATCCAGGGAAGATGTCAGCCACTTAGCAAAATATATGAAGTTGCAGACTGACTTCAACAATTTCATGTACAAATGAAACATGTTAAGCTGTGGTGTGCCATTCACAGAATCACAGAATGTCAGGATTTGGAAGGGACCTTGAAAGATCATTCCACGAAGTATAAACTGGGGGCTGGATTCAGTAGAGCATCCGAACACCTATGTAACCTCAAGCATGTGAATAAGTCCATTGAAATCAGTTACTCATCTGCTTAAAGTTGTGCACGTGTTCTAATGCTTTAGCTTGCTTGAGATTTAGCAGTGGAGCAGGAGTATTCTCTTACCTAACTGTTTGTAGTAGTGTATACGAGCAGGTTATGTCTGGAGGTTTCTTTTTTGGGTTTCTTTTTTGGTTTTAACGAGAAGTTACTGTAGATTTCAAAGTGCCTTGTTTTCTAAAGAAAATTTAGAGCCCTCTTTTAGGCATCCTTGTTCTGCATACAACTTGATTAATATTAATTTTAAACATGTATTTAATAAAACTTAGACTCAGTTTTGTCTGAAAATGTATTACAATTTATTTCTGCCGTTTTTGTGTAAAATTTACAGAAACAGTGTTACATCGTGCGCTCCAAAGGTAATGTCTCATTCCTCTAAGGCTGTGTCCTTTCCTTTTCTTCTTTCTGTTTTTTTATCTTTGTTTTTTTTTTCTGATCATTATTGTTATGTGCATTGAATCCTTTGTTAGGACTGAGATTTTGAGGGGGTGGGTGATAACATGCTTTTATCAAAAAGATGCTTTTCCCTTCAGCAATACCTTAAAGCAGTTGAACTTGAAACTTGAGTGTAGAAAGGAATTAGTCCTTATGGAAATAACTTGTATAAACAGTATATATTACAAGGCAGATTTTGAATGTTCTGATTTATGGAAGTTCTGCATAGAAATATTTTAATACTAACTTTGGCCAGCAACTCCCTGTGATGCTGCCTTTTGCAGAATAGGATTCTAGAAGTAGCTTTCTCCTGATTAGGTTTTGAAGCCAAAGCAAATATTTATCCAGACTGTGAGGCAGAATGCATGCATAAAACTTTGAGGTGGTCTTTTAAAGTGCACCTCTACAGAATAAATACTGTGTAGCAACCCTGCCTTTGAGATGAGCAAACTTTCTAAAGCAAGATGAGGAGTTGGGTTTCTTCTTCCCATGGGAAGTCTGTTAACTCCTTGTCATGCATCTGAAAAGTTTTCCATTTTTTTTAGTGTGCTTTCCCTTCCTGAAAAAGTAAATGAGGAAAAAAAAATCCTCTCTGTTTTTATCTATCAAATTGCCAGTCTAAGGGAAGAAACCTCTACATGAGTTTTAATGTACCTGACATCCCTTTCTTTGTTTATTAAGGACCAGTCAATAGAAAATAGCTGCTTAGGTAGTTAGCTGGATTAGTCTTCCAATGCTGCTGCTGCATGGCAGGAGCACGTTACTGCTGCATTCGTATCAAGTGTGTTTGAACTCGTTGCTGTTTCTGGGTAATTCTAAGCACCACATCTTATTTATTATTGGTTTCATTGAAGTAAGCCACTTCTTTATTCACTGCTTTAAATCAGGTTTGTCATTAAGCCTGCTTAAACTGTTTTCCTTAACAGCAGATTGTTAACTGCATTAACTTTTGCTTAAAGAACTTCCAGAGCTGTGAGAATTTTTCTGCTTGTAGCAATATGCTGTATTAGCAAGGGAAAACCAAAGAACACCCCTGAATATTGAGAATTTAAATGTTGTCTTGATAGCATTTCTTTCCCTGTGTTAAACCACAGAAGTTAGAAGGTTGCTGTATTTTTAGTGGAAGGTCTGGATGGCATTTGGAGCTTAAAAAAAAATCAAGAGTGTAAACACTCTTGATTCACAGTTCCTTCTTTTGGCACGAGTTCCAGCACTGCAGTGTTTCGCTCAAAGCTTGAGGCTAGATGTGTGCTTAAAAAGTAATATTTTATTCTAGCTGCGAAAAGCTGACTTCACTGCAGCACATCTGTGTTGCTGTACATATATAAAAAAAATCATCTGTGATTGATTATTTACTTGAGAAGGCTGGAAGGGCAAAAGAGTGCTTGGGTAGGGGAGAAGAGTATTTTCAAATACTAAAATAGCTTCAAGTAGAAATTATCTTGATATATATATGTAGGGAGAAAACACAATGTAAGCACGTTCCTATGTTCTTTCCTGACTGTCTGCACAGCAAGGTTCCCTGTGCAATATGAATGCAGGCTTGTAGGAGTAAGATTATTTCCCTTTTTGGAAAAAGATAGAGAGATATCAGGTCATAGTGTTACTATCAGAAAGGTGAACCTTACTGTATAATTCCATATGCTTAGTTTTGACTTTTCCAATTTGGAGCCAACTTGGAAATCTGGTATAATTCCAAGTGCCTATTAGGGTAGTGTACAAAATGTAATGCAGTCGCATTTATCCCTCCAGGCTAGGAACAGCTAAATGTGGGAAGCTGAAAAATAGGGAGGAAGTCTGCATTTATCACAGAAATTAACGGAAGGGGAGCATATACTGTCTGCTCACATTGTGCTGTGGTTGCTTTTTGGGAAGCCTGTGAGGTTATGAGCTAAAGTGCTGATGTCTTGATGGTTAAAGATAGAAATATTGCTTTGTATTCTGAGCCATGAGGCCAATCAAGTAAATGGAGAGTAAGAAAGTAGCAGGGCTGGGAGGGGGTGGAAGCAAAAAAATCTATCACTTATGATAACTATCCTCTTTTTGAATGAACTGACTTTAAAGTGACCTTGTAAGAATATAATGATTTCAGAAACATTTAAATTCTGTTAGTTACCTACTGTTTATTGCCAAAATGTATCTTCTCTGTGGTTAAAATTTTAGAGTTATATACGAATATGTATTTAATGACACTTATTTGATGATTATTTACTGCATGCATAAAATACTCAGTACAACTTTCAAGTGCAGTTAGCTAAACTTCAAACAAATTTAATGTAAAAGTTTAAAAAAGCTTGTGTGTATAATCTGTAAAGCTTTTTTAATTTTGTGTATGTAACTGGATTTTTTCACTATTTTTGTCTTACTTTCACCTTTTTTTTTCTCTATGCCATTCTCCTCTCTTACTTCATCTGAATCCCTGATTATTTTTTTTATCATCTTACCATCTTGCTGTTTGTCAAACAGAACAACAAAACCTGCTCCTCATCTTGATGGGTAAGAAAACTTCATAGTTTCTTCAGTGATGGCTAAAATAGGGAGGTTAAGTCTTTATATATTACATTGAAAGTAGACAACAAATTCTTGTGTGAAAGATTACACAATACAAGAGGATAGGAAACAGAAGTTTCAACTCTACAGAAATTTCAAGTTGCAACTTCCCAAACCTGGTCAAAAAACTTGGAAGGTCTAAAATTCTAACATAAATTTCTTTAAAACTGGTTGCTGTCCTCGGTCATAAATCACTGAGCTGAAATGTCAGTATTAATGTGTTTTGGATAGTGCATTTTGTTTTTATCCCTAGAACGTACTGATTCCTGGAACCAGAAGTTACAGAGCAAAAGGAGGGGGGACAGGGTGGTGTGGATAAATTCCTTAATTTTAACTGACCCTGAAACACCAATGGGAATTTGTATGCTGAGTTGTATGGACATATAAATTCATCTTCTCTGGGGAAAACTGCACTGCTTTGTCATCTTCATATATGGACTCTTGATCTCTCTTAGCACAAAATTTCAAAAATGTCAGGATTTATTAGAAAATAGTAATCTGTTTACCCAGCTAATGTAGAATAGAGCAGAAGGACATCAAGAATCTAAAATTGAACTCCAGTGGACCTCTCTTTCATGTTGCATGAAATCTTAGTGGTGTTATAAAAGTAATAAAAATGTTATTTTTAAGTGTAGTACATTTTAAGATCCAGATGATGCCAGTGAAGCTCAGTGTTTCTATTGCAGTATGACTGTTTTTAATTCTGAAATTCATTGGGAAGTGATTACAGCGACATATAAATGTTTATACTTTCCAAATATTTTATTTTCTGCAGTGTACATGTTGTCTTTGGACTGGTTATTTCTGGGTTTGAAGTAATAGAACAAATAGAAAATCTGAAAACTGATACTGCAAGTAGACCCTATGCAGATGTACGAGTTATTGACTGTGGGGTGCTTGTTACAAAATCAGCAAAAGATGGTAAGCATATGTACATCTGAAGTTAATGGAATGTTGACAGCTGTTCTCAGAGATCATAGAGTCTGCCAGCACCTAGAAATTGATATGGTGAATCTCTAAAATCTTAGTCCTTAGAAGTATTTAAAACTTTAGTCTTAGTGTAGATGAGGAAGGCTCAGCAAGGGAAAGTTTGCTGACATAAACCTGCATTGGAGAACATATGTTTCCTTCCCATTCTTATTAACTAATATCTGAGGTTAATGTGACAGACTCACAAAGTAATTAGAACTTATGCTTCTGAATCTGAAAGATGGAGATAGAAACATAAGCTTTCCTTGAAGTTCAGTTTTGTGTGGCTTCCATATGTTTGTTTTAAGATCATTCAGCACTGATATATGTGGAATGTGTAGTCAACATAATTTTTCCTTTTCATGAGAATTCGTGATATAAAGTGTTTGGACACTTGCTGTGAAGTAGTGGAGTGTTAACAAGTTTGAGTTCTCTACTTCAGTTCTGATTTTCCTTAAGAATAACGTGCTTATTTATGTCCTTCAGAGAAAGTCAAGAGGACAGGTAACATAAACATATGGGAATGAAGAAAGGAGAAAATGAAAGCTTTAGAAATGAGGCCTATACAGCTGAGGCAAAATTGTTCTTAAACTTTCTTTTGTACCCTATGTATTGCTTTCTGAAGAAACCACTTTTTAATTTTTTTACTGTAAATAGCCTTTGCTTAATGGCCTTTGCTTATAATATTTTAACCCAAAGGTTTTAATTCAGTGTTATAACCTAAATTACCTTTTCAAAGGAGAAAAGGAGGGGGAGCCATCCTTAAAATGGTACTTAGTCCTCGGCTTTTCTTTATATTAGGTTGGCACCAGTTAATGTTCAAGGTCAGTTATAAACTTAGTGTGTATTAATTTTAAAATGTTTTGACTTTGGAGTCATATGTCATCTTATATAGTGGAAGTTGTCCATGGAAGTTCTTATGGTTTACTTCATAGTAAGTAACTAAAAGAATTTTTTTACAAGTGTCTTTGCTGGAAAACTATTGGTATGTGTTTAGACTGGAAGCAATTATGACATATTGTACTTTAATGCAACTCACTGAAGAAAGTTCACAGAGCTTCTCTGAAGCAGTATGTGTGTTTATATAACTATAAAACTGTATATTTTGTGCTGTATCTATATACACATGCACATTTACACACTGTAAACTTAATGTCTGTCTTAAGCTTTGGAGAAGAAGAAGAAAGTGTGTTCTGACTCTGAGTTGTCAGACTCCTCCTCCTCCAGTGCATCGAGCTCTTCAGAAACTTCATCTGAAAGTGAAGCTGAAAATGAAAGAAGCAGAAGAAGAAAGCGTAAGAGAAGAGCTAAGACCAAACAATCAAAAAAACGAAGAAAGGAGGAGAGGAAGAAAGAGGATCCAAGGTGCAAGCGAATCTCAAACCAAAGACGGTGACTAGTCTCTCAAACTTAAGAATTTCAGAGAAATTCTACTTTTTTTTTAATGAAGCACTTGAGCAATGACTATGAAGGTGCTTTTATTCTAGAAATTTTAGTTTAGATTGTTTATAAGAAATTTACATAACTAACTGAAAAATAAAAAGCTGAGCCTGTTGGGTAGCTTTTCTGTGAAACAGGTTAAGATCTTTATTCATAAAAGCTAAAGCCACTTTGAAGTAAGTCTCACCATGTTAAAAGTAGTTAGGATACACTATGCCAGTGTTATGGCAAAGCATTAGACATTTGAAGTCTCTGATTTATGTTTGATTATATTTTAAAAATACTTCATGATAAATGGCAAATTAAAAGCAAAATTATTTGCTGTAAAGCAAAGTGGACCTTCTTTCCAGTAACAGTTATAAAATATGTTTTGGTTATTAAGTCATCTTAAAGTTCAGTTCATTATTTGGACTTGTTTTGGAATTTGCTTTGGAAAACAGTCTTTTTCAGCTGACATCTAATTTTGTCAATTTATTTCCCCATAGCAGCCTTTCTGACAAGAGTGACATAACAGAAAAAGCAGTTGATGTTACCACAAAGAGAGACAAACCTGTGGTACGTCCTGAAGAAATTCCCCCAGTGCCTGAAAACAGATTTCTGCTAAGAAGAGATGTGCCTGTTGTCAACATAGAACCTGAACCGTAAGAACCATTGAGCTCTTTAACTGTGGTGTCTTGGGGGAACTATGCAGAGAGATATCAGAAAATGGATGTGGCATCAGAATTTCTAAATGATGTAATTTAATTGTCCCTTTTAGTTTTCTTCCCAATATACCATATGAACTGCAAGGGTTTTTCAGTAAAATCTGAGAAGTCCATGAGGATTGTTAATGTTACAGCCTTGAACTCAGTAAGAGATGGCACAAAAAAAGGAGTTACAAGAATCTTACAAGAAGCAATCTTGCAGTGTAAACCATAGCAAATATTTGATTGCAGAGTACCTGTGATTGGCAGAGGTGATATTTTTTTTTTTGCCTGTCATAGCTGAAGAACAAATTCTGGTTCAAACTAGTCAATGGGAATTTCATGACCTGTCTAGGATCTTGAGAATAAAACACTCTTTTGATCAAAGGAATTCAGTAGTTATCATGAGTTACTTTCAGTTTGTGTTTTGCAGTTCTAAATTGCAGTTTGGTTCTTTTTCTCTCAAAAAAACTCAGATAACCTAATGCATTACTGTCAGATATCTTAAAAATTAGTTTTTGGTGATTTTTTTTTTAATTTCAGTTAAGGCTTACAAGAAATTATACTTTTTTCTTGAACATTATTCATGTTTCCAAAGCCTTAGTAACTGCCTCTTTAGAGGATATTCCACCACTGTAAACAGGAGTGCTGAATTACCTCTTGTTGCTGGGGAAAGAAGGAAGGCTTTAGAACCTGCAGACTATAGAGACTTGTCATTCCCTAGGCTGAGATACTATTAGGTAACTGCTGAGATGCCAAAACTGCTGTATCTTCCTGATTGGTGCACCAGACATAAGTTAACCTCTTTTTAAAAGCCACAGAGTACTCTGCAAGGTCATTCTTAGTGTTTATTTACTCTTGGGAGGTCAGGTGGGCTATATGTTCTTTTTAAAACAAGTATGTGTTGATTTGCCTTTCCTTGCAGGTGTGTCTTTATTTCTTGGAGAATTCACTGGATTCCTAGTTCTGCCATCTCAAAGCAGATGAAGAAGATTAATATTTTGCATGTTTAACTTAAAATTTATGTACAGTGTGTCCTGTGCAAGCTCATCATTTCTTAATTTATGTAGGAAGCTTCTTGATGCTATGCCTGCTCTGACTGACCAGAAACCATCAGTCTCTAAATCTGGACGAAAAATTAAAGGAAGAGGCACAATAGTACGTCACAACCTTTTTTATTATGGGTTTTTTTTCCTCTTGCACAGAATATCTTCTGACCTTGAGCTTTGAATTTCCTTGGAGGCTTTTGTGTAACTGTTGTTGACATGCTGTAGATTCAAGCTTAGAAGGTTGAAGTACTCTTGTCCAGTATTTCATTTTATGCTGCTTTTTTTTACTGTCCTTGTTACTGTCTCTTTACTTGGTGTTTATTTTTTCAATCTTACACTCAGATACCAGATGTCCTTATGCATAAGAATAGAATTATTTCTTTTTAAAGATTGGAATTAATTCAGCCAGATTCAGCTCACATCAGCCACAGGATCTAAAATTATGGGAAGTGGTAGGATCTCTTATTCTCTCCACTGGTTGGATTTCCTTGCTGTTTGATAAGCATTAGGACCGTATCATGTTAACAGTAGACAAAGCTGTTCTATGGTGTCCCCAATTTATAAAGCCCATTCTGATGTATATTGTTTGTCCCATGACTTCTGGTATTTGCATTTTCTGATGGTTATATATACATTGCTGAGAAACAATAGTTTTGTTGGCAACTTTGACAGAATCACTTATATTGGTCTGCTTCTTGACATTTAAGTCAACCTTTTCCTTTTTTCTTTTTTTTTTTTTTAGCAGTTTAATGTAGCTTGACAGATTTCATCAGCTGTCCTGGCTGAGATCAAGTCTGTGTAATGTCATAGTTATTTCTTTGCAGCACTGGTAGTGAAGTGCTTTTACAGATTTATGGCACAGCTATACCACTGTTTTTCAGGCAGTAGAAAAGATTTCAGAACTGGGTATTTGATTATGGTGTTTTTCAAATTTATTCATACCATGGCTGAGCATATTCCTCCCCTTTAGAATATTTTCTTGGATTAGTTTAGGAGGTGGCATTTGGTATTCATAAACCAAACCAAGATTTAGGCCTGCCTAATTGTTTTGCAAGTGGAAGTTCTCAAAAAAGATTTATATAAAGAGATCTACCTCTGTAGCTGAGGACACTTTTCATTAGAATTGACTTAACAGATACTCCTTTGAGCATGATTTTCTAATGTAACAGCCGCTGGATTTGAGAAGGACTTTTCTAATGATCCCCATGATGCAATTATTTTAAGCCACAAAAATTAATGGTTTAAATAGCCATAGTGTGGAGCAAGATAGAGTTTGAGCCTCATTGAGAACTGAGCCTTATTTGTCAGTCTTGAAACTAAATCTCACAGAATCACAGATTGACTGGGTTGGAAGAGACCTTTAAGATCATAGAGTCCAGCCATACCTGTCCTCTGCTAAACCATCTCCCTGAGCACCTCATTTACCTGTCTGTTAAATACACCCAGGGATGGTGACTCAGCCAC
>VXBZ01001814.1:7890-18787 GCA_013399135.1 Heliornis fulica | reverse complement strand
GATGATCTTAGGGGTCATTTCCAGCCTTAAAATTCTATGATTCTATGATTCATGTTTAAATAAAAAAATAGTAAAGCCATTGTGGTTAACACCTTACATTTAAATTCCAAAAATTAGAAGTGGAAAACTTTTACTGAAACCTTTCTACTCTGTTCATCTGGTGTCACATTAGCATACACTTGAAAGTGTCAAGGTCTGAAGACTTGTTTCTGGTGGTGCCATCTTGTATAACTACCTAAGAAGTTATTGATTGATCTGTCCAATTTCCTGTTGCTTTCCACAGAGCTAGTAGTGTGAGATTTACCTTAGCCTCAAACTTGGTTATATGGCTTCTTTGGATACCAAATAAGACACTTAAATCCACCAATCTGATGTTGGTTTAGTTACATGTTCTTCCAGGAGTTCCAAACTGTGGTGGAAGCCAGCTCTCTGGAATTTCTGGTGACTTGATACTAAATATGCATGTCTATCAAATTATAATAGATAAACCTCAAAAGGAAAACAGAAGTATCTCTCAAGTGATATGATTCCAAATCTCAAAATGAGTGCAACAAGCTCAGTCAGACTACAATTTTCTAGTAGTAGAAGGAGGGTGGGTTTGTGTGTGAATTTTAAACAAATTTTTTAAATTGGAAGTAATTTCATTGGAGGTGGGGAAAAAAGCTTAGGTTATCTGGAACTTTTACAGAATTTCCACTTAGTGGGGGCTTATTTGTTTTCTAGGTTGAGTGACCCATGTACAAGCAGATGGGATGAAAGAAGTGTATCCCGGAGATCAAGATCTTGGTCACATAATGGTTATTCTGATCTAAGTACCCTGAGATATTCCAGCCATCACAAAAAGCACCGAAAAGATAAAAAGAAGGTGAAACATAAAAAGAAATCTAAAAAGCAGAAGCATTTCAAGAAGCACAAGCAAACAAGAAAAAAGAAAACATCTGCTTCATCAGATATAGAATCCTCTCGTTCCTTCCTCAGGAGGAAAAAAATATCTTCCGAGAGAAAATCTCGTTCTTCTTCGTTGTCTTCTAGGCATTCATCCAGAAGAGACTGGTCTAAATCTGACAAGGAAGACCAGAGCTCATCGACTGTCTCAAGCAGAGGGTCTCGATCATATTACAGGTCCAGGTCTAGATCTAGGTCTAAATCAAGATCTTACTCCCGAAGAAGTTCTAGATCAAGGTCAGCCTCTAAATCATCGTGTTCTCGAAGCAGGTCACGGTCAAGTTCCAACACAAGGCATCAAAAGACAGTTTCCAATTCTCCACAAAACGTTTCAACACGATTAAATGACAATAAGTTGAATAAGACTGCTGAGCCTGTACGAGCTGTTATAGTCCCAGCTGATAAAATCGTTGTGCCACCAGTTGTCCCAGAAAACCTCCCTGTTATACCCTTAAGTGACAGTCCGCCGCCTTCGAGGTGGAAACCTGGGCAGAAACCGTGGAAGCCATCTTACGAGCGAATTCAGGAAATGAAAGCTAAAACAAGTCATTTAATACCCACACCAACTAATTACAATTTAGTAGTCGTTAAAGAGGTCGACATTTCTTCCTCACATCATAAGCGACAAAGGAGCTCCGATAGTGATCGAAGCGCTTATTCCAAATACCGTAGTGACAGAAGCTCTGACAGTTGGCAGAGGTCAAGAAGCAGGTCCTCTCGAAGCAGGTCATACTCAAGATCTTACACAAGGTCTAGAAGTCCATCTAGCTCTAGGACAAAATCTCGTTCTTCTGGCAGGTCACCATCACTGAGTAAATACCGCAGTGACAGGTCAGGTTATAGTGACTCGACATCTTACTATTCCCTTAGCGATGACGACAGGCACAGAAGCAAAAGAAAATCCACGTCGAGCGATCAAAAAGCTCGGCCTCTCAAACCAAGGCAAGAAACAAGCTCTGAAAGTACTCTCCCTTGTAAGTGCACAAAAGACTATGATGAGTCCTCTCAAGGATTGAAAGAGAGTGACAGTTTATCATCTTCAGATTTCTCTACTGACAGCGAGCGTTTGGCCAAAACGAAAGCAGTCCAAGAAAAAGAAGGCCGCTTCCAATTAGAAGGAGATACTCAGAAACAGGATAAAAATAGCTTAAATCCTGAGAGAGGGGAGGAGAAATCCAAGAGTGAGCGGGATTCTGATCATGCCAAAAAGAAAGCAGCGAAGGAGAAATCTTCTGAGCAACCTAGAGGTGGTGCAAAAACTAAACGAAAATCCTATTCGGGGAGCAAATGGGACTCGGAATCAAATTCTGAAAGAGAGGAGCCAAGGCAGCATCAGGGAGATTCCAGACCCTCCTCCAGTAAAGAAGAAGGAGAGGCCACATCCGGATCTGATATAGAGCTTAGCTGCTTTAAAAGGTTTAAAAAACAATCCAATTCTTCAAGCCAGGGTTCTGGTTATACATGGAAGAGAAGCAAACAGTTGTCACCTTCTGAATCGGAGAGTTCTTGTTCTAGCTTGGCAAACGTTAGAGGAAAGTCAAAAAAACACAAACATGGATCGAAAAAAACTCTTAAAAAATCACATTCCAAAAAAGCGAAGGAAAAATCAAAAGGGAAAAAGGAGAAGAAACACAAAGTTCAGAAGAGAAAAGAAATGTTTCACTGGCAACCCCCCCTGGAGTTTGGTGAAGAAGATGATGATGAGATAAATGAAAAGCCAGTTACCAAGGATGATAAAAAAGAAAAGCAGCTTGCCAGGGACATAAAGGATAAAAACCAAGCTTATGAGAAGGATGAAATGGACAAAGATAAAACAGGAAGTGGTGGCAAGTCTTGTGCAGATGAAAACCTGTTAGGTAAAAACTCTACACTTGATGCCTCACCGGATCGCAGTGACTTTATTAAAGATAATGTTGAAACAAATGCTTCAACCAGTGTGTTAAACTCAGGAATCAATGTGACCTCTTGTATGAATGAGGTTGAACAAGTTGAAGACAGTAACCAGAATGGATTGGAAGATGTTATTCAGACAGATGACAACATGGAGATTTGTACTCCAGAACGTAACTCACCAGGGAAGGTTGACATGGATATTTTGTCTCCCATCATTCTCACTGCTAAGCCTCAGGATTTAAGTGCTACTGTGAACAAAGACTTACAGGTTGAGACCCCTGAGCAAGATACTTTCAGACTAGGGAACAATATTACAGATTTTATTAATGTTAAAGAAGAAACAGTACGGCAAGAAAATAACCCTGTCCCTGTGTCTAGTGCTAAAGACTGTAATGTAAAAGGTGAAATTACTGAAAACACACAAAGCAATATCCTAGATAATAAATGGAAGCCTTTGCAAGGTGTTAGTAACTTACAACCAACAACAATTAGTACTGCAACAGAAGTTAAAAACGTAGCTTCAGCACCAGAGCCTAAACCAGCAGGTTTAAGAATTGAAATAAAAGCTAAAAATAAAGTAAGGCCCGGATCTCTGTTTGATGAAGTCAGAAAAACAGCTCGGCTGAATCGGAGGCCAAGGAACCAAGAAAGTTCTAGCGAGGAAGAATCTCCAAATAGAGATGACAATAGCCCATCCAGGAGTCTCACTAGGTCACGAAGTAAATCAGAATCCAAATCCAGACACAGAACCAGGTCCATATCTTACAGCCACTCGAGAAGTCGATCCCGAAGTTCTACATATTCATACAGGTAACAAGTTTGTGCTACTCCCACAGCCTACCCTGCTGACTTGAAACTCCTGATGTTTTTAAGGCAGGCTTTCCTTTCTCAACTCTTTTTTCTTTTATACAGTTCTGATGTAGCAAGTGTAGAATAAATATTTAGCTTAAAGCTTCACAATGCTTTTGCTTCTTGTTTTTGGCTGCTTTTCTTCTCAGTTGTCTTTTGAAAGTTGTTCATTAATTGTAGGTCGAGAAGCTACACGAGAAGCCGAAGCAGAGGATGGTATAGTAGAGATCGGTCAAGAAGTCGAAGTAGTTCTTACCACAGTTACAAGAGTCGTAGGTAAGTTTCTCTCAGTGGAGACAGGGCTGGGGTGTGCTACAAAACCAGAAAATCAGGCACAGCTGATGAGCAGGCTGGAAATGTCCTTGGTCTGAAACATCTGCTTGAAATGTGCAAGTTAGGAAGTTCTGAAATCTGACTGTTCTGTTACTGAAAAATAATACTGGTTAATGTCTTGTAGTATGGACAAGGAGTGTGGAACAGAACATAGTTTCTTTCACTCCCCCTCTCTCTTCAGCACTTCTTTCTGATGAACTTAAAATGTCTCTGTGCTTTCTGTTTTTTCAGTCGAACCTATAGTAGAAGTAGATCCAGAAGTAGTTCATACGGCCATCACAGTCGATCCAGGTATGGATTGTACTTTTATTCAAACCACAATAAATGTACATATTATCAAAATATCCTAGTATGAGTGTGCCCCCTTTAAATCAACATGAAACACTTCTAAAAGCTGATAACCCAAATCATCCTGGCATTACAGTTCTAGGTGATACAAGTAATACTGAACCCATTTCCCTTTATTGTCAAAATAAAATTGAGCCATAAGTACAATCAGTTACTTGGTTTCAGAAGTATTAGCAAACATTTTTGCAGCATCTCCAATACATGGAGAAAATACAATTATTTTTAAATGCTTACAAAGTCTTTTCTAGATTAATATATTTGAGACTTACTGTCAAGATACTTGTTCTTGTATTTAAACCTGTATAAAATGCAGAATTATTCTGTTTGCAACATCCTTCAAAAGCAATTTCTTTATAGACAACTGTGTGTTTCAAAGACTGTTATATGCACTTGGGTGGCATTTTAGACAATAAACTGTAAACTTACAAATACTTTTCCCCTTAAAGTAGGTCATACACATATGATAGTTACTACAGCAGAAGTCGAAGTAGAAGTAAAAGGAGTGACAGGTATCGAAGATCCAGAAGCTATGATAGGAGGTCCAGGTATGTTCTTTCCAGCATTTCCTTTGCCAAATACATACTTACAGTGTTTATCAAGGTTTATCCTTTTTTTTTTCCACCCAAGCATACAAAAGCTCATTGTCACTAAAAGTAAAAATATCCAACCAACCAAAATTAGTTCCAAGTGAGTGAGGAAATGAGATTTTCTGACATACTAGACTTGAATAAGGGGATCAAACTAGCATGAGAGAATTGAGAAGGCTCCAGTTTATTGTATGTATGCATTCAAAATGAGCATGTTTAGTTTTTTTTTAATAATTTGTAATGTAAAACAGCTATGAACTAGCTCTCAAGATTTAAATCAAGAGCCATTTTAAGGGTTAAAAGCTACCTGGCATGCAAAGAATTCATTGGACAGTAATTTCCTTTCGGTCAGGCTGCAGAGTGGTTTTAAAAAATAAATCTGGAAGGGAAATGTAAAATTGCAGTGCTGTCCAGAATTAACATTTAACTTCCTACAATGTATGTTGAAAGAAAATTTCACTTGCAAATCCAGTGTGCTTGTGATGACTTCAGGATAAATTTTATTCTGCTTAGTTCAGGGGAATTATAAAGGTGTGAGTGAGCACATTTCACAAAGAAGTGGAACATGATGCAGATACAAAAAATTGGGTACAAGGGTATTGAAGATCTGCCAGATTTAGCACTGACTAATATGGGTTATACTAGAAGGCAGAAATCAAATTGTAACTTTGGACCAAATCTTAATGGACTTTGCTCTCACCCATTTCACAGTTCTGACAGTAAGATATATTCTGCCTTCTGTTTGAGGGAAATTAATGAGATTAAATGAAGATTGTGGAAATAGATTTACTAAATCATTGATTGAGGATGTAGGGAAGCTTCAGGGAAACAATGATGAATTAGGATATGCTCATCTTTGATTTAGAAAGCTTTTCTTACAAGACTAAAATCTCCAATGCAAGTTTATTCTGTGTAACTTGACTATGTACTGTAGCTTGTCTGAAACCATCTGGATTCTATCTTGAGGTTTGGCCAGGTGCTGAGTTTGGAATTCTTCTGGATAAGCCTAAATGATTTTAATCTACAACTTCCACTCTGCAGATGTTCACACGCTCCTGCTGTTGTTAGGGGGACTAATCCTTAAGACCCTTCTTCAAGCAAAAAGCTGCAATATATAAAGCAAGGAATTGTGAAATTATCAACTGAGAAATTGTGATTACATTAACAACAATTTCTCAGCTAAGAAACACTTGCAAGATGAAATGATATTTGTTAGAATGTCAGCTGTTAGCATTCACAAAAGCAGTATTTTAGGTGATTTCTTAGCTCTGTTGGAGAAAGGAAGAAAGTTTTTAGTTACAAACTCAATTTGACCTGTTAGACAGGATTTTCATCATGTTATGTCTGATTATTTCAGTTTTGAATGTCCCTTGATATTTCAGACACATGAAATGCCCTGTAAAAGTCTTCTTATATGTTTTCTTCTTGTCTCCTGTGTGTCTCCCTTGGTGATTTTTTTTTTTGGTGGTGTAGTTTTGAATTTGAAACTCAAAACACAGTTTTGAGGCATTGTAATCTCTTCTTTGTAGATCTTACGGCTCTGACAGTGAAAGTGATCGCAGTTACTCTAACAATCGGAGTCCCAGTGAAAGCAGCAGATACAGCTGAAAATGCTTCTTTGAAGAAGGAAACCACAGTAAATAATTTTTTCAGTGTTACACTAAAAAGCCCAGCTGTTCTGACAGTGTCACAAGCGAAGCTGAAGGATGTTTACTGAGTTAGCTGATATTTTACTGTTTAACAGTGAACTCAACTGACTGTATGCTTGGGGAGAAATATTGAGCTCAGCTGTAATAAAAAAAAAAAAAAAATCAGTAATGTCAAATGCTACTTCTGCAAAATAGGGGGGGTGGGAGAGGGGAACCCAACCAGTTTTATTTCCTAGAATTGGATTTTCCAAGCCATGAATGACGCCACTTTTCGGGGTGCGGCAATCAGTACTATCTTCAAGTATGTTTGTATAAAGACCTTAGGGCTTTCTGCCTGTTACTATTAAATACATGCTAGCAACTTTAAAACTGTGAAGAAAACTTCTTACCAAGGCTGCCATTTCTAGTTTATTAAAATCCTTTTCTATTCTAATCCTCAAAGATGGGTCCCATGCTGTCTTGTTTGCTGTTTATTGCGATGTGTACAGTATATATGCAACAGCTCTGTGGTGAAAGCAAAACCCACCGCTCTGTCTTAATCCTACTGTGATACTGCAGAAGTCTGCTGAAAAGGGAGGTGCTTGTACATGGTGGGAGTTGGCTGAGCTGATGAGTAGCAAGCAAACATGTGACAAATCAGTTTTGATTGCAATATCCAACTTGTCTCTTCTGCTTAGAGGTGAGTTTTGTGAGGAACAGCACCCCGTTCTTAAGTGAAGGCAAAATTTCCTTTCAATTCACATTACAGCGCCTGGCACACTCCAGAATGTTTTGAGGTTGAGTGTTGTGAACTGTTGAGTATGTCATGAGTTTAAAATGTTGAATTTTCAATAACTTGAACCTGGTGATAGTTTGAGAAAACAAATCATAAAGGTTCCTTTATAAGGCGTCTGTAGGTGTATCCCATTTCCCACAGGGAATATTGGGTATTGATACAGCAAATACTAAACTACATATTGTTAAAATGATGAGACTACAAGAATACTGGAATGCCTGATAAAAACCACAGACAATACTTTGAAAGTACAAGTTCAATACCAAAAATGACTTCACTTTACAGGTAAACTGTTTGCAAAAACATCCCCATCATTCAAGCTGAAGAGCTTTGAGTAACTTTTGCAATACTCTGAGTTGATTTAAAACAACTTGTAAAGTTTTTCAGGGTTCAGAAAGTTGTGTGTTAAGAAACAGTTTTTTGATGGCTTAATGTAACCTGAAAAGTGGGGTCTGTAGTGAAAAAACCAGACTAACCCAGCTTTATTAGAGCTCACAAGTACTGGTATATTACAGTAGGTTTCATTACTTGACTGTAATATCTTCAGATGCTTTCATTTTCTCAAATTTTTCAAATACAGAAAATGATTGTGTTGGGGTTTTTTTTTTATTATTTGAATCTCATCAGGACCTGACAGCTTTGAAAATTAAAAGCAGTAATTTCTTGCTTAGATGTCAATTCATACTGTCTCTTTGATTGAATTAAGCTATCCAAAATTAGCTTTTGGTACACTTCTGAAACATGAAAAGGGAGTTCAAAGTGAAGTTTGAAGACTCTAATGATGCCCTCTGTTTCTGTCCTTGAACAGCTGACCAAGCTGTTTGCACACAGGTTCCTCAAGCTGAATTTGTCATCCAGGTTTCTCACTTCTAGAAGAACCTGAAAATTCTGGACTTACACCGTCCCTACTCCTGTAGTGCAGTGAAAGGTGCACATAAACCTTTCAAAGCATAAGCAGCTTACAAAAATAACTGCTTTTTAACATTAAGTACATCTATTACATCAGTACACATTCACAAACATGTTTCTAATGGTAGCAGCCCTGTCAGAGTCCTGAACAAAGATTTTTTGTTGTTAACTCAACATTTGTTGCAGTTTCATAATTTTCAGTACAGATGTAACTTTATTTTTTTTCCCTTACTGCGAAAATAAAATTAGTAGTTGAGTGGTGTAACAAAATACACAAATACAAACACTTTTTAGAGAAAATGCTATTCCTGAATTGGACTTGATCATATTTCAATCTGAGTTGATGGCTGTTGTGTTTTAAAAAATAAATTTAAAGCCAGGAGAAGGAAATACAATGAATTAATTCTAGTTGTCAAAAATTACTGCAATATGTATTTCATATCTTGAATTAAAGCTTTATAAAGAAATTCCATCTGGTAGATGGTTGGGGATGGGTGGTAATATTCTTAACTTAGTGAATTTTGTTCAATTGTTTCAGACAGAAACTGTACCCTAAGCAGGTTTTCTAATGTTGCTCTACATTGGAGTTGGGTTTTTTTTCCAATTTTGTTATTCAAAAGTAGTTCCTATTTGTAAAATAAAACTTTTGTACATATCTACAAACACTGTTTTCTCTACAGTTGCTGCTTGAGGGGAAGCAGGCAGGAAAATTAAAAATATACTTCAATTTCTGTATCTGCTTTTGTCCCTTGTACCACTTAGGTCCAAGTTCCTTTCCTTTTCCTGACCTACATAAGGAATGACTCGCTGCTGGGTTTACAGAGTCGTCGCTGCAGGAACAAATATTTTGAGATTTCCAAGTGATTTGAGGTCTTGCCACTTCCTTGAGAGATATAAAAGGTTCCTGTCCTTTGTGAAAGACACGCTCCACAGACCTACGTGGGAACCTCTGAAGGGGCTGAGTGGAGCTGCTGTGCTAAATATTCATTCCCAAACACACATTCCCACATCCTTTCTGTAGAATATTGGAAGCGTGGTATTAGTTTGAGTCAGCAGATGTAATGGCTCAGCAGATTAATCCATTTGTCTTTTAGACCTTCTGTTCCAGGAAAAAAAACCTGGATTTCATTGGGAAAAATACCAGTTTTCTCCTAATGGAGGAGCTGGTTGCCTTGGTGCAATGTTAAAAGCACGTGTGGAAGCGTATCCTTGATGTTTGGTGTGGTCTTCAGCTTGATCCAGCCAACCTGGCATTTCCCAAACTCAGGAGCACTGCCTTCAAGGGGAGGCACAAGAAATCTGGAGTGGGAAAAGTAGGAACTACTGCTGCTAAAAGGGGTGGAAGGATGAAAAGTGTCAATTTAGGGTAGGGGAAGGAGGCAGAGACAATAGTCTGAGAAATGTAGGATGACTTCTACATATTGTAAGCCTGTGTCTCCTCTGTGTTTAAGGGAGGTANAGGCAGAGACAATAGTCTGAGAAATGTAGGATGACTTCTACGTATTGTAAGCCTGTGTCTCCTCCGTGTTTAAGGGAGGTAGTTGATAATCTTACTTCTTGTTACATAACACTGCTGCTCTTCAGTGCTCAAAAGCCATTGTGGAGGCTGGAAGTTGAAGGTGAGGAGCAGAGGACTGAGGTCAGGTGTGCAGAACTGTTGGAGAGGGGTCAGAGGAGGCCACCAAGATGACCAGGGGGCTGGAGCACCTCTCTTGTGAGGACAGGCTGAGGGAGCTGGGCTGGTTCAGCCTGGAGAAGAGAAGGCTGTGGGGGGACCTCACTGCAGCCTTCCAGGACTTAAAGGGAGCAGATAGGAGAGGAATTGGGTTTTCACAAGGGTGGATAGTGGTAGCACCTGGTGGATGGATTGAAGCTGGAGGAGGGAACGTTTAGGTTGGATATCAGGGGAAGTGCTTCACAGAGAGAGTGGTGAGGTGCTGGAACAGGCTGCCCAGAGAGGTGGTGGATGCCCCAAGCCTGGAGGTGTTCAAGGCCAGGTTGGATGGGGCCCTGGGCAACCCTGTCTAGCTCCAGGCCTGGAGGTTGGTGTCCCTGCCTGTTGGAACAGGGTGTTGGACCTCAATGGTCCTTGGGGTCCTTTGAACTCAGACCAGTCTGGGATTCTGTGCAGGTTGAGCATCCCCTTGAGCCCGGTCCAGCAGCATGCTGCAGGCAGGGGCTGGAGCTTCCTCTTAAAAATAGAGGCTGACACACACTTATATCTTGTTTGTTAGCCACCTTTACCTATTCAACTAAGCCTTAAATCCTGCAATTTAGTGAAATTACTGCTTGGGTGTGAGTGGTTTCATCAGAGGAATAAAATAAAGGTCATGGGGGTTTTTTTTTGGCAGTAGGTTTCCCACAGCATAACACATAGTTGTGGTGCTGCTCCGTGCGTGTTGTGGTCGGTGAGCGCCTCGCTCTGGAGTAAACCAGATCACAGAACATCAGGAGCTGGAAGGGACCTCAAAAGATCACTCAGTCTAAACCCTCCCGCCCGAGCAGGATCACCTAGAGTAGATCACGCAGGAACATGTCCAGATTGGTCTTGAATGTCTGCAGAGAAGGAGACTCCACAACCTCTCTGGGCAGCCTGTTCCAGGGCTCTG
>VXBZ01001813.1:121416-138394 GCA_013399135.1 Heliornis fulica | reverse complement strand
TGTTTTTATCTTCTTTCTGCTTTACATCAATTATATCTAACAATGGGATTCTAGTAAACTCTTGACTGTCATCTGGGATTTTTCCTTCCATTGCCCTGTAATAGTCACAAAGAAGTCTCTCAGTATCTTGGAAACGATCCACTTCAACCTGAAGAAGAAAGGACAGAAAGATTACAATTTAAAACAGAAAAAAAAAATCTGTTACATCTAAGTAGATGATGAAAGAAGCAATTCTAAATCCTGAAAGTCTGAGTGAGAGCAACAACCATCATATTTATTTGAAAATTCATTGTGTGTTCAATGCATTCATTACAAAATATTTTGATGTATAAGTGTTTATATAGTGGCAATTATACTAGTACAAAAAACTAATAGGGAACTTTTTGTTCAAAATAAATAAAACCCTTAATGGCATAAAATAAAATTAGTTAAATGATGGAGAAAATTTTAAAAAGCCATAGACTAAATGGCTTTTTCTAGACTAAATAAATCAACAGACTTCACACACCTTTGAAGATATTTTTGTGTGAAACATCTTGGAAGAAATCAAGTAAGATTCAAAAAACATTTAACACCTGTCATGTTTTGATTTATTGATACAGTATGGTGTTAGTTCCTAACTGACAAAACAGTACTAAATATTCATGGGAAAATGCAGAAAACCACATTCACAAAACGAAGGATGAAACCTTTGTGGTGTAAACCAGCACTCATCCATAAGTTAAGGAGAAAATATCTTCCAGTATACCAGCATGTGCACAGAAAGTTGGAAAGAAATCTGATAAACGGCATTTATACAAATCTACATGTTTATGTAATAAGACAGCCACCTGGGCAATATAAGTAACTTCCCACAGAAACACCCCACAGAGAGAGAACTCAAGACCAAAGTAACCTATTTTCAGCTGCTACTCAAAGCAAGACATAACATAAATATATAGCTATTATATTTTTATTTCTTTAGTTCTAGCATTAATAATTCACTTAGTTTGAGGAGTACTTAGTAAGTGAAGAAAGTAAAAATGGTTTACTTTGTATTTCTCTTTAGGGAAATAAAAAATTATGTATGTTTAATAAATGTATTTGTAATTTTAAATGGCTATGTCTCACACCAAACAAGACAGATGAAATTAGATTTGTAGTGAATCTCTTCTAGACTGCATTATATATGTCCATGAAATTCTGCTAGAAAAGAATTAGGATTGCTAGCTATACATGAATACAAAAGAAGAAAAATATAAGATTTAAGCTCAGCTATATTACTTTAAGTTGTGACCATTATGCCTGTAGATGAGATACATTTTTAAATAGTCAGTCCTATAAGTATCTTAATAACAGAATAAATATGGTTCAGTTAGCAGTTATTTGACATTTCAGCATCTCTTTCTAGTCAGTTGTCTTAAGTCTTTATTTAGGGCATTATTTAGACTCTTTGGAAACAGTTAATCATTTCTTTGCTACAGTAACTGACTACTTCACAAACTACAGTTGAATTACCATAACACTCACATGAGTTAGGAGAGTAGTTCCCTTGTTTATTAAGCATTTAAAAATAACAGAGAATTAAAGAGTAGGAAGCCCATTATAACCTGCTAAAATCTAATTTTTGAGTCAAATTATCATCATATGGTGTGTGTTTAAAGCATTGTTTTCATTGTCTCCTTTAGAGTTGCTAAAACTGTCACAAAATGGACACTCATTTTACAGAAAAGCCTGTCTAATCTAGTCTATTCCAAATCAAATTTATACACCTAGAAGAGCACTCACAGGGAAATCTTAAAATATTTCAGGAACTGAAGTAATTAATGTTTAGGTTGAATGAAAGGAAAGGCTCAATTTGGCAAGAGGAGAGCCAACTAATTGAAAATGGTCACTTGAAAATGTTAAAGTTGGATGTGTCATATCTGAGTCGTATTTGAATAGATTTTCTCTAGTGTAACAAATGGCATCACATTCTTAAAGACATTTCTTGTGTTACTGGGTTTTTTCAGGCTGCAGATAAAGTTTCAGGTCACAAAACTTCAACATCACATGGGTCTACAGCAGCAGAGAATTATGGAATTTGTAAATTAAGAACATGTGTCAATATGATAGGATAAACAGCTCTGTAACGTTTGTGTTACAAAACTCAGATGAATACCAGACTGATGAAATTGCAAAAGGTAGCACTATGCACCTCAGATTGAAAATTTTCGGGCTTGGACTGAAACAGTGGTATATTTCTTAACATTTTCTGTCTGTTTTCTGTCTGCCAAACAGTTAAATGTACGGAATCTCTTCTACTTTTTTCTCTTAACTTTGTAGATAAATTCAGAAAAGACATGAACATTTGGTTATCTAATTCTCAATCCCTCACTTATTTGGAGCCAACTATATGAAATTCCTCTTATGCTTATTGTTCTTCAAATCTAACTCACTGTGCCCTTCCGTTGTAGACTCTGTAGTAGATCCATACCTGCATAAGTGAAAAGAAATGGTTCATTGCAATCCCCCTATGATCTGATAACCAGCCATCTTTCATTATATCAGTACGCTCCTGCTCTGCTTCTTCCCTTCTGTTATCACAGATATCCCAGAGAAGATCTCTTAAGTCCTAAAACATAAAATCAAATAGAGAAATAACTATGAAAGAGATGTACGAGATGAATAGGTAGGCTGCCTTGCTTTTCTCAGGCAGAGAAGACCTATATAAGCTAGACAAAGATGTGAGAATTCAAATAGCTAAGGTCCCAAGTTCACCAATAACTTTCCATTTAAATGATTTGCTACACTTCAAAGAAGAACATTCTAAGGGAACATGTAAAATGAAAAATTCTGAGAAAATTATGTCAGTGTTCAAATATTCTTTCAATTTGGATAGCTCTGTGTTATTTTCCTTTAATGTTCTTATAAGTAAGGACTCTTCAACTGGAGTTACTAAGCATACAATATGCCTGGAAAGCCTGTGTCTCCATTGTCATAGCTGCATAGAAAGAGTGTGACAGACCCCTATGTAGTAAAAGGCAATGGGAAAAGCAGAGTGCCATTAAATGCAGTGCTAAGTTAGGATATTATGAATTGTCTCTTAGGCTCCAAACAGTTCTACTCGACCTGACCCTTTTTTGGATAAAGAGAAAAGGTGTTTCAAACTAACAGCCATGGAATGAGAAGCATAGGCTTCATGTGGTAAGTGATTCCACATTCACCAGGTCTTGGTCTCAGCCTAGTAAGCCGTATCCTGTTTGCCTTTTTCTGTCCAAAGACTTCAGACAAACCCTATTGTCCTCTGTTGGGCAAAAGCCACAGTGAAGCTGAAAAATGCGTAGTTGTTAAACCACCTGACACATCAGTGATGACATAGGCAGAAGATAGCCAAGGGGAACGGTACTATTTAACCTTACATATTAGCATTTATCATTTACAGGAAACCTAAATGAGTGCCAAAACTAGTTAGAATGTGATAGAAATGTCCAAATATATCAGTAAAATCTCTGAAAACCATAAAATATAAAGAAAGAGGAAGCAGACAACAATCATATTTTACAACATGCCAGAATACCACATTTTAGCCTAAAAAGACCAGACAAGACATAAGAACTACATGGCCAAAATTCAGATAAATAATTGCGAAGAATGCTTTATGTACAAGAGGAAGTTAGATATTCCAGGAGTGGTAAAAAGAAAAAAAAATAAAAAGAGAAAGGGAAAAATAATATAATTCATGTCAAATTGAGTTTCTATAGAATGAAACAATACCTTAGAGTATATCGTAACTTTGGTTATTTACTTACAGTAACCCTTTGGTGTAGCTCTGCTTTTGTTTCCTCATCTTCTCGCAGATCATCAGCAATTGAATTAAAATCTGATTGCCACCTAGATACAAACTCCTGCTTATGATCTGGACGTTTCAAATAATCTTGGAATTCTTTTCTGCAAATTATGGTTAAAATATTTTTGTTGTTAAATTCCACAGGGAAAATACAAAATCCTAATATTAATGTAATAAGGTACTGTTTCTACTTACCTAACATCTGCTAAGTAATAAATCACAGAGTGCTCTTCATCCCTTAGACATCTAAGTATAGTTTTGATGTTATTTATATATGAGTTTTCTACCATTTCCCAGTAAGGTACTAAAATATCAGGTATCTCCTGTGAATTTTTTAAAACATCAAAATTAATCAATATATAACTAGCTGTAGCATTAGCAAATATAAGAAAGATTCTTTCATTAAATCATATTACTGATTACGGACACTGTAGTAGCATATAGTTTGTGCTGTGCATTTATTTGCAAAAACAGTGCTCAAGTACCCAGAGTGGATGGGAAAATCCATCAGAATACTACAGTATCCATGGCTCTGGATATACTCATAAACCAAGTGAGGATACTAAGTGAGTATTTAAGTATCAAAATTTGGTGTTACACAACTGTTCTAGCTGGTAAAATTCTGAGCTGACTGTTAAACATCACAAAAGTGACATTTGATTGACTGACTGTTATGAAATGTAAAATAAAGCCCACAGATACAGGAAACAGCATGTGCAACTTAAATGGAATCATTAAGGGAAAATTGGTAAATATTAGGGATGGAATTATGGAACAAAATATAAACCATCATTATGCACCTTTCAGATCTATATTTCAAATTCTGCATGCAATCCCAGTCCCCCATCTCAAAAAAATTACAGCATACACTGGAATAGACAGACAGAGCCAAGGCAAGAATCATGATTGAATAGATGAACTACTCCACCTGAGGAGAATTATAACAGATTATGACTGAACGGGAAAAGCAAATCAACATTTAGCAAAATGAAGATGGAATAGCTATCTATCATGTCTGAAATAGAATCATGTCTGAAACAGATAAGTCATTGCCTCTCACGGTGCAAGAACTAGGGTCAGCAAATGACACAACCAAACAGCATGTTTAATGCAAAGAGACAGCAGTATTTTTTTAAGAATGATCACATTTATGCAGGCTATATCATGGACATCAAAGTGTAAATTGCTTCAAACAAAGCAAGTAGACATAATCCTGGAAGAAAAGTCTATTGAGAGCTGCAGATATAAAGTCATCTGAGAAAACCCCTGAATTTCATATCACTGGAAAATAGGATATTCATAGACAAAAGATATTAGAAAAAATATCAGTACACACTCTTCCTCTTCTTACATTCTTTCTATGGGATTCACAACTGGCCCTTGTTAGAGAAATTATTTTGACCTAATAAATCTATGCTAGTATTTTTTACTACTACGACTACTACTACTACTACTACTACTACTACTACTACTACTACTACTACTAATGTGATTTATGAGTGTATTACAAGTAATTATCATAATACATTATTATTGTTGTTATATAATATGCTTCGTCATCATTAAGACTTTATAAAAAGCCCCAAGTTTTAAAGTGTTTATATTTTTAATGTACCTTGGGAAGTGGTTCATTTACATAAATCCATTCATCTGATCCTGGTTCAATTGGTGGTGATATTGGTGTCACAGGAGTGGTAGGAATCAGATCTTGATGTGTAACTGTTAAAAGCTTTTCTCCTGTTGATTTTTCTTGAGTATACCCTTGTATATAAACCAACAATTGTTACCTTCAATGTATTTAAGTACCCATAAACAGAACTACACATCTGTGCTACTCACACAAGTTGAAAATAATGGAACAAATTCAGTATTTCATTACTTACAGGTTCATCAAAAAATATATCAATCAAATCAGTGACACAGTAGCTATAAAATCAATTCCCAGTTAAATTTATAATTTTCAGGACTCCATCATCGTGAAATGGGATGATAGTGAATTAGCACCTATGCATATAAAATTATTTTTTTTACCGGTTAAACCAGGGTCAATGCTGTTTATTTAATTCTGAGATTAATTATAACTATAATGATTTCAAAGATTCCCTACTTAATGAAAGAACCATTGCAAACACTTATATCATCCATGTCAGACTTGGGAAAGAGCAAATCAAGAAAAACAAACATTTGAAAAGAAAAAGAGAAATTAAGCTAAATCTGGCCTAATATGGAAAATATACCTTACTCTGAGAAGAAGCTGATAAATATGAAATATGATCGGAGGGCTGGAGCACCTCTCCTATCAAAACAGGCTCAGAGAGCTAGGATTGTTCAGCCTGGAGAAGTGAAAGCTCCAGGGAGATCTTATTGCAGCCTCCCAGTACCCAAAAAGCCCACAGGAAATCTGTAGAGTGACTGTTTACAAGTCCATGCAGTGGTAAAACAGGGGAATGGCCTTAAACTGAAGGAGGGTATATTTAGATTTAGATTAGATATTTAGAAAGAAACTCTTTCTTATGAGGTTGGTGAGGTGCTGGCACAGGCTGCCCAGAGAAGCTGTGGCTGGCCCCTCCCTGGCAGTGTTCAAGGCCAGGTTGGATGGGGCTTTGGGCAACTTGGTCTAGTGGAGGGTGTCCCTGCCTATTGGGGAGGGGTGGGAGAGAGTGGTGGAAAGGGGGAGTGGGGCATGAGACTAGACACCAGACAACCAGGCAGTTGTCTGAAATCACTCCATCCAGTTTTCTGTCAGGTGTCACTTTTCATGAACTGGAAACCTTGTGTAACAGTAGTGCTCTAAAATTTTACTGTTAAGACTGTTTTTCAAACCAATTCTATTTTTTATTATTATTTGTTGTGATTTTTTTCTGGTAGTAGAAGACACATCAAGACTTTATTCTAATAAAGAATAAAATGGTTATAGTTATAACAGTCATTCAGGAGTCTTCTAATCCCAGCTTGTTTGATGAATCTGTTCCACTGAATACTTCATTTTTTCCTTGTTTTTAAAATTATTCTTCCCTTTTAGGTGATTAAGATTAAAAATGGAATAAAGATGCACCAAAACATATATCAAAACACTCTGAGTTATCCATGTTTTTAGAGCTACTGATGATAAATGAATATACATTTACAATGAGAAGTTAGTCTTTCCTATACCATAACACTAGCCCATATGGTGAAGATGTTGGGTGTAATATTTAAACCAGGAAGAACTGAAATTTAGTAATCTTTACTTTGGAGAATTTAATTAAGTCCAACTGGCACTTTTAAATATTTTAGAACTTTTTTTCCTCAAATGATATTTACAATTATGTGAAATTAGTCCATACCCTCTGGAAATGTAAAAATATAATAGAAATGTTTACAGTTCTGGTACAGGCATGACTAAGTCACACATCGCCAAAGTCTTGCATGGCCAGTGAAAATGTGTTATACAGTTTTATATAATAATTAATAGTGTTAATAATAAAGGAAAAAGTCTTTTCTTATTCAATTCTAAAAAGAAGTAAAAGGAAATCTTACTTCTCTTCTGTTTTTTGGCAATTTCTTCCATTATAATTTCCTTCACTGTTTCACACACCAGCTGTTCTTCTCTCTCTGCACTGACTTTTACCAGAATATTTTGGTGGATTGAAAACCATTTCTCTAATTTTGGCCATGTGTCTAGAAAGCCTGCAATTCTACAAAAATCATATCAGCATATAGTATATAAATAATGAAAAAATAATCATTTTCCCAAATGAAGTAACAAAAGAAAAAGCTGAACATCTAATTCTAAAACCAATCTAGCCAACACTTTTTGCAAAATAATACTACATCCACATCATGCACATCAACCCCTTCATTTTTAACATAGAAAACATTTCAAAATCCTACTTTTAACTAGTCCTATCTATTTCTTTTCATAAAGTCAACCTACTTTCTTATACCACAAGTAAACCAATAAAAATCAATATATTAGTCTAAAATAATGGTATCAAATACTTAGGAACAAAAATTGTCGGTGTGAATTTTGCTCTTTATACACAGTTAAAAATCTAATAATTCAATAAAATACAAAACTAATTATGTTTTACAAATGTAAAAGTGGAAGATACCATTCTAGAAAATTAGTACCACAACAAAGTGGTAGTCCACAACTGACATCACAAACACTTTATTTTCAATTCCTTTGGCAGCAGAGTGCAGGCCACAGTTTGCTTTCACTTGGAAGGGATCCAGTAGACCTGGAATCACCTGCCCCAGAGGTGGGAACAGCCGTGGGCTGATCCAGGCTGCACTGGAACAGGGTGAGGCCCCAGAGCACCTACAGTACATCGATGACATCATTGTATGGGGCAACTCAGCAAAGGAAGATTTGAGAAAGGTAAGAGAATAATCTAAATTTTGCTAAAAGCTGGTTTCACTTTCAAATAAAGTGAACTTAAAGGCTCTGCTCAAGAAATCTAGTTTTTAGGAATGGCAGGACAAACGTTGTCAAATCCCAATGGACATTATTAATAAAATACCACCTAGGTCTCCACTAATCAAAAAAGGAGACACAAGCTTTCCTAGGCATTATGGTCTTCTGGTGATTGCACATCCCAGACTTCAGTCTGACATTATTTTGTTTGTGTGGTTTTTTTTTTTAATAGGAGCTCAATTGATGTCAGGTGGTGTGGAAAACTGCCTGGGCTAACTCAGCTCACCTGTGCTAGATGCTCTGTGAAGTCAGCTCTCTCCTGGCCAGAACCAGGATGTTATCATATGTAAGATATATGTGTGTATGAGATAAATGCACAATATATATGTATGCATATGGTTCATGCAATATATATCTAAAAAAAACATCTTGCAAGAAGACCTTGGAAAAGCAAAACACATTAATTCTTATTTTCTTGTATAATGTATATTATGAAAAAAATGAAAATGAAAACAACATTAAGCATGTTAGTACTATCATGGATCATGTATGAGATTCAGATTAATTACATGCCCAAACACCAGGCTGAACCAACTTTTTTGTACTTCATGTAACATACCTATGTAGCACCTGGTCCCTGACTAAGTCAATCTTCTCTTCTAGGATTTCAGCATCTGAATTTTGATTGCTGTTCTCCTGTTCAGTTTGAGGTGACTTTGATTTATCTGCTGCATGGAAAACAGCATATATATGCATGCAATGAAAAAAGGCAATTATGCAGGTAGTTCTTTGCCCTAAGTAAGACAACTACTAAAAAGAAAAAAATAAAAAGGGTTCAGTGTTCCATTAATTGGCTGCCAAACTTCCTATAAGAAAGGATAACTCAGAGAAAACCATGGAAATATAAAATTAAACTGGAAAGGTCCTGAAGAGAGTGTCTTGCCTTCTGTTTAAATGCAGAGCCACTTATAGCACTAACATTTCCTGGTGGATGCTTTGCAGCCACCAAAATCACCAGTTGTCGAAGGGGAGCATTCTTGTGCTCTCAAGGTAGTATCACTCCACTCTAGATTTAAAACTTCTTTTTTTTTTTTTTTTTTTTAAACAATTTTCTGTTTTTTTTTTTTTTTCTTTTTTTTTTTTTAAACAGATTTCTGATTCTTTTAATTGTTCCTTTATCTTTTTATCACCATATTACATCTATGGAATGAATTCTGGATTTCTGAGTATTATCAGATTTTTTAAGTGTTTTAGCAAGAAAAGGTCATTAAATTAAGAATTGTGCTGGCTCTATGTTTATAATCACTGCATTGTTAGGAGAAGCTCTAATGATTTTGACTCATTCTCACTCTTACCAATACATAAAGCTAAAAGTAAAGGGTGCTTTAGTACAAACTATGTGCCATGAAAGTGCTAGGCAGTGAAAACAATGAGGACAAATCCCCTTACAATTTGGACAAGATGGACCATCTTCAGGAAAAGAAATTATATTTTGCCAAGGTGAGTAAGGTCAAATAAAAATGTGCAGTCAGGAACTGACCTCAAGAAGACTTTGATGGCTTTGCCATTTTTGGCCAAAACTGATTATTTGTGATTGTTCACTGGCTGACTAAAGAGATTAATCAACAGGGAATGAATGCTGGCAAGTCTCTTTGTTTATAATTTCCTTCAACCTGTTCCAAATGCATTTCCTGGAGAAAAATACTATTTACGCATGCTTATTTGCAATGAGGTATACTTTTGCATCTGTTGTAAATTGTACTTTTTTCCAACTGCTGTTTTATGTGATAGAGAACACCATCCACTGTGCTATCTCAGGTCCAGTGACAACTCAGTACAAATACAAACAAGTACATACACATGCCCTTGCATGTTTCTTATCTGCCTAAGTCTGCAAGAAATAAAAGTATTTGAAATCAACTGGAAGTATTCAAGGTGATAATATACAATTAATGAAATGGATGCTGTGAGATGTAGGGAAATTGTGCAATAATGTTATTTTGCTCCGATAAGTACAACTTGTGGGCATACGTAATTAATGTCTGAGATTAATCTGTTACTCATACCTGTTCATGTACTGGGTGACATAACCTGACAGAACATGCTATCATGTACTAGACAGAAAAAGTTAGAAGGGACCTTATAAATAGAAGGTGGCTGTCAAGGAATGTAAACAAATTCTAATTTCATAATTGTCAGAGGAAAATACAGATATTTTATTATATAGTATTTTTCATTAAAATGTTTAAATTGCTATGATATTGAAAAGTACTCACAATTTAGTTATTTTAGTATTATAATAATCTTTACATTACCCATACATCAGAATCTCCTTGTCATTTAACTTTGTTAAAAGTGGTTGGAAACTTACACTTCAAGTTAGCCAGGCGTTTCAGTACCATGGTGTCTGAAATATCCAGTAATATAGAAACATCAAATGCAGGTGAAATAACAGAAGCCTTGTTAGGGACTCTGGGATCTGTAACAAGTGAGAACTTTCCAGGATTTGCATCTTTTGCTTCAGGATCAATCCCTGTGTAGGCTTTCTCAAAGAGCTTTGCCTGATTAATTGTCATTGGAAACCCATCCACAATCCAGCCTTTCTCTGGTGGTGTTTGACTAAAAGCAAATGAAGAACCAGAATCATATAGTGAATTGAGAGCATAATAATAATCCAAAGAAGAGCTTGCTCTAGCAGTCTTTCAATCTAAATTCAGTATATTAAACATCCTTATGAATACAGAATATGACAGACATAACTTAAACTGTAAAGCAATGGATTTTAAAACAGAAATAACATCAAGCCTAACTAAAGCTTAAAAAAATCAAAACTAAACCAATTTTTGTTGTCTTATAAAATTAAATTTTCAAAAAGAGTCTCTATAAAGATACTGATCAGAGGTATAATTTCACTAATTTCAATACTAACTTTTGCACACAAGTAGCAAATAACAAAATCTGTCTCATAAATTTAATATATACTAATGGGAGTAGGTGTCATGGTTTAGCCCTGGCTAGCAATTAAGCAATACATAGTCATTTGCTCAACACCCCCCAAGAGGATGCAGGAGAGAATTGGAAGAATGAATGAGAGAGAACTCATAGACTGAGATAAAAACAGTTTAATAGGACACACAAAACAGAAAGCTAGTAGTAGTAGTAATAACAACAATAAATATATTAATAATATAGCAATACTATATACACAAGTGATGAACAGCACAATGTCTCTCCACCTAAAGTCAATGTTAAATGAAACCCCCAGCAGCCACACAAGACTCCCAACATGTCCAGCCTCTCAACCCACACAANTAGCAATTAAGCAATACATAGTCATTTGCTCAACACCCCCCAAGAGGATGCAGGAGAGAATTGGAAGAATGAATGAGAGAGAACTCATAGACTGAGATAAAAACAGTTTAATAGGACACACAAAACAGAAAGCTAGTAGTAGTAGTAATAACAACAATAAATATATTAATAATATAGCAATACTATATACACAAGTGATGAACAGCACAATGTCTCTCCACCTAAAGTCAATGTTAAATGAAACCCCCAGCAGCCACACAAGACTCCCAACATGTCCAGCCTCTCAACCCACACAAGCAAGCAAAGCAAAACAAAGAATTCATTCACTCCTTCCATAAACAGGTGTTCAGCCATCAACCTGAAGTCAATGATGCACAAGACCCCCAACTGCCACACTAGGCCCTCAGCTACCACACTACACTCCCAACTGCCACACTAGGCCCTCAGCTACCACACTACACCTCCAACTGCCACACTAGGTCCTCAGCTACCACACTACACCCCAACTGCCCCTCAGGCCACTCCTAGTTATAAAGAGAACAGGATGCTGTATGGCCAGTTTAGGTCAGCTGTCCCAGCTCTGTCCCCTCCCAGCTTCTTGGGTGACCCCCACCTTCTCATTAGAAGGGCAGTAGGAGAAGCTGAAAGTCCTTGACTGGCAACAACTAAAACATCAGTGTGTTATGAGCACTGCTGTCATCCTAAATATGAAACAGCACTCCAGCAGCTGCTATAATGAGTACTAACTCCAATCCTGCTGAAACTAGGACATTAATATAACTTAAATAAAATTCATGTAGAACTTAAGTGTTTATTGCATATCATGGTAGTTGAGACAATTTTCTATCAAACAGCAGGCAAAAATAAATAATCTGACTGCTTAAATATGAATTCTCAGATTATGCATCTCACAAAATCTTCCAGCTAGTAAAAGAAATAGTTTTGCTGCTGAATGACAAGCTCTCCATGACCAACAGTGTACCCTCATGACCAAGAAGGCTAATGGTACCTGAGGTGCATTAAGAAGAGTGTGGCCAGCTCTGGTGAGGCCACACCTGGAGTGTCGTTTCCAGTTCGGGGCCGTCCAGTTCAAGACAGACAGGGAACTACTGGAGAAAGTCCAGTGAAAGGTGACAAAGATGATAAAGGGACTAGGACATTTGTCATGTAAGGAAAGGCTGAGAGAGCTGAGTCCGTTCAGCCTGGAGAAGACTGAGGTGGGACCTCATTAATGTTTGTAAGTATCCGGAAGGTGGATGTCTAGAGGAAGGGGTCAGATTCTTCTAAGTGGTGCCCATCAACATGACAAGGGGCAACAGGCAGGACAGAAGTTCCAAAGAGAAATAAACTTCTTCACAGAACACTGGGACAGGCTGCCCAGAGAGGCCGTGGAATACTTCTCTGGAAGTATTCGAGACATCTTGTGTAACCAGGTCTAGCAGGGGGTTTGACCAGATGATCTTCAGAGGTCACTTTCAATCTCTACTGTTCTGGGATTTTGTGAATCTGTGTTAAATAATGATGTTAATAGTATTTAATGACTATGTGATAGTCAGGTGTATTTTTAATTATCTTCAGTAGTGTACAGTAATGTCAGCACTATTTAAGACAAGATACTACTGCTAGCATAAAGTGAGTATTAACTAACTTCACTGATTAGCTCCACTTTCCAAGTAGAAGACTCCAGGGTTCAAAAATACTTCAATAAAGAGAAAAGGCTGAAACATAACAACATAGATAATTTTGTTCTAAATAACGGTGAGGAAAAAATTTCAATTCATTGAAATTCAGTTTCAAAACTCAATTTCATACTTTATGGCTTCCAACAGGATGTCAATAAGTAATTCATCAGGAATGCTTTTTCCTTCCTTCAACAATTTCTGTGATGCAGCACCAAGCTGGGCACGTACAGATAGCTGTGGAAGAGTGCAGTGTAAGGGCTAAAAATGTTGACAGTACTCACTGTTAAAAAAAGCTTAATTCTACTTTATATAATATAAATTAATTATTATTTTATATGCAATGTTCACTGTATTATTCATTTATATTTAATAGCTATTGGTATCTATTAATGAGAAATAAATTCAACTAATGTAGAAAAGGCATATTTTCATTAAAATTCCAAATTATTTCTATTTTAATGCATTATAAGACAGAAATGAGGTTTAGAAACAAGGGTTAGGAAGGGCAAGAAATAAAAAATTAAGTGCCCTCATCCTAACCTTATTCTGATTTTCACTACTACTGTTCACTAATACTGTAGCAGTATTTGACTTTGGCAGCCCTACAAGGATTCTTTTATATCTTAGCATTTAAAGTATTTTCTACTGAGCAATAAAGTCAAATTGATCACTGTAGAATTAAATGGTTTTGAACATAAAGACACCTTGTTATGGTGCTTGGTAGCAGCAAGATCAAGAGTACATTTTTCGTATGTAAGAAATTACATAGGAAGTACCATATCTTACATAAATGTGAGATTTAATGAGAAGGTATAAAACTTTTACAATATGTACAACTAACCGACATACACAGGAATAGATTTTCCTAATATATTTTTCCATATTTCATACACAAAACATTTGCCATGAGGTCAATAAACTAATCCAGAATCATGAAAGAAAGTTACATTTTAAGCAGTATAAATATTTTAACTGAAGTATCTTAATAAAGTAGAAGCTAAAATTGGATTACAAACCTTGGATAGGCCATCCTGACTGCTACCCGATTTCAATTCTTGCCCAAAGGGACCCTTTTTGACTGGAAAATTGCCGAAAAAAGTACATTATAAAATCTGACCATTCTATTACCATTTTATCTGTTACTATAGATAAATAATAAAAGCGTATGTCTTATTGTTCTCTGAACAAATCAATACAGAGGGTATGTACAATCATTAGAATCATTGATTAATTCAGGTTGGAAGCAGTATCTGGAGGTCACCTAGATCAAGTTCAACCTTCTGTTCAAAGTGGCATCAGTTGAAAGGTCAGATCATGTTGCTCAGTTGTTTACGCAGAATGATCTTGAAAACCTCCAAGGATGGAGACTAAACTACATTTCCTGTCAGTCTCTTTGAATGATGATTCACATGGGTAAAAGACCTTGTCTTAATCTAAGAGAAGGTTAACAGCCTTTTACAGGTATCTCCACAGCCAAAAGCAGTCTAGAGAAAATGTGGGCCTGCTGAAAGAGACATGTAAAAGACTGAGGTGTCCCGCATCCCTGATACAGGGAAGTCTCAGTGGAAATGTCTGCAGCAAAAACCACTTCCTCTTGGTGGAGCACCACTTCAGGAACATTTAACTTAACTGGAAGTAAACAAGTCCACAGGACCTTGGTGTCCATTGTGCATATGCATATGATGGCATACGCACACCTGTACTGAGAAAGATGGCCATTGTCATTGCTAGGCCACCTCAGAGTTTCCTCATTATCAGAATTGGTGGGCTATCACCAAACTGATCATGCGGATCAGTGTCTCTGTACCTGATAGTGACCCTGACAGCCAGCATTCTCGCTCTTTGTTGGTGAATATTGGTGTTTCCTGCTTTACTATTGCCTCTATTACCTAGCGCAACTTTCTTCATGGAGCAGCCTCCTCTTGGTGCTCCCAGGCACTAGGAATGTGTGGAAACAGGAAATTCATAATGTATGCTACCTTGAAAAATTAGATGTCATTGATACTACATTATATATACAAAAGAAAGGGGTATTCTCTTTTAAATGTAATTGCATAAGAATTTAAATTAAATTTTAGAAATATATATACACACACACACATATAAATAAAATATATATGCACCTTTGGTTCTGTCGATAGGTGTTTCTATTTGGAGTTTGTGTAGAACTTTTAGTGATGATTTTGAAATGTTCTTCTGGACCTTGTATCAATTATGAAAGGAAACTATGTATTAGAAAGGTAACTACATGTTACATGAAAAACAAGCTTGTTAATTATAATCATAGAATCATAAAATCATAGAATGATTAGAGTGGAATTAAGCTGACTCATGAAGTTTTATAAGTCAAACATTGGAGTTAATTTTGAAATTGAGTAAAAAAATTTTAAACAATATGCCTCCTTCCTTATAGATTTAGTTCTCATCTCCCTGTGGGAGCCAAAACCAAAATTAGAAGTGCTTACCTCATTTTTCCCCCCAGAACTCTCTACTTCCCGTGCCATCACATTGTGTTCACTTTTCATTTCATTTTTAAGAAAGGCTTGAATGGCATCCTGAACCAGAGCATCAATAGACAGTACCTGAATATTGCAAACTAATACACACAAAAAATCAGATTACAGTTAAAATTGCATACATGTATTACAGAATCACAGAATCTTAGGAGCTGGAAGAGACCTCAAAAGATCACTAAGTCCAACCCCCCTGCCCGAGCAGAATCATCTAGAGTAGATCACATAGGAACATGTCCAGATTGGTCTTGAATATCTCCAGAGAAGGAGACTCCACAACCTCTCTGGGCATCCTCCATCATCCTCACAGTGAAAATGTTTACCTTACATTCACATGGAACTTCCCATGTTCCAGTTTACACCCATTTCCGCTTGCCCTATCATTGGTCAACACTGAGAAGAGCCTGGCTCCATCCTCCTGGCACTCAGCATTTACATATTTATAAACATTAATGAGGTCACCACTAAAGAGACCCAGCTCCCTCAGCCTGTCCTCAATAAGGAAAATGTTCCACTCCTTTACACATATAGAGAGACTATTATTGTGAATTAAGTTAATGACAAGAAGAGAGCATTTTACATGTAAAGAAATGCACCATTACTCTAATTTGGCTTTTTGATGTAAATTGTTTCCATTGTCTCTTCTCTGTAACCACTTCACAGTGTGTATCGACAGGCATAGCTGTATAACGCTAGTGTCTCCTATAGCATACATCATCAGAAACATTTCCCAAAATAATTTTAAATTCTCAATGCAGAAGTAATACTATATTAAAACTATATTCATGTTCAGGTGTTTTGTAATTTTACTTCAGAATAACAGGAATGAATGACTTGCCACCAACCTCTGCAAATACAGAATATCTGAGGTTCAAGAAATAGCATTTGCCCAAATGATTTTCATTAAAAGAGTTGGATTTTAATGCAAATAAAAAAAAATTAAGAATTTTAGGAGGGAAAAATATCTACCTTTTTCAATAAACTTTACACAGGTAGTTTTTCCACTAAAAAGCTTTCCCAAGATACATCCCTTGATCAGAAATGGAGGAAATACAGGTGGTGAAGCTTTGGGTTTTGGAGGATAGAAAATCTCCATCAGTCTACGAAGCACATGACCCAATATGTTATTATTAAGAGGATGTTTGTTTCCATTGCTCTCTTCACTTGGACACCATTCCCCTGTCATAGTCTGTATAAATGATAAATTACCAAGTATTTTGTCAATATGCCTTGTCTTTCATCTTTTTAGATAATTGTATATATA
>VXBZ01001813.1:106841-118490 GCA_013399135.1 Heliornis fulica | reverse complement strand
TGCAATGAAATAAATACATGTCAAAAACTGATTTTAGAAACTAGTGGAAGGAAAAAAATGAAACGTCATAACAAAATGTTTACAGTTGAGAAAAATCAAGATCTATTATCTGCCATTATGTCTTATCAGTTTGATGTACCTTGTATTCACCATAATCTTTTTCATCTAACAAATTCGTTTTATTGAGCTCTACAAACTGTTCTGGACTTGGCTCGTTTGGCAAAGGTTGAATTGAAGCTTGTTCATATATTGGTTTTCCGTTAAAAAAAAATTCCTTCCAATCACACAACAGTTTTAATGGAATTTTGCTGCAGAAGAAACAGAAAAAGAAATCAGTTCCAAAGCAAAAATTAAGAGTTATTAAGATATTTCCTTTCATATTATTTACTCTTTTATTCTTCTTTATTTTAAAGAAAGGAAAAAAAATCATATGCAAACAGGATGCTGTCACGTGTCACATTAGAATTCTATGGTGGCTAAATATGTTCATAATGAAAGTTTCTATTATTTTGTAAGACTACATAAATTTGGACCTTCTTATTTTTACTAATGATTATATAGTTGAGAGTTACAGTTTTAAATACACTCTGCATGTGCAGTTCAAAAATGATTGAATACACATTGTATGCATTCTGCACAATGAAATACATAGAAACACAGACGAAACATATCTTTAGGGTTTTTCAGTTACAACCTTGATACAGGGTTTTAAGAAAGATTTTTCAGATATCTATATATATTGTTGTGCAATATTAAGTACCAGCAATTGTGACACCAGCTTATACTGAAACTGTGATTTTGTCAGACATGGAAATCATTGATTCATCACTAAACTGCATCTAGGCTATTTATCAAGTACCTACTGGACCTGGATTTATATAATTTCCATAAAATATGTATTTCGCATGGTTACAGCTTTACTATTTTAACACACAATTACCCTAAAAGGTAGTGAAGATTTTGGCATAATTGCTAACACTGTCTAATCACTGAATACTAATGAAAGAACAACAGCAACATGCCTGCGCTCTCTATTTTGGAAATATTCTTACAGCACAGGCACTTGGAGGTTGCTGCAATTTTAGGACCTTCTCAGAAACCCTGTGCAATTAGGGTACATCAGAGTATGGTATCACACCAGCTAAGACTCAGAAGATTGTGCACTGAGGTACTGCTTTTAGGACAGTCCAGGCATGTTGACATATCTTGGGAAATTAATTCTGTTTATAGTACACTGAAGATGTGTTCACCTCAATCTAGAATGAGATATGTACTATTTGTTGTGAATCTTGGTCTCCTAAGGATTCAAGTTGAGTTTTTGAGAAATTATACTAAAGTTTTAGCATTAGCTCACCCTGTATTACATATCAGTGAATCCTCACATGAATGTAATGTCATCATTTTCCCCACGCAAGACAAATTTGGGCTGTCCTGTAAGATATCTGAGAATCTACATAAGAGGATACTGGTGCTTAAACCAGTCGGAATAATGAAGCCTAATAGCTCTCTAACAGCCACTAGTTTTTCTTAACAGCTGCCATACTCACTTGTTTGTCAGTAGATGATATTCTCCTACTTTTGTTGACAAATCAATGATTTGGTCAATCATTTTCCAGCACATAGAATAATGTTTTTTATAACGAGCCTGAACTCTTTCAATAGCAATCTTCTCATAACCTTCTCTTTCTTTAGTAATTTGTTCTTCGTTATCAATTTTTTCCTGTTTTGCCAGAGCCTAGAAATTTTTTTAAGAGGAAATTTGAGATTGCAGAGAAAATGAAAGTGCAGAAGTGCACTGTCCTGGAAACTTGCTCATTTAACTCAAGAAATGAAAACAGCTATTTTCATCAGAGTTGGATAGCCAGCAAGAAGATTAATACATACAGAAATCTAAAAAATTATATTCTGTAAAATCCAGGGGTTTGTTTTGTTTTGTTTTGTTTTTCTTTCAAACTGTTAAAACATAATGAAATAAAGGAAAAACTAGTAATTCTTTAATGAAAAACATACTAAGAATATCTGTTTGCTTAGTGGTCAGGAAAACATTAAATGATGCTGCCTCCTCTTCCTGAGTAACAGCTATGCAGATACATTGGAAAAGGTTCAGTTCCACTGAAACCTAAAACGGAATGCTCATTTAAAATATGCAACAAATAAATTAACCTAAAATATTCTGATCTGCAAACAATTTGATATTATTGAGTTTGTTCAATCTGAGAAAGATCTCTGGTTATGGCAGAAGTAAATTCCATGATGGTGTGTTCCTTTGGAATAAAAGAGAAATTTCATGAAACAATATTTTATCTGACTGTCTTCTGACATTTTGTATCTGCAAGACTATGCCTTTTAACCTCAGCACACACAGATGTTTCCCTAGAAACCTTAAATTAGTTTGGAAAAAAAGATAAAAATTCAACTTTAAATTGCTTAGTTTTATCTCATGTTAACTTGAAATGTTGAACCTCATTAAAAGCAATCTATCCATCATTACATCGATGTCCCCAGAAAAGTGCTAAATTCTAACAGTTGACAATACAAATTCCATTTCATAACATGAAGGTAAAGTAACACTCCTACAGCAATTCAGGGAGCAAATAATATTTTACCGCTTCTCTATCAAGAGCTTCCTGGAACTCTTTCATTCGTCTTTCTTCATACTGTTTTTCCCTGAAAATTCTATTTTGCCTCAACACCTCTTTTTCATGTCGTACGTGCATGAGCTGAACAGCAACTCTCCGCTCCTGCTGAGATTGTCTCATTAGTCTGTAAATAAGTTGCTCCTCTCGGTAAGCCTCCTAAAAGATTAAAACGAATAGTATTAAGCACAGTATACAAACTATTTCATAGACAACTCATCAGTGCCTCATACAAGATATATTGTCATATAACAGTATTTATCTGCTTATTTGACACAAAAATCCAGAATAACAAAGACACCCATTTAGGAGTACTATTTTTGCAAACTATACAAGAATTCTGGAACTATAGAGATGAGTTCCAAATAAGTCTTAACTGAGATATCCGGTAAAAAAATTATTTCTTAATCAATTCTAAAATTGGTTAACTCAATTTTAACCTGGGTACTTCCTGTGCGCAAAGAAACAGCAGCACATTTCAAATAATTGCTTCTGAATATAAGATACAAACTTTACCTAAATCATTAATCGGTCATAATTTCCCTTATTTACCTCTGCCCTCCACCAGTCCCCCTTCTCAGATGCTCTCAGCCTGATCCTTGATAAGTCTCTACTTCTACAGGTTTAAACTTTTTCCTTGCACCCTGAGATTTAGGTAATTATCTCCTCTGTTCAGGGAACTTGGAACATGGAGAAGGATTTGGAACACAGGGAAATACAAAACTTGAAAGGTGATAGTGTTCTCTACAGGGACGTGAATAGAACCCCTTATTCAGTACTGTAAGAAAAACATTATGAACTGTTGCTTGAAGCATGCCTGATGTGCACAAGACACTTTGAAGGCTGGGAACTATTACTTTTCAGAGTACTTGACAAAACATAATTCAAACTGCTACGTTTCTCTATGCTGTTCCTACTATTAACACTAATGCATAACACAAAAGAGTTTGCCTCACTACTTTCACAGTCCAGAGCAACCGAGTTCTAATCAAAAGCATCAGCTTGACTTTCGAGCCCCAATGCCAAATACCAGTCCCACAGAAGAATTTCGGAGGAAATTTTTGATTCCCTGGACATTTGTTTCAGATACAGCAAAAACTGCTATGAAATACAAGTTCAAATTTAAGGACCTAAATTGAAAAACTGATCTGAGGAGTTCAAATTAAATTTCTTAAGAACAGACAACACGTAAACCAGTAAGTAGCAGTATGAAACCAAAGCAAAATAAAATAATACTTTCTATGACTGAGACAGGGAAGAACACATTAAATAAATTCAACTATAAAATAAAAATCAAGCTTTATTAAATATTATCATATTTTTATGAAACAAAAAACTCATTGAATATCTGAGATACACAATGTAATTGCAACATCTGTAATAGACTTCTAACACAAAGCTGCAAAACATAGCTATTTTAATTGCAATAAGGTCAAAAACACCTTTCTAATAAACATAGGTATTCAATGTTGATGAAGATCTTTAACACTGAGGGAGAAGGCAATATTTTTCAGATAAAATCAGCATTTTTTGGTTCCTTTGCCTTTACAACTGCTAAGAATAAAGTACATTCCAATTAAATACTCATGACTTGAAAAGACTAAGGTGATATAAAAATCCCTTAGCATTTTACTTATTTTAGCGAAAATGTGAGCTTTGCTCTCCCCCTTGCTAACTCTAAATCTCAACACTGCATGATAATTTTAATGGTAAAGATGTTATCAATCATCTTGGGCATTAATTCCTGAGTATTTCACCTGCATGCAATATTGTCCATCTGCAAAATTTATCACAAAATGAATGCGGGGTTTCTATTCTTTTATAGTGTATTTTTACACTGTTTTACTATGCACAGAATCATCATCATACATGCAACTGAAATGGAAAATAATGCAATAACAACAATTTTATATGCATGTTTTCATACTAATGATATGACATAGTTAAGCTGACAGTAATTTGCAATAGCACTGGCTGCTGAAAAGACAATCTGTCCATTTGTCTCTTACATTCATGAAATTAATGCACTAAAAGAAGTCTTGATACTCTTTACTGCCTCAGTTCTATCCACTGCTTCTTTGGACTCAGAATTTTATTAAGATTTCAAAGAACAGTGGAGGAAGCACAGACTTTATTTCCCATTGCAAGCAAATATCCATTGTTTTCTTTAGTTGTAACTGTTTAAACCCCAAACATGGATTAGTATAAGTACACGACTGAAGGAAAATAGATCTTTAAATCCTAATTTACCGAACAGTGAAGGAGCCACCCTAATAGAAAGGTCTTTTGCCATACTCAAAACATCAACCATATGGAGCAAATATTTGGCCCAGTAAAATATTAAAACACTTCATCTAGTTGAATTCACTCTTTAAAAAGGTAATGGGAAGATGCTCCTTTAGAACCTGAAAGATACCTTTTATTTATTAACTAAGGGTGGAGAACTTCAATACTATATGTAATCAAACATTTGGATGTACTAAGTAGGCCTATAAAGACCCAACAGGAAAATTGCGAGGAACAAGAATGTCTTAAAAGGCAGTAAACTATGCAATTGATAAAATAGGATTCAGAACACTAAACACCATTTAAAAATGGATGCTTATTGTATAAGAGAGTGAAGTATTGGTAAGTATCTTTCACACAAATAGGAATGGACAAAATAATAATGTTGAAAAGTTTTGAAAATTCTGAGCATACTAGGAGACAAAAATTTTAGGTCAGGCTTTAGAGAGGACTGTGAAGTATATGAAGAAATCACATAAACACTGTAAATGTGACATCTTAGTAAAAATTTGAAAAATTACTAGTGAGAAAGCATAATACACACTTTTTTCAGTTTACCTACTTGAGACAACAGTGGCATCCAGTGGCCAAGTATTAATGTGTTTATATTTCATGTTATCCATACATAATTACTATATCACATTTTTCTATTTTTGTATGTCCTTTTTTTAGCTCAAACACAAATGAAACAATTCTGTCCTTTTGTGTAGTCATAACCATCATGACCAAGACTTATCCCCCTACATAAAAATCTATTCAGTTGACTAACAATAATCTATTAACAATTCATTTTCCCTCCCACTTTAATTTTCTCAGTTTATTGCTGACAGTAAGATCTCCCTAATAACTTTTTTTTAATTCATAGGGATAAAATCTGAACAGAGCATTTAAAAGTAACAAGTACTTAGAATAAACACTTTCTCAAAATGGTGGAGACCAAAGATATAATTGGGATGAAGCCTTGATGTTCTCAAATACTTTCAACCTCTATCAAAATCTGATTGACACTTCTCTGTGTCCAAATCAAGGCATGTCACTATAATTAAATTTTTTTTTCTTTCTGTCTCTGTCTTTTGCTACAGCTTGTGGTGTGCCAAAATTAAAAAATTGGAACAAGATTCATTTAGTAGAAGTTTACACATATAGACATGAAACACATTAAAACACTCCAAAGGGATTAAATTAGAGTCTACATTATTCTATGACCTCTGTTCAAGTTTCAGGCATGTAAATATCTAACTCTAATTTCTACAAGAAAGATACATTTTCAGTCTCTGAAAATCCTTTTTGGTTCCGTTTGAAAACAGAGGTAAAAAGTAATGTTCAACTGCTTTGTAAATTTTAATTTTATTTGAAAATTGAAAAAATAATAAAATATCTCAATTTGTTTCACACTTCTCTAAGTCAAACACTTTCAGTTTCTGAAATATCATAGAGTTCCAACCAGTCACCTTTCCTCCACTAACTGAAAAGAAACTTCTTGTCTATGTATATAAACAAGAACATCTCAGAATCCCCTTGATTACGGGTCCCGGATGGATTTTGAGAAGTCATGTAATTTCTAGACGTATTAGTCAACAAATTCTTTTATTTGCTAGTAACACAAAAAACTTCTCCCGATATTACATGCCAATGCTTAAAAACATGTGTGTTTATATATAAAATATGTGTATGTGTATAATTTCATAATTTGCTTACTTAGACATCCCACACATCTGAAGTGATGTTATTATGTAACAACAGTGGAGATAAGCCCACTTTAGCTGAGTCTAACTCATACAATCTAAGCTAAGCATTCACAGTGCAATATTAAGATAGAAGATAACTTACTGGATTACTGTGATGTATAGTTACAAGGTTCTGTTTGATGCAATCATTACTAAAGAAAAGGTCTGTGCAATCAGTAATCTAAGGGCTACTTTTTGAATTAGGAGTGTCTGAGGAGGAATTTGAAAAGCCTTATGCTTTACAGGACAGGATTCAAACAGAATAACCCACAAATTCCATTTTAGACACAATGCAGACATCCTCCCGAGACACATCTTCCACTCCATAAATAGCTGTGATTGTTTAGCCTAGAAAAGAGAAGATTCTGAGAGGACCTTACTGAAGAGAAATGGGAAAGAATGGACAACCTTCTGTCATGTTTTAACATGACAGAATTTTCCTTTTAAAATGAAGATTAGCAAGCTCCCAGAAATGATAAACAGTACCATAAGGAATATGTAATGCAAGTAAAGACTTACAAACAAGCAATATAACATTTTGACTGCGGACTATTAAACCAATATAATGAATGCTTACAATGTATTTGTTCTAACATGCTCTGGTCAGATCTGTCATTATATCAACCCTTCATGCTCTGTGTTGGGCACCAAAAAGACTGTTGTGGTTTAGTCCCAACCAGCAGTTACAAAACCACACAGCCTTCATCCACACCCTCCCAGCTCCAGTGGGTTAGGTGAGAGAATGAAAAAGGTAAAACTCTTGAGTTCAGATAAATAAAGTTTAATAGGACAGAAAAAAAAGAAGATAGTAGAATGTACAAAAGAAGTGATGCACAGCACAAATTCTCACACTCGCTGACCAATGCCCAGCTAGCTCCTGATCCATGCTGCCTCTCAGCCCAGCCCCCAGCTATACACAAAACATGATGCTGTATACTCCTTCAGTCATTTTGATTCAGCTGTCCTGGCTGTGCCCCCTCACAGCTTCCTGGGCACCCTCACTTTCTCAGGCAACCCCACTTTCCCAGTGGTGAAGCAGTATGAAAAGCTGCACAGTCCTTGACCACTTGGCAACAACTAAAACATCAAAGTGTTATCAATGTGATTCTCACTCTAAGTCCCAAACACTGTTAGGAAGAAAAATAACTTTATTCCAGCCAAATCAGAACACCTTTCATATGTTTCGAGGAAAGACAATTGTTAACATAAAAGTTACTTTTAGAGATGTTGTGGTTTTGCATAGCAAGGTTCTAGCGGAGGAGTGGTGCTGCAGGGGTGGCTTCTGCAAGAAGCAGCTAGAAGCTTTCCGTAGGCCTGAAAGAGTAAATACCAGCCAGCTCAAGACCAGACCCACCACCGACCAAGGCTGGGCCATCAGTCATAGTGCCTCTGTGAATCCCATTTAAGAAAAAACCCAATGCAAGTACATGCTTTTTGTCCCCAGAGAAAGGAGTGAGAAGATGTTAGAAACTCTGCAGACCCCAAGGTCAGTGAAGGGCAGGGGAGGAGGCACTGCAGGTGCCAGAGGAGAGAAATTCCCCTGCGTCCCATGGAGAAGACCATGGTGGAGCAGGTTGTCCCCCTTCACTGCATGGAAGATGATGGGAAGCAGAGACCCCACCTGCAGCCTACTGAAAGGCCCACACTGGAGCAGGTTTTCTGGGGAGAACATGTAACTTCATGAGGGACCAGGCTGCAGCAGTCTGGGACTGAGGAACTGCACCCCTTACAGGCGAGAGGAAGTGATTTAAGATCTGGTTGTACTTCTCATTACACATCTGTGGTTTCACTCTCTCTGTGTGAAGTGTAATAGTATTTTTTCCTTTTTAGCCTATGTTGGGTTTGTTTTGTCCATGATGTTAATCACTGAATGATCTCTCTTGGTCCTTATCTCAACTTCAAAGCCTCTTGTTATATATTTATTCCTCTTTCCAGCTGAAAAGGAGAGTGATAGAGAAACTGGGGGGGCGCATCTGGTCTCCAGACAGGGTCTGGAGCACCACAAGAGATAAAAGTATATACCTCCCTGTTGTGTTTTTGTGGGGTGTACTTTATGCCCTCCAAATTCCACTGAACTCTCAAAAATTTTGTTATTTTCTATTTATAAGGAAATTTTTAGATTACTAATTGTGTATGGGTTATGTACTTCAGCATACATTTTTCTCACCTCTTGTGTTTCATGAGCTATAAACTGCTCCATTAGCAATTTTCGTCGTCTCTTTTCTCGTTGTTCTCTAGCAAACATATCTTCTTCCAAACATTTTTTAATTTTTCTTATATATTCATCATCTGAGTAAATACTTAACACCTCAGTTGCTGTCTGTGCTGTCGTTTCTATGGCTGTTGCTTGCAACTTCTGTGTTTGCAATGATTCTTGTATATCACTGATTGAAAAGATTAAACAGAAAAAGATCAATGTCTTTGTAGAAATTATAGTTATTAGAGGTGTTTTCATACAGGTCTCTGTATAGTTATGTGCAAGACTGACAAATGCACAACAGAATTATTTTGCCAGCACTCCTTGTAGGCACTGTAGCTAGTTACTTCTTGATGCCCTTATGCCCCACCTGAGACAACTGCCATTTGCTAATGTGAAGTCAGATTCTGCAGAAACAGCAGATTAGGATAGATGGCAGGATATCAATGATGAGTTACTTTTAAATATATCCACACATTCTGTGATCAGAATCAGTTTGTTTACACACAATTATCCACAGCAGTAAGCATGAGTGCCACTTAGAATATTCTACATATACTTACACTAAATGGGTCAGAACAGCTATTACTTAAAATTATTTACAAATAAATCAGCATACAGATAAAATATCTCCAAGGAGAAAGATTACTTGTCTATCTTTTCTTTAAAAGGTATTATTGTATATGAACACACTCAACCACTCTAGTCTCTCTGCAATTCCAACTGACATACATGCTCAATGACTGAAAGAACAGAGAAGAGAAGCACTTTGTGCTCTTTTTTTGCTGCATATATGTCAAAAGAGAAAGAAGGAAACTTGAGCTATACTTAATACAACTACAGCTAAGGTAAGAACACTGTAACATTGCTGGAGCTCAAATACTTGCATGCTAGCGGGACAATCACTCAAAGGAAAAATAAATAACAATTTAAAGTAAATAAGTCACTATATTTTCTTCAAGCTGCTGTCTACATAGATGATAGGCACATGAGGTAGGACCCTAGCTAAATTTAGGAATCTGATATCCAAAAATTACCTGTCAGATACTTGCTTGTGTACTGCAATATTTCCTGACAAAGACTTCTCAAATTTGTTAATCTCCTTGTATGTGTCCTGAGGGAATAACAGAACATTTACTGTTTGTTTGGGTTTTTTTTTTTTTTTCTTCTCATAAAGCATCATAATTATTATGGAGTCATTTTAAAGTCATGTTAGTGCAACAGGAATGTTTATACTGAAAATATATTAAGTATCAGCTAGATCAAGAAACAAGAAACAGCAAGGCTATTTCCTTCTTTTACCATTGATTTCCTTCCCTACCTCTTTTTCTTAGTTGTACCTACGTCCATTAGACAGAAAATTCTAAGTTGGATCAGCTGTTCATTCTGCAGAGTAATTCTGATTGGACTTTAGCATCCCACCATTCAGGCATTTGAAACAAGATATTCTGGGCTACATTCTACTTTAGATTTAGTAGCTTGAATTCATCCCTGAGAGCATCTCAAGCAACTGTATCCCTAAATGCTACATTTATATGCATCCATCTCAGTTGTGCAGTTGAAAAATATGGTAATATTTGGACTCTTGATGACAATAACTTAATGAACTATAAGATTAAAAGTACTCTTCAGCACTACACTTTTTTGATTGTTGTGTTGCCATTATCAACTGATTTGACCTGACTCTTGCCAATTTCAACTGTTATTAGTATTTTTAATACAGTAAGCACAGTCTCATAGTATGTTACAAAAGACTTCATATACTATGGTGTAAAATCTCATGCACAAATGAGAAAGAAATCTAATGCTTTTATCTCATATACCCTACCCAATAGATTAAAAGCTAAAATAATGTCAGCAATTCAATTAGTACCTACCTATGGAATTTATTCAGTAAGAACATTATCTTAAAAAAAAAAATCTCTAAGTAATAAAAGCAGAATCATAATGAAATTTAGCCCAATTTTCACTGGTCAAGTCAACTCTACTATTATCATTGTTATATCAGCAATATTTAGGTGGTACAAGTACAATATTAGTGAGTTTAAGTGACCCCAGATCATCATATGTTTTACAAGTTAATATGACTAACAGTAAAATAATACGTATGATCATTACCTCTGCTTCTCTTTTCTTCTTTAGGAATGTTTTGGCTTCATTTGCTTTTATAGTGTGTTTTGCTGGTGGCTTTGGAACCTGTATAATGGCTGCTTGTATCCTGGCCATTATTTCATTTTGTCTCCTTCTTCCTACATGATGCTAAATATTTAATATTGGGTGTTCAGATAATTGAGTTGAAACGAAACACCAATACACCACGTGGCTCTAATAGCTCTAATATATTGCCTATATATTAAGTATATGTAAATAAGCCATAACAAAAAAAGAAAAAAATCTGATAGGAAGATAGTAAAAGAGGCTATCAGGCTCCATCTTTGAGCAAATAACTTTGCATTTTTAAAAATGGATTGCTAAAATACCATGAAAGCAAAAAATCTTTCTTTTATCCACAGATAGTTTACAAAGAATATTCTCAGACACTGTACTCATAAGCTACCATTTTTAAATTGAGAAATAGATGCTATAAGATGTTTGAAATTAAATTATTGCTCTGCATCCTGAATAATTTGACAGTTTAGCAACATGATAGTATACATTTTCAGTATTTGAGGATAAAGACACATTTTTAAATTACTATTACCAGAACACGGTGCATCTATATATGTTATGTACACATTAACAAACATGGTGATGCAAGAGAAGCACATCCACAAGGGAAAACAGTTTGTGTTCAGTACCTAAG
>VXBZ01001813.1:73358-95960 GCA_013399135.1 Heliornis fulica | reverse complement strand
TAGCCGTGGGCTGAGAAGAGGGGGCGGCGGTGGCGGAGCGCAAGGGAGCTCGTGGCCGGGGGTGGGCAGCAGGATCCTTTCATTCAGTCGCAGGGCGTCGGTGGCCGCTGTCCGCTAATCCCGCGGCTGTGTGAGATCTTATCGGCGCCGGCTCAGCCGCGCTCCCTGCATGCCCCGGCTGCCGTCTCCTTCATGCGTGGCAGCGTGTGTAGCTGCTCGTTAAGTACGCGCCTCAGTCGCGGCTTCTTCGTTCCGCCTCGGGCCGCTGGCGCTGAGCACGGTGCTGAGAGCTGGGGTCTCCGGCTGCAAAGGGGGGAAAAAATCTTATCTGGGGTAATTTTCCCAAATCAATTCACGTAGCGGCGACAGTTACTGCGATGGCACCGAGTGAAAGAGAGCGAAAACTGGTGGTAAAAGCTCTGCCCGTGAAAGCCTGTGCTGGACGTTGACAGGGGTGTTCTCAACAGCAGTGTTTGTGTCAGAAGTCTCGAGGCCTCTGTGCCAATACTGCTGCCCACGTAGCTCGGTGTAAGCCAGTTTGGAGGTCTGAGCCTGATGTGAAATAAGCCTCACCGATACTGGGTTTTGCTCTGCTTGCGTTTGTATTAGGTCATCTTTGGTTTAGAATCATGCTGAACTGATCACACCCCCATTTGGGGGTTTCAGTGCCCCCATTTTGAAGAGTGTTACAAGAATGTGGACCGTATGGAAGAGAACTAACCATGGGCATTCCGATTGGCCAAAGTTCTGTTTTCAGGACAATACAGCTGATTTAGTTTCTCAAGTACTTCTCGGTTCAATAGAGAATCCTAATTAGAATCCTATCAGAAAAGACAGGAACAGGGTGTTCTAGTGGTTAATGACAGGCAGACTACAAACCATAACTTTAAAAAGTAATAGTGATTAGCAGGTGACAACTTGGAATACCATTCTGTATCTCTAGAAGTCTTCAGATAAAATCTCAGTGCATTTGCAGAGGGTGTGTTTTAAATAAAAAAATTACAGCCTTTTCCCTGAAGACTAAAAGTCTAACTGGACAGTCATTTATATCTTGAGAATGTGATTGTAGAATTTGTGGCGTGTTAATGAATCAAGTAACAGCAAACTGCAAAAGAGGGGAAGTACTTTCAGGGGTGATGTTTAGTATTTATATTCTCTCAAAGTTCTGTATATATGTTATAAAATATGCACATTTTATGAGAAGAATATATTTTTCTTTTTTTTTCTTAATAGTAGTGTTCGCAGTATGATTATTTACCATCAGAGTGTGTTTTTAGTATGCCAGAGTGCAAAGAGCATATCTATTTTAGTTTCCTTATGGGATTTTTTTTTTCCTTAGCTTCAGAAATCAATGTGTATGTATTTATGTTTATATATATTTAAATGTTGCTCTAAGTAGTCATTAACAGGAGTTTATTTGATTAAAAAATGCAGATCAGAACTGATTTATATTAACTTTAGAACATCTTTCCATATCACCCTAACTTCGAAAAGCTGGTACTTCTTCTGTCTTTAGAATTCATTATCTATTCAAAGTAATTATTTATTTAATTGAATTATAAACAGCAAATTTTGTTGTTTGGGTTTTTTTAAATGCCCTTTCTGCTGAGTTGGACATAATAAAATCTTAGATACTCTGGAATTGTGAGAAAGGTGTGAAAATTCTTACATTTAAATTCAGTAGTGGTTTGCTGTTTCAGCTAAGTCTGCCTTAGATCATAAAAATCAATGAAGCTTTTCTATGTAATTCCAACAGTGATTGGGTAATGTAATAATCAATTTTTACTTCATTCTTTCCCTGAATTTAAGAACTTGGAAACATGTCTGCATTCTCCACCGTGAAAGCTCAGTCCAGAGAGTCTTTAAAGGAAAATACTTACAGACAAGAAGTAAGTTGTTTCCCTAATTTTACCCTTGCTGAAAACACCAATACTTCCAAATAATAAGATTATTTATTTTGGATTCTGTTAATTTTTTAATTCTTTGCTGGGAATGCCAGTGGAATGTCTTGGAAATTCCAAACTGATTTTCCATTGAATGCTGTACTTTGGATAATATGGCTTTTATACACTAGTACTGGGCTGTGGAATGTCTCTGAATTTTTCACCTAAAACGTTTGTGTTTATTTTACACTTCCTGCATCTTCCCATGGACTTGCTTTGCATGAGAGAGTTACCTGTAGGCCATATTTATAATGGTCAAAGAAATACAGGACATCAAACCAATTTGTTGACTACAGAATTGAAATGCCAGGGATTATCTGTTACATTTATTTCCTTTTGCCATCCTGAAAGAAACTGCATGTATGAAGAACAAAGAGCTTATGACATAAACAGGCCTACAGCTTTTGTGGGTATTAGTTTTGAACAAAATGGACATAATAGCGGTATGCCTAAAGAATGAAAGGGCAATATCCACTTTTTGAAGTTATTATCAATAAATGTAAGCTTTCAGCACAAAAGGATAATCAAAATACTTCAAATATTCAGTATACTGAACTGAAAGGGGGGTTAATCAGGAAGAATTATTTCATCTTCATACTATCAAGATTAAGAAAAGTCAAATGGAGAAGTACCTGAATTCCTAAATTAAATTGCTTTTAGATTGATGCCATGCAGACGGTTGTAGCACTAAACTGATACAAAGTAATTAAAGAATATATGGGTTCAGAAGTTCCTTTTTTTCTCTCCCGACTTTGTTGCTACATCATTAAGATTCTTTAGAAACATACTTCAGTATGGGGGTTTTTGTAATTTTACGTACTTTATTGTTTGTTTGCCTTGTTTTTCTGGAAAGTTAGAAAGAGACTCAATAGCCTCTGCTTCTCATAGGGTTTTTTTCCCCCTTTTCCCTATCTAGTTTGATTATTCTTTTTACTTAAGGGTATTTATTCCCTCTGTTGTGATCAAATGATCATATCTTCTTTGAAACATAGTTTCAACTGTATTTATCCTGCACACTCTCCTTCTGTCTGTATTGAGGACAGAAGAGGATCAAGCCCTAAACAAAAATCCATCATCTTGAGGTTTGCTCTCATAGCATGTTTCCACAGCTGTTTACTAGCTACATGTCTCAGTTCCAATGCTCATGCTCACATTTAAAACACCAGGACTATGGAGTCCTGTCCTGACTTCTTCCTTGTTTTTCTATTTTCCTGCAAGACAACAGCTGTAGTGATTCAGACCATGTGTTTCTAAGACCTATTAGTGTATACTAAGGTGCTGTACAGAACATTCTTCCAGGCACCGCTGATTGTGGTGAAGGACTTTCTGTATCCACAGAAGTTACTACAATTAACTTTTCCTTCCATGAACACATGCTGACAGTTTTGAATCAGTGTAAATGTTTATCATATCTTTAGTAAGGGGTTGCATAGCTTAACTTGGCTTTACATGAACCCTTCGTTATGTGAAGTACATTGTTTCATGTATTTGGAAGCTGCATTCTCTGCTTATTGTTTTCAGTGTTCTAGTAGTTCTGTTGTTTTTAAACAGGAACAGTAGGCATCTGACTTGCAGATTGAAATGATGTCTCAAGTGCTTTCTTGCTTCCAGTAGTTGTATAATAGATATATTTTATGTGTACATTTACTGTTCTTTGGGTTTTTTTTTCTCTCCTTCCCTGTTTTGTGCTTGAGGGGTTGTGTCTCTGTGGAGAAACTGTTGTTCCTGTGGCATATTCTGCTCTTTTTACTATCAGCAAGAAGAATGCTAAGATGTGTGCGCTACAAAGCCTGAAAAAAAATTTAAAAAAAAAATCCCCTCTTCAAGTAGTTGTAGAATAAATACTTGCCAGTGCTAATGTGGCTATATAAATTATGCATCGAAGAACTGCAGTTACAATTTAAGCAGTCTCTATATTTTAAACAAATGTGTCACCTGTGCTTAAATACTGATGAGCATGTGTGATGCAGTCTAGAAAATTTCAGGTACACTGTGTACAAGAATATATTGTAACTGGGTGCATCGCTTTCTTTTCTGTGAGGTGGATTATTAGTGTGTAGGCTTAACCTGAATAAATATCAGTAAATTACTGGTCAAGATAAATCAAGAAAACTGCAGAGAAGTTCTAACACTATGGAGTAGAAACAGGGTGATATGGTTCCAGTATGAGGAACAAGTGGTAGTGTTATGACTAACTGATGTTTTGTTTTCCATATTGGTAACCAAGTAAGGAAGAAGATAATGTAACCTATTGCACAGAACTGTAATTCACTCATATGACAAAATGAAAAGTCAAACAATAAAACGAAAAGGAAGTATAAAGTCACGCAGAATCACAGAATATCAGGAGCTGGAAAAGACCTCAAAAGATCACTAAGTCCAACTCCCCTGCCCGAGCAGGATCATCTAGAGTAGATCACTTAGGAACATGTCCATTCATTAGAACCTGTCTGAATAATGAATACATACATGTCAGTAAATGACAGAGAAATTAGAGACCATGTAGATAGAGCTTTAAGCAAATGTGTGCAACAGAAGAATTAAGAACAGTTTTGTTTCTAAGATGTCACTGTGGTGCTAGTTCTGATCACTCATTTTTGAGCATCTCATTTTTCTTAATAGTTCATTTTCTTTCCATTAGTGATTCTTTCCTTAATACCTGTATGGAAAATTGCCCTGCTTTCAGCTGGGATTGATGAATATGTCATTGATGGATAAGTTGAATAAGAGCAGACCAAGTATGGACCCCTGCAGCACACCAGTAGCTGCTATTAATTATCCTGTCTTGCTTTCAGTTGGGAATTAATTTTCTATCTTGTAATTTCTAGCAGCTGGTATAGCACTGTGTTTGGGATTTAGAATGAGAACACTGTTGGTAGTACACTGATGTTTTTGTCATTACTGGGTAGTTGTAATGTCTAGACTAAGTCAAGGACTTCAAGTTTCCCACACCTGGACAGGTACACAAGAAGTTGAGAGAGCACAGCCAGGATAGCTGACCCAGGCAATCCCAACAATTACCCACATAGACACACATAGCCATGTTATAATACAGTTAGAGCATAAATTCACAAACATTTTTCTTGCTGTCCCTCTTTCATATCCAAAATGGTTTTGAGCTTGGTGTGCAAAACTTGTAAAACATATAAAAACTTGTAAAACTTGCAAAATATGAAACTTGTCTCCAATCAGTTGAAATTTTGCCATTCAACTGATTGGAGACAATTCTATGCCAGAAACAGAATTCAACTGTGCCATGCACAGTTGAATTCTGTTTCTGGCATAGAATTTCTGCAAGATACAAATTGAGTTAAGGAAAGCAGACTTCCAGACAGTTATTTTATGATTGCATTATTTTACATAAAATGGCCTGATATATTTTGAATGGTATTTGCAATATTCACAAGGCCACATCAGTATTTTATCTTTATCATTCAGTAAATGCTCATTAACTGTGCTTCTTGTTATGTCTTTCACTATAACTTTTGTCTTGCTTTATTTAAGCCTGCGTGCAGTGTAATGATAATCATTTTGGCTATTACTGAAATGCAAGTGCTTTTTCTTTTACTAATAGGACAGCTATTGTGCACTAGCAATTCTGTTCAATTATATTTTTAAGGTATAAGATGAAGAATAGTGTGTCCGATCAGGAGTGCAGGGGGAGTGCAAGTAAGCACAGTGTAACGAAGTGATATGGAATTTGGCTAGTGTTGTTGCAACTAATGCCAGAACTTAAAAGCCTTTGATACCTGTTCTTTCTCATTATGTTGAATAAGAGTCAAACATACCATACATTGCAAATGTTCTTAGTAGAACATTAGACTTTAACAGTTGTTCTTTAATCCACAGCAGTCATTAGCTAATTAGGGTAAAAGTGGTGATGTAAATAGTTTTTTTTTTTAAAAAAAAGTGATGTTTATGTAGCTAGAGAAAGGAAAGATGTGCCCAGTTGCTCTTTTTAACATTAAATTAATGATAAATCATGGTGTGATAAAGCTAATACACAATATTTAATTTTATAAGGAGAGGATATGAGTAAACTTCCTTTTCTGCAATAACATTTTATCTTTTAAATTCCACATGTCTCTCATCTTATTCCAGAATAAATTTTGTAAGGCTGATTCCAATAGATTTTTTTTTTCTTCTTGGACATCAGAGTTGCAGATAATGACAGGGATAATGTTGTGGCTTATGCTTAATGGCTACCGAAATACAATGTTGCTTATCAATATCTTTGTCTTATTCATTTAAAGTTTAGCTTTTATTTTGTTTCTAATTGCAATCTGTATAGATTTAAATGGGAATAAACAGTTTGCCTTTAAGTAAATGAAAGTCTGTTATAAAAAATAATTTCATATAGAATGATTGAACACAGGCACTAGTGAAAGATACAAAAAAGCCCTCCAATGGTTGATGCTTTAAGTGGTGTCCTAAATAAGCATTTTAAAGACAGAAATTATGAAGCTTAGGGACTTGTGTGATGTAACAAGGACTGCATTACTGTTACTGATGGATCACTTCATATAACAGCATCAAATGGTCTATGTTCAAACCTGTACCAAGAAAAGAAATAATGTGGTATTCTGCCTCTGATTTTTGTCTGGCAGTCCCACCACTTATTCCCATTTCCAACTCTTTATACTCCTTTGATTCTTCCTCTCTCCTGCAATAAGAATGATTTTTACCCGTATGCTTCCATTTATTTCCTTCTTCATATTTTTCAGGTCTTCACATTTGATGATGTGTTTTCTCATCTACTGCTGTAATCCTCCTTTCCTACCAAGGCTCATGTACATATTTTTTTTTCAAAGTAATTTATACACATTCTAAATTACATGTTTTGTCAGATTGTCAGATTTCTACTGCAAGAACTCTTGATCATTGTCATTTTCACAAGAGATGTTAGAAACTGTTAGAATTGTTTTGCAGATTCAATGGCAAGAGTTTATTCTTGTTCATCTGTTCCTTTTGTACAAGTACTTTGTAAGTTGTTTGGCACAGCTTAGTGTTTTTGCAAATTAGTTTTGAATTTCTTTGCCCAGAGGGATGGTAGATGTCCTGCTCCATCCCAGAGAAATATAGGAATAAGACTTAAATTAAAAGCAATGAATGTTGTGGTTGGTCTTTCAGGTATGCAAAAACAGCTTGTAAGTGTGCCAGCTTTGGAAAAAAACATATAATTGGGTTAAGACAAAGCATAATTTTGCCAAATACCTTGGGAAACCATTGATCACATATCCCCAACGTAGCATAATATCTTTGTTATGATACCATGTATCTTATGCCTTATTCTGAACCTGTGATATAAGTTGTAATTTATCATACACATTATGTTCCAAGTCTGGGACATACTTTCTGCCCTTGGGTTCTGCTTTCTTCCCCTAGGATCAGCTGTTTGTCAGTGTGTTTAGTTTTTTATGCAGAATCAATGTTCCCAAAGAAATTATTATCAAGGACAAGTTCCTTTTTAGNTTTTTTTTTTTCCTTGCTGCTTCTGAAACTTCAGCAAGTTTAAACTAGCATTAGCCCAGGTATATACTCAGGTAGACCCACCTACATTGTCAGTAAAGAGGTGATATGCCACATCATTTCTCTTATTACTTCTGACAGTGAAGCTCATTTTGCCTTTTGTTTTACCTCTCACCATATTGTTAATTCTATTTTACAATATTAAATACAGATGCTTGGGCTGTACAGTTCAAAACAGCTATTTCAACTACTGTTATAATGATGGGTACTTACTGATATTCAATATTGACTTATAGAAGTACTAGTAAGTTCCTGGTAACATTTCTTCTTATTTTAAACTGTATTCAGCAGAAGATTTGAAGGTTCACTATAAACTTGAGTAGAATTCTTGCCTCATTTTGCAAAAAATCTGTCTGTGTCATGACACCCAGTTTTACAGAAACCTGTAAGATTCATAAGAAGAATTATTTTTAGATTATGTGTAGGTATGCAAGCAAATGTGCATATGCATTCAAATATTTTTTCAAACATCCAATCATTTTGGAAGCTCTTCTGCAAACACAAAGTTTAGTGTTTCAAATCACTAATAATCAAAAAGTACTCATACATTTCTTGAGCTGCAATGTAGTTGTTTTACCTAAATTTACTTATGTGAATGAAAATAAAACAATTGCATATATTTTTCTGAGTTCTAAATAAAATCAAACAAATATTATTTCCTTCCTGCAATACACATCAAACGTGTCTTTTGAATTTATCATCAGTCAACTGGTTTGTGCAGAAATAATCAGTGTAACATTCTTTATAGATATCTCTGGCTCACCTTTTGTGAAATAGAGTAACTAACATTTATTTCCTTATTGTAGTTTTTGATAGTTTTGGTTGTTCCTCTTACTTCTGCATTTGTGTCAATTTGTGAGAATTTTGTAAATGACTATTTACAAACCTTTTGAAAGATAAAGTACATTTCCATCCTGTGTACAGCATGTCAGCATATAGAACAGCAGCTGCTACAGGAGTGTAGCTTTTCAATGACTGTAACTTTTTAAAAAGTTTATAAGTATGTAAAAGGCAAGTGTCAGGAGGATGGAGCCAGGTTCTTCTCAAAGATGGCCAGTGATAGGAAAAGGGGCAATGAGTCCAAGCTGGAGTGGAGGAGGTTCCATGTGAATGTAAGGAAAAAAACCTTATCACTGTGAGGGTGACAGAGCACTGGAACAGGTTGCCCAGAGAAGTTGTGGAGTCTCCTTCCCTGGAGACATTCAAAACCGATCTGTATGTGCTTCTGTGTGGTTTAATCTGGGTGACCCTGCTCAGGCAGTGGAGGTTGGACTCAATCATTAAAGGTCCCTTCCAACTCCTGACATTCTGTGAATCCTAACGTTCTGTGATTCTGTGATTTTTTGTTTTGTTGAGCTTTTTGATATATTATACTCTCTGTTGGTATTACACAACAGAGATTTTAAAATATGGTTAGACTTTTTCCTTAATCTTGGAGCTGAATAGGACAATCCATATTTATTTTACAGCTGTGTTTTGTTTATAATGAGTATATCCTCACTTGTAAAGAGGACTTAATTGTTCAGGGAGGATCCCTTGCAGTGTTCAGAGTATGCAGGTGTGGTTCAGCCATGGTTTATTAGACAGCTCTCTAATTTGGAAATTTAATAAACAGAAAAACATGTTTTGCAAAGTGGTAAACTACAAGAAATTCAGGAAAAATAATGGAAGCGTAAATTATGTAATTATATTAATAAATTGGAAATGTAGAAACTGTATAAAGAGTTTGTAATTACAGTTTGTCTTACAGCTATTTGTAGTATGAATATTACTTAAGGAAGAAATACTTTGGAGTAAAGAGCATTTTGGTTTTAATCCAAATGTGTCTTCAGTCATAATCAGTAAAATACATGTGATAGAAAAGCAAGAGACAGCAATAATGCTTAGCAGAAATTCTCATAGAATTCTGTAAATCTGTGAGAGTTCACCTACTCGCTCACTACATAATGGCCCAGATTAACTGGGGAGACAGTTTAGGTGTACTGGACATAACTTTAAAGCATACCATTCAGAAATCTATGCTGACTTCTGCAGTGATCTCTTTAACTTTTTCAGAAATTAATCGTATCACAAGACATTGTTGCTTGCCAGTTACCCTGATGAGAAACCTACAATTACACTCCATCACAATATTACGTTGTACATGTCTTACTGATGTCATGTCACAGAATTGTGTCTCCACTATTTTCATGTAGTTGAAAGAAACAACTGTCTCTGTTTCTAGGATTGTATTCAGAGCTAAAGCATCAAACAGGAGAATTGAGATAGGGTAAAATTCTAAATTATTTCATTCCTTCTGTGTGTCTTATCCTTTTATGTGTCAAGAACTTCTTAGGAGAACTGTGGATACTATGCTATCATATTCCTGTTGTGAATCTTATTTATCCTAGTATTCCAGATATTCAGGTATAGTATCTATTTCATATATAAATATATACATTCTGCTTTCACTCAGTGCTGTAGTCATAAATCTCTGGAGTAGTGTTTGGGGAAAATATGGAGTAATAGTTGAAACTCTGTTGCATGAAATGGCAAAATTCCTAAAAAGAAAAATAATTTTAAAACCCCACTTCACATTTTCTGAGAAGTTCTATTTCAGACCCTAGCTGCAATTTATTACTTTAACCTCTGCTTTCTCATGTGTTCCTTACTTCTGTTTATTCAGCTGGTGTTACTGTAATTTTTTATTGACCTCTGTCGGTATATGTTTCTGAGTACTCAGGAAGCATATTATCTTTAATTCTATCTGCTTAGGCTTTCTCCTGTGCAGGACCTGTTTACTGTTCTTAACACTCCTTTCTGCTACCCCTCTTTCTGTGCTGCCATATTTCTTCACTGAAGTGTGGATTTTTTCTGCTTTATTCAGTTTGTACTCCATTTTTTCTCATACTGATTTCATATTTCAGAAACACTAGAAGGCCCAAAATTATTCTACATTTTAAATATTTTTTCAGTCATTAAAAATCATTCTTTTTTCACAAAGTTTTCATGCTATAATGAGTTTCACATCAGGTCTTGGCAATGTAAACGAAACTCGTACTCTAAAAATAATAGGATTCATCCTCAAATGAAAGGAGAGAATGTATGAGTTTAAGGGAAATATCCCCTAGCATTATGAAGTCTAGCAAGTTCTCACAGAATCACAGAATATTAAGAGCTGGAAGAGACCTCAAAAGATCACTAAGTCCAACCTCATTTACAGAAGTCAGAAGAAAATAACATAGTAATGTAGAAAAAATATCGGTATGATTCAACTTTGTGATAAAAGTTAAGCTCAAGTCTCTAAAATATCCCCCCATATCATAGCTGACTTTGTGAAGTATTCATTACTGGACAAGATACAATTTAAACAATAAAAAGCATGTATATCGGAATAAATAACAGTTAGTTACATTCTTAACATTCAATTTTGTTAACATAAACAGAAACTTGCTAACAAATGCTTGCTGAGCCTGGGTTTATCACAGTGTTCTCATGAGCTACTGACATATGATAAATGCTTGCTCTTTTGTAGTGCAGAATGAAATGTGTGCAAGCTACATTGCTAGCACAGTGAAAGACTGGAAACTTCACCACCTTCAGGCTAGTACGTATGTGCAACAGGAAGATAAATTCTTTAATAGTCAGGTTCTGGATAAAGATTGCACAACGATTATTGAAGCATTTCTCATTAAAGCACTTACTCTGGATAGTACATGTTGTGTAGAATAAGAATGTGCTTTCCCAAAGAAAGCAAGGAATGATTAGTAAACTGTAATGTGCAGAAAATTAGAGGAAGAATTGCTGGTAAACTTTATTTTATTTTTAAAAAGAAAATCACCATTTTGACTAGAATATTAAATACAAAACTGTAGAACAAACAAATCAGTAGAGTAACAAAATAGATGGAGCAAAGGCTCATAGTTCAGAGTCCATAAGTAAATAAGTGAGCAAGAAAAGAAGGAGTTCTGTGAAAGAAGCAAAGAAAGTGGCACCAATTTGCTTAGCTGATAAATATTGGTATGTTTGCTTGCTCAATCTTTAAAACTTTGGTAAACTAAAAATCTAGGGAAGGATTTAGTATTTTTTTATTAAAGGATTACTGAATGTATATATATACCAGTCACATGCATTTAGAGGATTAACTTGGTTGTGTTATTCGTGGCGTTAAGTACCGCATCTACACATTTCTTAAATACCTCCAGGGATGGTAACTCCATCACTTGCCTGGGCTGCTTGTTCCAGTGTTTGACAAACCTTCTGGTAAATAAATTTTTCCTAGTACATTTCCTCTTGTCCTCTGGCTTGGTACTTGAGAGAAGAGACCAACACTCACCTTGGTACAACCTCCTTTCAGGTATTTGCAGAGAGCGAGTTCTCCCCTCAGCCTCCGTCAGGCTAAACCCCAGTTTTCTGAACTGCTTCTCATCAGATCTGTGCTCTAGACCCTTCACCAGTTTTGTTACCCTTCTCTGGATATGTTCCAACACCTCAATGTCAGTCTTGTAGTGAGTACCCCAAAACCAGTGCAGGGATACAATCACTGTGCTAGTCATGTGGGCCACACCATTTCTGACACAAGCCAATATGGTGTTGGCCTTCTGAGCCAACTGGGCACACTGCCAGCTCATATACTACCAGCTTACAATCTCTTCACTCGTATTCAACCAGACGTCACCCGTCACCCCGTGGTTCTTTTCCACCAGACAGCTTTCTAGCCACTCTTCCCCAAGCCTGCAACATTGCCTGAGATTGTGACCCAGGTGCAAGACCCAGCACTGAGCCTTGTTCAACCTCATACATTGACTTCAGCCCATTGATCCAGCCTATTCAGAGCCCTCTGTAAAGCCTGTCTACCTTCCAGCACATCAACAGTCCCTCACAACTTGGTGTAACCTGCAGACTTAACTGAGGGTGCCCTACTGTTGTTGCTAACATATTTGTAGGAACATTTTTATAGTCTGCTATGGCAGTAGCCAGGCTAAGTTCTAGTTGGGCATTGGCCTTTCTAATTTTCTCCCTGTGTAGCTTTGCCACATCCTTGTCATCCTGTTCTGTNGCTGCTTGTTCCAGTGTTTGACAAACCTTCTGGTAAATAAATTTTTCCTAGTACATTTCCTCTTGTCCTCTGGCTTGGTACTTGAGAGAAGAGACCAACACTCACCTTGGTACAACCTCCTTTCAGGTATTTGCAGAGAGCGAGTTCTCCCCTCAGCCTCCGTCAGGCTAAACCCCAGTTTTCTGAACTGCTTCTCATCAGATCTGTGCTCTAGACCCTTCACCAGTTTTGTTACCCTTCTCTGGATATGTTCCAACACCTCAATGTCAGTCTTGTAGTGAGTACCCCAAAACCAGTGCAGGGATACAATCACTGTGCTAGTCATGTGGGCCACACCATTTCTGACACAAGCCAATATGGTGTTGGCCTTCTGAGCCAACTGGGCACACTGCCAGCTCATATACTACCAGCTTACAATCTCTTCACTCGTATTCAACCAGACGTCACCCGTCACCCCGTGGTTCTTTTCCACCAGACAGCTTTCTAGCCACTCTTCCCCAAGCCTGCAACATTGCCTGAGATTGTGACCCAGGTGCAAGACCCAGCACTGAGCCTTGTTCAACCTCATACATTGACTTCAGCCCATTGATCCAGCCTATTCAGAGCCCTCTGTAAAGCCTGTCTACCTTCCAGCACATCAACAGTCCCTCACAACTTGGTGTAACCTGCAGACTTAACTGAGGGTGCCCTACTGTTGTTGCTAACATATTTGTAGGAACATTTTTATAGTCTGCTATGGCAGTAGCCAGGCTAAGTTCTAGTTGGGCATTGGCCTTTCTAATTTTCTCCCTGTGTAGCTTTGCCACATCCTTGTCATCCTGTTCTGTTGCCTCTCTGCTGTATTGTATTTCCAGCATATTCTTGAAGTTCCCCATGACTAGCAATTGTGGGGCTTCTTCCAGATGCTTATAGAAGATTTTGTCTGTCTCTCCATCCCAGTTGGGTGGTCTAACAGACTCCCACCATGATATCTGCCATGTTGGCCTTCCCTCTGATTATTACTCATAAATACGACCCTTTCATCACTGTCATTGAGCTCCAGACAGTCAAAACCCTCTCTAACATACAGGTCTCTACAGTCATCTCACCTTCCTTGCCCGTATCCTCTGTANGATATGTTCCAACACCTCAATGTCAGTCTTGTAGTGAGTACCCCAAAACCAGTGCAGGGATACAATCACTGTGCTAGTCATGTGGGCCACACCATTTCTGACACAAGCCAATATGGTGTTGGCCTTCTGAGCCAACTGGGCACACTGCCAGCTCATATACTACCAGCTTACAATCTCTTCACTCGTATTCAACCAGACGTCACCCGTCACCCCGTGGTTCTTTTCCACCAGACAGCTTTCTAGCCACTCTTCCCCAAGCCTGCAACATTGCCTGAGATTGTGACCCAGGTGCAAGACCCAGCACTGAGCCTTGTTCAACCTCATACATTGACTTCAGCCCATTGATCCAGCCTATTCAGAGCCCTCTGTAAAGCCTGTCTACCTTCCAGCACATCAACAGTCCCTCACAACTTGGTGTAACCTGCAGACTTAACTGAGGGTGCCCTACTGTTGTTGCTAACATATTTGTAGGAACATTTTTATAGTCTGCTATGGCAGTAGCCAGGCTAAGTTCTAGTTGGGCATTGGCCTTTCTAATTTTCTCCCTGTGTAGCTTTGCCACATCCTTGTCATCCTGTTCTGTTGCCTCTCTGCTGTATTGTATTTCCAGCATATTCTTGAAGTTCCCCATGACTAGCAATTGTGGGGCTTCTTCCAGATGCTTATAGAAGATTTTGTCTGTCTCTCCATCCCAGTTGGGTGGTCTAACAGACTCCCACCATGATATCTGCCATGTTGGCCTTCCCTCTGATTATTACTCATAAATACGACCCTTTCATCACTGTCATTGAGCTCCAGACAGTCAAAACCCTCTCTAACATACAGGTCTCTACAGTCATCTCACCTTCCTTGCCCGTATCCTCTGTAAAGTTTGTAGCCATCCATTGCAGCATTCCAGTTATGCAAGTCCTCCGACAGGTTTCTGTGATGGCAACTCTATCATAGTACCTCTGCACAGTGGTTTCTAGCTCCATTGTTGAGATTGACATAAAGGATTTAATGCAGTTGACTTAAAGGATTTAGGTTTGTTTTTTCCTCTAATATTTTTGACTGGAGTACTGTAACACTGATTTTGTTTTTGTTTGAAAATTTACTTTCAATGGATTTGTAAACTTGAAAATAAATTCATATACATGAACAGTTTTATTTCTGTTCTTACAATTATTATGTTTTAATTCTAATTTCAACCTTGGTGTGGTATGAAATTCTAAATTATTTCTAATTTTGGAACTTGTTTGTTATTTTATCCACTTCATGGTAGAACCATTTTATGCTTATTTTCTTTAATAAAATAAAATTCTTGTACATAAAACACTGGTCCTCACAACAAAATTCCAGTCAGCTAATTCATTAGGAACTGGTCTAACTCAATGATATGATCGGTATACTGGATCGCATTTGTAACAGGTGTGATCTTGTATAGGCAAACTATGTGTTTAAATGGAGTAGAAAATTGTAAGTTGCAATTTATAGTCATTGCCTGTAATTACTGTTTATTGCCTCACCATGACTCAGAAATTCATTTATGATAGGATTTGAAACACAGGAGATGATGATGCCTGAGAAAATGCCTGAGGTGAAGAACGAAGACACAGTTTCTAGTTTGGGAATTATTTTTTTTTCATAGTTTAACATTTGACTTTAAACGTATTTTACTTGTGGCAGCTCATCTGCTTATGCAACTTTGGATTAATTCTCAGTTCGCTATCCACAGATGGATATTGAGCTGTCCACTTAATTTACTATCCCTACAAAATTACAGTGTAGTCAGTCATTTAACTGAAGGATAATATCTGGAAAACATCACAGTTTAGTAGACCATATTGTTGCTAACTAAACTGGGATATTTTGCCCAGCTTTCTTTTTTTTTTTTTTTCAATTTGCTTAATGTTGCCCAACAACCTTTTCTTTAGTCTTAACTTTAATATATATTTATAGTTTCATAAAACTTATTTGTTCTTCATGCTAGATACAGTGAATGTCAAGATGGTTTTTTTAATTCAGACATCTTCTGAGTATTCTGATAATAAATTGTCTTAGAGCATTGAAAGTGTATCTCTTGTCACAGTCTTTTAAAGCAGTATTTATAATTCTACACTAGTCCGAAAGATGTTTAAATATAAGAAATTACACTGTAAAAGAAATTATCAGTGTAGTGCTCTCCTGTTCAAAAAGAGACAGTTTTTGTGTACTGTCTCTTTGTTACATTGACTCCAGAGTAGATTGAAACAAAATTTATAGTTGTTTAACGTGTTACCTGTACTTTTGCTTTTAAACTACTCATTGTATATACCTTAAGTTTCTGCATTTCTTTTTAATATTTTAAGATAAATTAAATGTTATTGTGAATGTATTTTTTTATATGTTCTTGGTGTGGTTTTGTTGGTGGTGTGGTGTTTGTTCTTTTTTTTCTTCCCTGTCATGAAAAGTACATGAACTGTCTTGTTTCTTCTAGAATATGGGCTTTTTTGGACACATAACTTTAAATTTGGAAGTAGGTGATATTATTATAAAGGCAAATGTGTATTTGCATTGTGGCAAGGTTGTTTTGTTTGAAACACTGATAGAACACATATAGATTTCTTTCTTTTATATTCACATATTTTTGTTAATATATCTATTTTATGTGTATATATGTATATATGTATGTAAGTATGCATAACTCATGTATATACATATATAGTATTACTCCTCCTATGTGAATGTGTTTATAAATTTGTACCCAGATACTAGAAAATATTCATCATTACTAGTTTACTTCATGACCTAGTGCTTAAGAAAGGCATACTTCAAAAAATATATTTGAAAAAAATGAAAATGGGATTGACATGATGTAACTTGCAATTATTCTTCTTGGCCCTGGGAGAAAAACTTTATCTTCACTTTTAACAGTATTCATTGTCAAAAGAGGAAAGAACAGTAATATTGGAGAGAGAAGACTAATTTTGAACTGGCATAAGAGTATTTATTTTCCAACTTAAAAAAAACCCAATACTGTATTGATAGTAGTAAAGAAATAATGTTCTCTGCTGTGTTTTGAATATTTTAACAATGAACTGTTATGATGTTACTTGGCACTGTGTAATTTAACTGTGCATGAGGAACTGTTGTTTAAAGAGATGGTGTGAAGTTGTTATAGTTGATGCTGTCTGTTGATTTTTCTTTTTTCCTGAAGACAGGTACATAATTTTGAAATCGGGGGAAACCTTGCTGTGATAAAACACAGTGATTAAAAAATCAGCCTTTTCTAAATTCACCGTAGTACACCTATAAGACTATTGTACACCTATAAGACTATCGTACCTTTGTACATGCCTGAATGTCAGAATTAGCATTTCTTGGACACTAAGCAAAGTGATATTTCTTTCTCTCCATACTCAGTACCCCTAAATCATTGCAAGTAATATTTGTAATGCATACAAAGGCTTGCAGTCCCAGAAAGTAAATAGCTGGATGCAGAAATATTAGTCAATAAAAGGAATTTATATTGTTTCCCATCTCTCCTTATCCATATGAACAAAGTAGGTGGTGATGTTGATAAATCTATGACATATCTAAATGGCTTTACGTGCTATTTTATAGAACACTTGGTGGTTTGTCATGTGAGTTCAAGTGCAAATTCTGGTCGGGTTTAAGACTGGCTTTTTTATGACCGCTGCAGGGAAAGCATCAGTAGCCAGGTCTGAGAGCACGAGTAAAGGACAAACTGTTATGAGGAGTTTTGCTGCAGCACTTCACACTTTTCACCATAAATCATGAGTCACAGAACCACAGAATGTTAGGAGTTGGAAGGGACCATGAGTCAGAATTTGTCTTGGAATCAGCTGAGGTTCAATGAGATGAAGTTAACTTTGTAAATGTGGCGTCAAAAGCAATCTTAAAAAATGGGAAAGCATCATGATGATGATCTCAATCCCTGAAGTATTTGATCTGGATTCTAAAGACATTCCCAAAATATGCACACACTGTGTCCTGTGCAGCATACTCTGGATACTTAAAATTATGAAGTCTCATCTAGATAATGAACTGAATGTACCAAGAAAGAGTGCTATAAACAATGAAAGCCTGCATAGGTGTGTGTAAATCCAAAAATTATTTTGGTATATGTGAAGTAGAATTTGTATAACACATAGATTGCTTTGTGTAACCATAGCTTTTTTCCTAACTCCTTCCTTTTGCCTTCTGTAAGCCACTATGGTTTTGTCTCTTTAAGTCTGCTTGGAGTAACAATAGAACCAAAAAGGGAACATGGAGCAATTATATTATTTAACTAATTCTCTCCATCAATTTTAGTATAAATTACTGATATACTAATCATATCAGTAATAATCTGTAAATAATGCCAGTTGCTTTTCAGATATTAATTGAGCTAAAGCTTTGTAGCAGTTAGTATTAGACTTGACTCATATTAGTTTAAATCCTGAATTGCATTTAATTATAGATTTGCTTCTGAAACAGCTGCAACTTTTCCATCAGCTTTGTTAGTCAGTCATTTGAAAGGATTAAGTTTCTCTGCATTTCTACAAAGTATTTTTCAACCTCACTTGTCTTGGCTGTATTTTGTATCTTACCTTGCAGCTGGCCTAAATTTTCCAGAGCCCTTTCTTGATCTAGTGCAGCATTTCATCTAACCACATTAATGACATTACTCTTTTCATTACTTTTTGCAGTAATCCATTTGGCTTGCCAATCTTGGCTCAAGATGCTGGAAATTAATTCCAACATCTCAAACAAAACAATACATAATTTGCAAAAAAGCATTCTTAAAAATATTGCAACAAATTAGTTAAATAAAATTGAGTACAATTGAAATCTCTCCAGTTACAACCTGGATAATATTTTGCAAGTATATTATTTAGTATACAACATCAACTTTTGATACCTTATGAAACTCACTTATTTGGGTTTTTCCACTAATGTATCCTTTTTTTATTTTAATGTTCTCCATCTCTCCTCCCAAGATTTTCAGCATTATTTCCAGTAAAATGATCCAAATTACAGGGAAGCCATCTCTTTGCATATTACTGGAAGTGTAGTTTAGTTGACTTGGATATTTCTGCAAAATTTTGCAGTGCTGCAAAATTCAGACCTACTAAAAGATTAACTTCCTACTATTAAATGAAGGAAAAAAACCCCATAAAAATGTAAAAAAAATACAACCAGGGACCTGTACTGAGACAGTACAATAAATGTATTGCACATACTAAAGTTAACATATAAGGCAGGAGGTTTTTTAACATTGAAAAAGTGAGAGTTAAGCCACTTTACATTGAAAGCATAGGGTTTCTGCCTACAAAATAAAGGTTTCATGCAACTGCAAAAATTGTTTTATAGCAAAGAACAGTCTGAATGAGGAGGGTAGGATTGGGGGACATGCAGGGGAGAGAAAGCAAGGAAGCCAGAGAGTAGACAGTAGAGACTCGATTTGAGAGTTGTAGCACTGATAGAAGTTGGAAGAACAGAGAAGCTAGGATTAGCTAAGTGGAAAGAAACAACAGGCAGCAATGACTGAGATGGAAGCACACAGCAAAGGGGCTGAGACAGATTTGTGTTGACTGTGGAGGTTGAAATGGTACAGGCTAGGCAAAGTGACCTTGAAAATTTTGTATTTTCTTATGATGTCTATTGTGATTAATTTTTGGGAGTAGTAAGTTTTTATTTTTCCTAAATGTCCTTAAATTTAATTTTTTTCATATTGAGTATTCCATTATATATTTTATCCCTGTGAGCCTCACCTTTAGGCCTACCTAACATTTTATAGATGATATTATTACTAAGCAGTTGTGAGTATTTATATCCCTCAGGAACGGTTGATCTGCTCTAATAACATGTACAAGTGTGAAAAAAATGCACTCCTGCAAGATACATTTACTCCAGTATTTCTGATTTTACAGACATTAAGAACAGCAAGATAACGAAAAGAAAAATCCAGTTGCTACACACTTAGCAAAATAGAAAAAAATGGTTTGCTGTTCTGTTGGGTTTGGTTGAGTTTTTTTAAACCACATTCATAAAGGCTTATTTTTCATTAGGTCATCTTTAAGATCATTCAAGGTTATGGAACTGTGACTATAATCTGTAATGAAAACAGATATTTCTGAAAAGCTGAAAGGGAAATAACAGAAATTATGAACATAAAAGGCAAAAATCAGCAGGAAAATAAAAATATCAGAGAAAGATAAAACCTTCTTGGTTCATAGATGGAAGTGAATGACCACTCTATTGCATCAGCTGTCACGGCATGTTGAAAGCTGGGCAGTATAAAGTGTTGTGTAGTTAGTATGATGATTATTCTTCCCTCATCTTCCCTTTCCCTTTCCCTTTCCCTTTCCCTTTCCCTTNTTCCCCTTTCCCTTTTCCCTTTTCCCTTATGCCTTCCTGCCTGCCTGCCTTTCTTCCCTCCCTCCTGTCTCTCTCCTTTCCTTCCTCTTTCTCTGTTCCTCTGTCTCTTCCCTCATTTCCTTCCCTTTCCTTCTCCTCAAAAACTGTAATGGATTTGCTGCAATGTGTTGAAATGTGCTCATTGTATAAGGAATACTTTGTTTTAAATCAGTTGTATTATTCTTAGTAATGTTTTGTAAAATTATGAAATTCATCAAAACCAGAAACAATTACTTGATGTCACACCTTACAGGCTGTGTAAGACGTCATATTATTTCTACATTTTCATTGAAAAGCATGCTGAAAGTTTACAAACTTTACATGGCATATACCATCTCTGAAGAGTCTGGGACTCTGCTAGCACTGCTTTTAGAAGACTCGGTTTTCTGGGAGAAAGGTGAAGTCAGAAGACATCACTACATGTTAGCGTTTCCTTGTATGATGCGCTCGCAACATCTTAAAACTTCATTCTTTAATGAAAGGGGGAAATTACGCAATGTACTTACAATGATGCAATCCAAAAAATATTGTTTTGTAGGGGAAGTATAAACAAGGAATACAGAAACAAGCAGACAAGCAGATAGTTACACATGAATTACTACTATAAGACAATTAAGATTAGAGGAAATCAGTTTAATGTGTCAGCATTGCTGTCATGAAGGATAATTATGATGCAGAAAATGAAATTGAATCTGCCACAGTTGGAAAGTTATATGACAGATACATGTAGATGCTGGAAATTTACTTTGTTTCATTTTGCTATTAGACTTCTGGTAATTACCTGAACACACTTGACAATGCATCATTAAGTATGACATAAAGAAAAATCTGTCCACATCACATAAACAGATACATTCTGTAATTGTGAAAGCTACCTTGGTTTATAGGAAATTGAAAATTTTCTTTCTGATTTTAGTGCCAATATTACTTCTGCGTTTTTAACTTGTACTTAACTTTCCTTTCAGATACTGGAGGCCGAAAGCATCCACAGAGTTGTTGAAGCAAGAAATGTTAAGTCCTCGTCCTGCCCAAACTGCTGACAGTAGGACATTATGTAAGTCATCCAACTGTTTTATCTCTATTTTTCCTTTGTAGATGATGAAAATTTACTGTTAATTTTATTTTTAAATGGAGCTTAATTTCATATAGAAAATTTGGTTTAAAAAAATATAAAATTAAACCTTCATCACTTCTCCAGCTAAGACTATTCATTAGATTTATAATTCTATCACAAGTAATGTCAGGTGACCTAAGCGAGACTGCTTATTTTTACTTAATCTTTTTACAGTTATTTAAGGGTTTAACAGTGTTTTGAGAATTTAATATATATAGTTAGAAGCTGCAGTTTTATGGTATTGTTTTGTGCTTAATGGTGTTCTAATAATTTAGTTATTTTGTAACTCTTGAATTATGTTGTAACTTGTTTTTTAGTATTATTTTCCATATGTTAGTATTACTCTAAATGCAGCAGTATACTTGATCATAGAATCACAGAATCACTTGGGTTGGAAGAGACCTTTAAGATCATTGAGTCCAACCACAGCCTGACCCTGCCTAGTCCACCTCTAGACCATGTCCTCAAGCACTACATATACCCACCTTTGAAACACCTCCAGGGATGGTGACTCCACCACGGCCCTGGGCAGCCTGTTCCAATGCCTGACAACTCTTTCAGTACAGAAACTCTTCCTGATGTCCAACCTAAATCTCCCCTGGTGCAGTTTGAAACTCTTACTTCCAATTCCCCTTGTCCTATCACTTGTTACCTGATAGAGAAGATACAGTTTAACATCATTTGTATCTTCATTCTTATGTGAATATAGTTATAAGAACTTGGGGATTTGGGGTTGTTTTAGAATGAGTGTAAACACGAGCTGCTATGTCTTGCTGTTAAACATTGCTGCAGTTTAGCCCCATTCAGCAGCTGAGCACCATGCAGTGACTCACATCCCACCATCCCCAGTGGTGGTGGGAGAAAGGGCAAAAGCAAACCTCTTTGGTTGGGATCTCAACAGTTTACTGGGACAGTGAAGAGATGGGGAATAACAAGATTTATTACAAAAGATCCAAACCTGGTGATACATACTCAGTTTCTCACCGAACAGCACCATTCAGACTGTACAGCTCAGACCTGTCCCAAAGCAGGACTGTCCCCAAGATACATGTCCTGGAGCCTGTACCACACCCCCACCAGCCCCCTTTACACTGAGCCTGATGTCATAGTACAAAATAACCCTTTAAATTAGTTTGCGTCACCTGTCCTAGCTGTGTCCCCTCCCAGCTTCCTGGACACCCCATGTCTTTGCATTAGCAGGGTGGTATGAACAACTGAAAAGTTCGTGACTGCTCAGCAACAACTAAAACATCGGGGTGTTATTAGGGATGCACTCATCCTAACTCCAAACACAGCTCTGCACCAGCTGCTAGAAAGAAAATTATCCTAGCCAAACCTAGGACAAACATCAAATAATCCTGAATATACTTGTATTTTTTCAGTTCATAGAATCATAGAATCATAGAATTTTTAAGGCTTGAAATGACCCCTAAGATCATCCAGTCCAACCATTAACCCACCACCACCAAGTCTACCCTTAAACCA
>VXBZ01001813.1:47807-68439 GCA_013399135.1 Heliornis fulica | reverse complement strand
ATCTGAGTGCCAAAGAGTATGGAGTTTTAGGTCTTGCTAAGCTCCAACTCAGTGGAATATTTTCCATTGCATCTCACAGAAGGAAAGTAAATGTAATTAGCTGATCAGTGGAAACTTGTGTGTGTAGTTCTTGAGAGAGTCTGTACTGTTTCTGTGAAACTCAAGAATACGTGCATCTTTAAAATTGCTAGTGTAACAGATTATTGTGTATTTATTTATTCTGAACACTTTTCCATGGTAACAAGTTATAAATTATAATTTATAGTTTATAATAATCAGCAGATTTTCCATGCATATATTGTTCTGTAAAATAGAATGCATAAACTAGAAAATAATCCAGAAATCATGTAGTATTCCACACAGCCCCCCCCCAAGCACTTATTATAGTCAGTAATGTTGAAATTCTTCACTATACTCAATTTGAGAACTCATGTCCTCAGTGTGTCTGCCTTCAACTTCTAATTAGATGTGATCATACTTCTGAAATCTCTGTGTCTGCTTCCCATGAGATAGAGAAGATGGATTTCAGCACTTACATAAACACCTAGCAGTTTCAAGTCATCCTTGAAATTTTCAGAAAATGCTAAATCCAAATGAATTACTATCCATGTGTAAGAGTTCCAAGAATATGCAAAACCACAAGATAGGCAAGGCTACTGTGTCATGTAACTGATAAACACTATGAGCATTTGTAAATCAGATATCCTCTCTCTAATTCAGTGGTAATAAAACAGCAGAAAGGAACTTCTCTGTTTCACTTTTCTTAATACGCTAGTTATTTCGGCAGAGAAAGCCCATAAGTTGTTTTAATAGCAAGACATTATAGTGACAGTTACACAACAAATATTTTATTAGCATCAACAGACAGGATAGACAGTTGACTACTTTGGTTAAGAATTTGGGCTTATAAAATAGGATAGGTTTTGCATGATCTTGCATGATTCTCAACTTCAAAACTAGTTACTGGGTATAATGTGTGCCAGTCACTTTTTGGAAATAAAAAATATATTCAAAAAGTAAAAGTAACACCCCCCCCTCAAAAAACAAACAAACAAACAAACCAACACACCAAATAAACCCAACCCAAAAAGGTAAAATATGTGACTAATGTGACTAATGACATCACAAACCTTTTTGGTTTGTGATGTCATTAGTCACATTTCTACTTAGTGCATTTACATATATACATACTAATTCTGTCACCTTATCTCCAAAGGTGATGATTCTTACTTGCATATCACATGCAAATGGTATGCTTTGAATAAAGAATACCTTAGTCTGTGTGCTCAGCAAGACAAGAACTGTCATGGCTCCTGAGTTTCAGAAGTGGCCATCCCGTGTAAGAAATGGTTTTGTAAGCAAGTAATATCAAAGGACTTAATACTAACAGAAGAAATAGAATGCAAGGAAGATTCTCACTATTTTTCTTTCGCCTAAAGTGACTTGTCGAAAATAGCACTGAATAGTAGATTTTCAGCTGGACCATACCCTAAACCTGGACATCACATGTGGCTCTGGATGCTGTGGCAACTGCAGCTGTGTTGTCAAGGAAACAGCCTTGTGCTCAGTAGGCAAAACCAATGAGGATTAAGCAAACCTATATTATAGCTAAGCCTCGGTGACCTTATCAGGGAGAAACAAGATCTGTCTGTTATTCACTGTGCAGGTGTCCCTCAGGAGAGATATGCACAGGCAAAATCATACATGCAATATACCTGATTTAAATGTCAGACCTGGATTATTCAAACAAGTGAATGCATTTCCCAGTTAGATGGATTAAAAGACTCCACTTGTGTAAGTAAAATATTTATATAAAATAAAATTGAACAATAGAGAAGAAAGCAATGTGACTTTTTCTGTAAGATTTGAAATGAGGAAGACATAATTGAATGAACTGCAGAAGTCTTTTTGTTTTTTTTTTTACTTTCATGAGGCTAAAATTCACACACAAGTGCATTACTATAAAAATGTACTAATTTCCCAATGATAAGAAACTAAGTTTATAGAACACTGAGATGCCTAACAGTTGTCAACAGTTCCAAGCACAGTGTTTGTGCACCTATCACCAAAGCTCACACTCCACTACACATGTGTTATTTGAGCCCAGGTTTTTATACTTAAAAGAATCAAAATCCAATGGAACTGAGATAAATACTAGAGAAAATAATTAATACTTTTTTTTTTTGTGTGGGGAAAGAAGTTGGAAAAGTTGTTTAAGTTGCAGTCAGAAGTTGTTTTCTGGTTTTTGTTTCTAAAGCAAAATAGAATGTTACATTTCAGTTGGAGCTTCATAAAAAATCACAATGAGTGAACAAGCAACTAAATTTTACATGTTTTAACAGAATCTCTGGAGTTTACTGAGCTCTTTTGCATTGTCACCTAACGTCAAAGCTGACTAAATGTCTTTACTGACTAGCCTGTGCTCTAGTATATAATCTGCATTTATTTATATTAACCATTTTTTTCTTGTTTCAGTATCTTTTCTTGTGTTATATGCCCTTTTTTAAAATAAAATCCTCAATTATAGTTTATCTGCAGATGATGCCAGATTTTTTAGTAGTGATACAGACCAGTGTCTTCTACAGAGAATCATCATAGTGATTTTGCTTCCAGCCAATCTTGTGATTTATGTTCTTTTCTGGTGGGCTTTTTTTCTTACAGAGGTTAATCTAAACTTGCTAAAGCAAATGGGTTTTGTCAGATTTAGATTTTTCTTTTCTTGCNTTTTTTTTTTTTTTCAGAATTGCTGGTTTTACCATTTCAGCTATGTCACAGAAAAAATCTGTATGTAAGATATTAAAGAGAAAAGTTGAGACATTTTGAAGCATGTTTAAGGCCATTGTAAAAAACTTGAAATTGACTGGGTTTAATTGCTTCATTTTTAAGACTTGCCACTCTCTTGAGAAGATTTTTTATCAGAACATCAGGGTAAGGAATAAAGCAAAGAGGACAGGGAACACTTGACCACTTCTGTGAGCTGAATATGATATCAAGTCTTCTTGACTGTAAATTGAGCAATACAAAAGTTAGAGATGAGAAAGTATGCAATGCTTAAATATTTAAGAGCATAATAACTTAAAAGTTGTTTGAATACATGTTAAAAAACCTCTGACTTACATCCTTGGAGAAAAGTCCACTGTGTTCCAAATACACTTACAGAGACAGAATATGAATATTCCAGATAAAAGAATTAGGAAATATGTTGTGCCACCCCAAAAGTTTCTCGTTACCATACCTTTTTACATTGCTAATTTTTTACTTTCAGTTTGTAGGTGGTTCTGTACTACTCTCATATTTAGTCCCTTATTATCACATATGAGTGCAACCACTAGTGCTTGAATTTATAATATATGTGCCTAAGTTATTCTTAAAGTCAGATACAGAGCTGGATATTTTTTCTAATTTATTGTATGTGTCTTGACCTTTTCACCCTCCTTACATTTCTCCTAATTTGGTACAAATAGGTATGTATTTATTTTCTCTTGGCCTATTTTCTATCTGTAGCTCTATGGTCACTTCTCTTTGCTTTTCAATCACTGAAATCTATGCTTTTGTTAAATAATCTGTCTCCTGTAAGGAGTTCAGTGTAAATTAATTTTTAATCTGGAGCTCACCAATATTAATTATCTTGAGCAGTTATCTCTAATTTAGGGAGCAACAAATAGAATGCAATTTATTTTCTTTAAACCAACTAACTGCTGTAATAACATGCCAGTAAATTACAAATTATCTACTACCTGCCATTTCCTGGGATAACTTGCAAACCTGAGCAACAGGAAGAGCAGCAGCAGAATCTTCAGTTGGGTTATTTGTGGACAAATAGGCAGATCAGGCTTTCCCTGCTTACAGAGTGAGTTAGACACATCCAGGACATGTCACGCCTCCTGTGCGTGTGCTGTGCAACTGACCTCTGTGTGCAAAAGAAGTCTTAAGATTATTTTCTGATGCTGTAGATTTACAGCAGGCCATCTGTGCATGCCCCAAAACCATGTGTCCAGGTGTTCCATGTGAAATGAAGGCAGATACGATTTCCTCATTCCATTTAAAATTAATTGGTGTAACTTTGGTTCACGTATTTTAAATGCCTTATACCAAGGAGATTTAATTTACTTGATCAAATTCAGACATGAGTTCAGGAGTAGTCATTGGAAACATATTACCATGAAATCAGATTAATTCTGTAATATCAGTATGGAGGGTATCAGAACTAGACCTACAATAGTCATGTCTAATTCTTTTTCATCTTTCATTTTATGTAGCTAATTACAGTGGTTTACAGTGTTGTAAAATGGAAGAACAGTTTTATCAATTCAGAATGTTCACATTTGGCATATAATTAACATTGACATTAAAACCCCATGAAAAATAAGGCTGTGGAAGACCTCCAGTATTTAGGCTACCATTTGCCAAAGGGCAAAACAGAGAACTGTAGTTTTAGCTAAAATAAATATGCAACATGAGCAAGTCAAATTAATATATTCATATGTTCTTCTCAAATATCTTCTATGTGAATTATATGTCCTTAGATTATGGTCCATTCATTTCACTGTTATTAAGAAATAATATGTTTATAGGAGTAAACTGTTTTGCACTGTATGGTAAAATTTGTAATATTTTCGGTTTGTTTCATAAGACATACATACAAATGTGTACCTCAGATATTTATTTTTCCTAACATACCTTTAGATTTCTGATCTGATTTACAAATTTAAAAGTAAGTTTATTGGAACGGTAATTTAGTAGCCATAAATCACTTTCTGAACAGGTTTTGTCAAGTGAAGCATTCAAACTTGAGCACACTTTTTCAGGTTATGAAATCCAGATATTATTTTTTTTGTGGGATTCTATTAACCAACATATATATAGTTTCTTTAACTAAAGAGCATATAGCAATAGGCTGTCACCCATCAGTTTTCAAAGACTTTCAGCCACAGTAGCTATCTGTGTACAAGACAACTAAAAACACTTGTCATATGTATTTTTGTATATTTTGTTATATCTTTGCAGTAATAGGTATCAATAGATAATTTTTTTTTTATTTCTCTGCATATTTGACTGTGTATTTTTTAATTTTGTTTGCTTCTTTAGTATTTGAATATAAGGAGGAACCTTTTCACTGTGAGGGAGACAGAGCACTGGAACAGGCTGACCAGAGAGGTTGTGGAGTCTCCTTCTCTGGAGACATTCAAGACCAAGCTGGATGTGCTTCTGTGTGATCTAATCTAGGTGATCCTGCTCAGGCAGGGGGATTGAACTATATGATCCTTAGAGGTCCCTTCCAACTCCTAACACTCTGTAATTCTGTGATTTATGTGTTTTCTATAGAGAGAATGAAGCAAATATAGGAATAGTCAGCAGTAGTCTTTAAGATCTACAGATACTTTTAAAAGCAGGTCACTGTGAGTGTGTTTTATGCATAAATGTGTATAGTTTACATACCAATTTTCAATTTGGAAACCAGTTTAAACACCTAGTTTCAACTTAGATGGAGAGCCAAACCAAAATTCCAGTTGTAAGACTATTATCACTGTGTTTGAATCCATATCCTTGATAAATTCAAATTGTTTGGTAGCAGCAGTAGTTAATCATATATAAGATATTTCACTGAGCCTTACTGTGATCCAACAAGCAGCCTACAAACTGTACTGTGCTTGAGATTGCTCTCCTGTGGCTCACTGTCTCCTCCAGGAGACAGAAAATGGCTTTCACAGTGAGTAGCAGTTGAACATTCTCCCGCACTTGTTCACACCTTAGGTCAGAGAGCTAGGGGGCTGCTGCAGAGGTACAGAACTGTGAATCTGTAGCTCGACACTGGTGGAAAGGGAAAGTGGCTTTCATGGTTGTCTTCTGTCTGTACATAGGGAACACGTTTCATTTCAGAAGCAAGGTAACTTCTGAAAGCTCTCTGATACTTGCCAGCAATGCACAACTTAATACATCCTTATTTCATTGTCAAACACCTTAAGAAAAAGGGTGTTTATGAAAGGCTCATTGCCTGTTGGGTTGTGGGGTTTTTTGATCTCTTGCTAAGTGTTGTGCACATTTCCAGATTATCTATGGAAACCATGCACAACATGCATATCTTCCATTACTGCTTTAATTTTAAGTACCAGCGTTTCAGTCTGATGTTACAGAAGTGATGAAAACAAAATTAAAAAAATATTAATAGAAAAAATTGAGAAAACAGGTTCAACTGATTTGCTAATATTCTTTGGTATCTTCATTTAAAGTCTGCAATCTTGATAAAACCTGAATAAATATTGGTGATGCTTTCACTGAGGGGTGCAACATTCTTGTAGAACTAATAATGTTCATCTTGTTAACAGACCTTCAGGTTGTAAGGGAAGAGCACACAGAGGATCATTTTCATTACCAGTTCTGGTTTCCTAAGGGTGTTAGCAGACCCACATTCAAGAAGATTATTATTTCAGAGCTTGTTTCTTAGGATTTATATTGAGGCACAGGATTGCTAACACAAAACTGTTGTGCTTCCCTAGGAGGTACTTAAATCCTTTCACACACAAGAACATAGAAACTGCTGCTCTGTATCAAAGCTGTTGTTCATTATTCCTACAATCAGCCTGTGAGTGGAGTTGATAACCTGTTTATCAGAGAAGAAGTCAAGAATCTGTTGCATTTACAGAACAATTACCTTAATAAAATAATTTTCATATTAGGTTCTCACAGTCACTGCTTGTGGCACTCTTTTGCCTTCCTGAACCCATCCCTAAGGGACTGGGCTGCGTTCCTATACTCTTCCCAGTTTATCTGTCCCTGTTTCCATTGCCTGTGACTTCCTTCTTGCCCTTTACTTGAGCAGCAGGTCTCAACTCAGCCATGCTAGTCTCTTGCCTTCCTTTCTTGATTTCATACACCTTTCTTACAGGGAATCAAGAGCTCTTGCACTCTACTGTGCAAGCTGAAAAGTTCCCTTAAAGATATGACCGCTCTGTTCTGTTCGTTGTCCCTGAAGACAGTTTCCCATGGGGTCCTATTGACTAACTCTTTGAACAGCTGGAAGTTTGCTTTCCTAAAATTCAGGTTCCTGAGCTTACTCTTTGTCTGAGCCATATCACTCAGGACTGTGAACTTCACTAGTGCATGATTAGTGTAGCACAGTCTGCCTCCAATCCTGACTTGTGCTGGTAACTGACAGGTCTAGTACTGCAATCTCTCTGGTAGGACTGTCTACTACCTGGTTTAAGTAGTTACCCTCAGTGCACTCTGGGAATTTCCTGGATCACCTTCAAGCAAATGTCATGATCCAGATGTTGGGACACAAACAACACTTACTTGCCTTATTTCTGCAACTTCAACGTATGCTTTTCCTAAAGCAAGCCTTTCAAATATCAGACTTCAGTTCTGGCTAGAACAGTAACTTTCACTGGTTAGAACAGGTATGAGGTCTGCAGGAATGACAGGTATTAGGCACGAGGTTCCTGTTTTGCTGACAGTGTGAGTTTCACATAAACCTTTAATATAATTTGCATATTTACATGACTCTGCTACATCACATGTCTTAACAAGGTTCTGTTCAAATAGCCCATCACGTGACTGGCACTCTGGCAAGTCTAGAAACCAATATTTGTAAATAAATATTCTGATCCATTCATTTATACTGTTGCAATTTTATTTTTTTAAAGAGTATTGTTCATTTCTGCTTGCTAACACAGGAATGTTAATGTCTCTGATTATTTTTAAACATTCTAAAAATGCCTTTTCGTTGATCTCTGAATTTTCTTCTTATTGACATGTCCGTAGTAAATTTATTCTGTGCAGTACATTAGTGAAAGGAATTGAGTAGGACAATAATCCCACGTGGGTCTGCAAATCTTTGCCAGTCCATGGGCAATATTGGTTTTCAAAATCTGTAATACTTTGGTAGAACAGAATAGTTCAGCTGGAAGGGACCTACAGTTGCCATTTAGTCCAACTTCCGCTGTTCAAGAATGATTCTTGTTCTTAGGACCATTTGATGGTTCTTTTGTCCCCAGGAAATATATTAATTGGGTTTTGGAGATTTTTTATCTGTAGGTATGAACCAATTGCTGATCATACGAATTTGTTTATCTTTTATAATTTGATTCTTTAGTGCTAATTTACAGTACTCATGGAGTTTAACCATATATATCCGATTTGTACTGAGCATTATTTAAAATCAGGGTGAATTTTAATTTAAATGAAGAAATGGGAAAGATTACAGGTTCAGTTTATGAGTAACTCTATAGGTCTTGTTAGGATTTGATGGGAACGTGTGCTACTAAGGAGTACACCAGTGTCCATCACTGAGTGTAGACTGGCAGTTGTGTTTTAATTTTTCCCCTTGAGTGTATGGACTATCATCATTTTGGGTTGTTTATTTTTCTATCTGGTACTGTTATTAGAAGATAGTTTAAATTTATTGGACCGGACTGTTTCAACTTCAGCATGAGTCACTTTGAGTCAGCGCAGACAAGCTTCTGTTGGGTTTAAAGAAAGAACTTACAAGTATGTCTGTTTTTGAAAGATGTTTAAATAGAAAATATTCTACTTTCTCTGGTATCAAAAGCAGGCATATTTGATAAAGTAATCTTTTGATATGAATTTCCTATTCATTATTGTGACTTAATAATGGCTTCTTGAAAGAATAATTCTGTAATCTGTCCAAGATTATTAATAATATTTTCCCATTCTTTTGCTCAATGAAAAAATATTTTTATTTTGAACTTTTCTAATTTTGTGACTCAGAAGACTGTCCGCTGTGGAGCTTTGAGGTTTAAGCATCTGAAGAAAGCCTTTTATTTTTTTATCTTTTCTCATGCATCCAGTAGAAATATGCATGATCTTATTGACAGTTCTTTTGTTACTGCCTGTGTCTTACCTTATTTCTACTTTCTTTCTTACTTGTTTATTTTCTTCATCTCACTTTACTTCCTTATGTTCTCTCCTGTAGATTAATTCTGGTACTCATGAAGCTGTCTAGGCTTCCTGTCAGAAATCTGTTGATGGGTGATATAATTCAAATCTTGGCATGGATGTTAAAAGTAAATACAGTGCTCTTCATTTGATTTTAATAGTTATATAAGATGCACAATATTCATTCAGCCTGAACCAACAGCTCAAACAAAGGCTTTGAGAGAATGGGGTAACTAAATCTCAGGATGTCATTGATTCTCAGTGTTTCATTTTTATATGATTTGTTATTTTTCTAAGGTGCTGCAAGAATAATTATTTTCATAAAGTTGTCTGGTTTATTGGCATTTTATCTTCACTTACTGATTGTTGGAGTTGCTGTTCTATTCTCCAGCTTTTCCCTCAGTGGACTGAATTCATTTGCAGTGTTTTCAGACCACAAATTACTGGGAGACAAAACTAGTACTTAGCTTTCGTTCAGGGCAAAAAGCAGGGAACCCAGGCACATATACCGGCAAACTGCTTTGCAAAACACTAGTATTAAGACCGTTTGCACATCTACACTAATAATTTAATTACTGTGGAGGTCTGGCTCTTCAAAACTAATGAGTATTTTTTGTTTAGTTTTGGCAATTTCTTACAATTCATTTTATTACTCTGTTAATTCTACTGTCAGATATGTGTGACAGAGATTTTTTTTTCAGTATATTCCTTGTAAGGAAAGCTTTTTTCTATTTTCCTCTGAAACCCTTTGTGGTTCCACTGAAAAGACTTCATGGTACAGTCAGATAAGATATAAAATTTCCTTTTTATTTCTTTTTAACATGGCTGCTCATTTAAAAAGAATTTCCTTTTTTTGAAATTAAACCCTAGATTGGTGGATTTTTTTTTTTCTTTAAATCATGTCCTGTAATAAACCAAGGACTAACACAGTACTTGGTTCTCCTCTTAGGGGTTTCCTGCCTGGATTCAGGGAAAGAATCCATTATACTGTTATACATTTTCTCCTCAGCAATGCAGACCTGAGGAATTTACCTGTTTTGCATTATTGTTTGCTTCTTGCTGGCATGTTTCCTGGTGTCCTACATTGTATCACAGTCACTGTCATTATCCTAGTCCCACTGTTAGTATTGTAGTCATAAAATTCCTGTGCTTCTCTATTTTAATGTGGAATTCCAGTCCTCCCTGATCAATCTTCCTTATTAATGCAGTGAACTTGTTTATCTCATTTGATTCCATTATTTAATAATTTTACACTATTTCTCTGTTAGTGAACAACAGTTTTTCCTGTTTTCTGTACTGAAAAACAGCATTCCATTTACAATTTTTCTTCCAACATTTTTTAATTTGTTTTCAATTTTCTAATTTAAAACCAGTCATACTCATTTCCCTGCTTCACTGTGTGCTTTTTTTTCATGTATTTCAAAGAATTTTGAGTTGCCATAGTTTTTTTTTTAATAGGACTTAATTGTTAATTATGCAATAAACTGTACCTACAAAACAATCGGGATATTTTCTTTTTTTCTTAAACTATTTACTTGTCCTTCAACTCCACCAGTACAATATAAACTGTACTTTAAGACAATATCATTGTCTTAAAATATTATTGTCTTAAAATTGGGTATGTCTAAGACAAAATTACCCCATATTTGTTTGCCATAAGATTAAAAACTACAGCAAACATGCAAATTCAAGGGAAGCAATTAGATCAGAGCTCTAAAGTTTGAGTGAAGTGCCAGATAAGTATGACTAGGAATATTAAATATTTAAGAATTTTTCTAAGTTATGTGGGAGGAAGCTTCAGTTTTCATCACGCATAGTAAGGGAAAATTAATATTTTTTGTAGGTGAACTAAGACGTGTTATAATGCAATAGATTCTACTTTTTTTTTCTCCTAGTATCTCATCTCTGCCTGCAACCTTTTAAAGACATGGAGGAGACTATGAAAGAACACAGTTTCCAATATTACATAATAAAAGGTGTGCATAAAAAATTAGAGGGGAATACAGGATTTTTTTTTACTGAATATTTATTCATTTCCTACTTCAATCCTCCTCTGATTTTCTAGGTACTGTAGAAGCCATTTCCTCTGAGAATGTGAGACTATTGGCATTTTCAGGCTCAGTAGTATTTAGCTTGATTAGCAGTAGATCTGAAATCATAAACATGAACCACGTAGTAACTATTTTCTTATTTTAAATAAAGTATCTGGGACAGACAGCTTAGATTTTAGTTTGGTATTGGATGAATGAAACTTGCTCTTTTCCATCATTCATAAGGAAAATTTCCTTTTATATAACATTCTTTGGCTTGATTCCGGCTTGATTGGAAATTATTTTGCTTCATTTTCTGTAATGAGGGGGAAGGAAAGGGCATTNTTAGTCTGCCAGCAGATGGAATTTATACAAAAATTGTACCCTTGTGACTAGAAAGGAAATTGTGACTTTTTTTTCAGTTTTGTCATGTAAATTTCATAACAGAAAGTGAAAATTGGTGTTCTTGTCTAGAGCAAAATATCTACAAGAACTTCTCATAAACAAGAGCGTTGTTCCAATTACTCCTTGGAATTAAATTTTAAATGTTTTTCTCCCTCCCCACCCCCTATCTGTTTCTTTTCACAGGTCCCAGACCATGGCCTGATTGAGAAGGGAAGTTAAACTGCAAGCTTTTAGTATTTCTTGCAACATATCAGTGAAATGTTAGGAACATTAAATGGATCAGTAGCTTTACTAGTTTAACTAATACTTAATTTATGAAAGGTATCATGTATACCATTTTAAAGTAAAAAGTTTAATTTATTAATTATATGAAATTTTTTTCTGTTAGTAAAAATCTTAAATGCTATGATTAGAAGAAATTTGTTTTTACATATTATAAAAGTAGTTGTCAGTGTATTGAATGCTTGTTTTTATGATCTGCTTTATTTAGTTACAATTAGTAAATATAAGTAACATGAACTTTCAGACTGATTCTGCCTTCCATGCTCACTGAGCTGCTCTTTCTAAACCCAAGTTTACTCTGTCCTATCTTTTCCTAGCCTTCAGGTCTTAAAAAAACAGGGGTGCCATACCCAGGTATGTGGATTCCATATGCCCATTTATGAACCTGATTAGAGAAGCAAAATAGAACTGAATGTAGAAGTTGCCAAAAATTATTAATAAAAGTTGGCAGCAAAAATAGGATTGCTTTAAAATTGGGCATGTAGGGTAGGCATTCTGTATACTCAAAATATATCTGTCTTAGAGACCTTAATATCCATCCTAAGATCCCAGTGAGTATAATCAACAATAAAATAATATGTAAGAGGGAGATGGAAAGGTAGATAATTTTTTTTCAGGCAATATTGCCTAATAGTGATTTCATTAATTTTAATTTTAACTTTGCTTTCTATCTTCTTTAAAGACTCACACATAAACCAGAAATATGAGCTGGCCTTGCAACATGTATTTTTTCATACTACAATTTATGCTTTTTCATTCATCCTCTCTTTTTATTGCTGTTTTATTAAAAGAAATCCTCACATCTCATTCAGACTTCAGGACTAAGTCGTAAATTCATCACGATGAAGAGGATTCTCTCTAATTTTTTCTGTTAGTCATGGGTGGGGAAGAGTGAAAAAAGGCTGTGTATCATGCTTGGACATGGGTGGAAACTTCAGTCTCCCAAGATATACTCCTAGGAGGTGCTTGCAATTGTCTGTGATGATGAGGCTTAGTTACTATGTATATTTTTTTGTCTGATCTTTTTGCTGTCTGTCTCTCAACTCCATCCCACTTGTTACTGTGACTGCAATTCTTCCGACTAAGTCTGGATACATACAACTGCCTGCATAGACTGCCTGCTCATAGTCAGTGACGAAATAGGCACATCTCGGAGAAATTTGTCTTACCCTTTATCTAAAACAGGTAAGATGAGGCACATGAGCCTGTTTCTCTCTGTTGATCACATAGGGACCATATGTAGCTCAGCTACAAGCTCAGCTATATGTATCTCATTATGTGAGATGAGTACTGATTTTTAAGCAGCACACAACCTACTCAAAGTTCAGCTCAGTTAAACTCCTTAAAGGGGGACCTTAGTTCCAAGATGGGCAAGTTACAATTACTCGACAGAGTTGACTGTGTTTTACCGTCCTCTAATTGCCTATAGTATTTTCGGGATTGCTTCTTCCAACTACAGATTTCTCTAAATCTTCAGATTAACCTTTTTTAAAAAAAATGGATTGAGCAGCAGATCTTTTGTTTTAATTTCTCTTTCCCTGCAGATATTAGTAGATCCTGAAAAGTTGATACAGTCTACAAGTTAATGAATGAACAATGTATTTCCATTCAAATACACTAATAAGAAAGGTTACATGAAGCAGATGTAGACATATTAGGAACTCTCCAGGGCAGAATGGGAAATCCCATCTTGTTTCTCTCTCCCCTGTTCTCTCCCTAAATGTCTGTTGTGTAGCCAGCACACTAAAATGTCAGCTTGGGGAAACCAGAAGCATCTTAATACACTGAATCTTTAATCTTGAGCTCATATGGATGCTGTGTCCTGGACACTGAAGCAGGATAGGAAGACTGCATTACTTTCACAGAATGTCAGGAGTTGAAAGGGACCCCAAAAGTCCATCTAGTCCAATGTCCCTGCCTGAGCAGGATCACCTAGATCAAATCACACAGGAACATGTCCAGATTGGTCTTGAATGTTTCCAGAGAAGGAGACTCCACAACCTCTCTGGGCAGCCTGTTCCAGTGATCTGTCACCCTCACGGTGAAACAGTTTATTGAACCAAAAGTAAGAGGAACAGAGGAAAAGTGAAGAAGCAAAGCGTATCCCTTTCATCACCAGCAAACTGCTCATTTATTCCACTCACAAAGTGAACTATCATCTACAGAGTTAATACAGCTCCTCTTCACTAAATAGAAGAATTGAAGTTCATTTTTCCATAATTTGCAGTTCCTTATTATGCTGTCAGGATGCATACCTGTGCCTTAGCCTACCTGAGTTCATATTCAGGTGTGATTTATGAGATTCTATATTCATTTTAAATGATTACATTTACATGCCCTGTTCTTAAGTATTTAAATTAATCCTAAGTAGGTTTTAAGATTAAAGGACACTGCCAGAATATTCCTGGAATAATATTTATGTTGTTACTGAGCTTTATTGGCGGTATGAATTTAATTCAGTAGCTTTCAGTTATGTCAATGTAGTGAAAAATTAAATATAATTAAGAGCTATCTCATATGTTTGCTTTTTGTCGTCCTCTTAGTAAATTTTTCTGTAAAGTGGCTAAATACTCCTATGAGAAATGTGTTACTAGCTGTGACACTGCACACAAAACCTAACTATCCCTAGTAGATTTACAGAGAGTTCAAAGAAAAATGTAAAATTTCCTACTGAAAAAAAGCATAATATGTGGTGCTATTACTCTATACATAGAATTTTTAGGTCTAAGGTAAAATCACTGTGCCTTAAGTTGCTGCAGTTACAAGGACTTCTTAATTTCTTCCTGAAGTATTTCTGCAAATTCTTGTACAAAATCACAAAATTTACAGAACCACAACAGAACCATTTATTATGCTTATTTATCATCTGAATTGGCTTATAGTATTTTATTAAGCACATTATTTTAATTTATTCTCAGGTATTTCTTCCCAAATTATTTCGTCCCTTCAAGAAAAGCAGAAGTAGAAGATCTTTCCTCAATGGTGCCAGCTTTTTAATGTATTTTATGGATAAGTAGGAGATTTCAGACTCCAGGCTGCTGACTAAAATTACAAAAACTGTAAGAGATAACTAAGAATCAATAGAAATATTTTTCCTGTGATTATAATGACTTACAGTGCATTTTTTTTCTGAAAGGATATGATTGTAAAACTGTTTCCATTACTTTTTTTGAAGATTTTTATGTTTGCATATTAAACTTTGTAAATGTCAACAAAGAAATAAATATTTCTGATCACAAGCATGGTAAAATAAAAGCAGTTCTTTCCCACACACTGCTCAGAGGACATGGAAAATTCCTTCCTCAATTAAATCATTAAATTTGAAGGTATTCCTTTGTATTCTAGTCCAGCTGTTTTTTCTTTGGCATAACTTCAGTAGGTTAGCAGTAATTCAGAAAAGCATGTTTCCCTTACAAAGAGAGACTTTTTTTCTGCATTTGGTGGAAAATACAGGATTTACGTTTAGTGTTATGTCTTTACATAAGCTTTTGGTTGAGAGAGCTTTTTTAGTGCGTCTGATTTGCTTAAAGTTGTACATTTATAATTGCAGTTTCACTGCTGTGGAAGCAAAATAGAGAACACTGTAAGTTAGGCAATGTAACTACATGTAATAAAATACTTGTATAATATTGCCTCTGGATATCAAAGAAGACATACATGTCTCTTATTTGTGGTATTATGTCTGGGCCCTGTTGATAACCATAGAAATTGCACAAAACCAGTGTGCTTTTTACAGTTTCAATTTTTATTTTTATTTTAAAAAAATATATTGGTTTGCAAAAAAAAAAAGTTAATGTTTGTTTTGCAATAACCTTCTGCACTGTAGTTTCTGGATTCAGTAGTGTTCTTACTGTGTGACTCAAACAGGAAATTTGGCTGCAGTGATACTAGTGAGTTAGAGATGTTCCGATTCCACGTCTTATCTACCCAGAAACTGCATGCATGTTATTTAATTCATGGAAAACATGTTTGTTATAGCTAGTTGTGACAGAAACATGGTGAACCTGGTTAATTGGAACAAAAAATATGAGGGGGGGGGGGAGGGGGAAGAAGAAGAAAAGAGAATAGTCATTATAGTAATTTTCTTGTAGTGAAAAGAAATTCAAACTCCGTTTAAATTCTTTTGATAGAGTGTTGTTTTCCCAGGGAATGATTACACTTTGTTTTTGGAATTATACAACATATAGACATAAATCATGTAAAGAAATACATGGACACTGTTAATTTCTGCGCATAATCAGAAATATATGCAGGAACATTAAAGAAGTGTTTGAAATCTGCTGTGACAGGATATATTCCTGCTGAGAACCCTTTCTGCTCTCACATCTTCATTGTGAAAACTGTAGTTATTAATGTAGAGAAGAGATTTTTCCACCCTATTTCTCTCATTGTAGATTGTAGGGCTGTTGCACATGCCATAGCTAAAATGAGGACTGGTGGCAGCAGTTATTTGGACATCACATCCTCCCAGCCTTTTCTGTGTCTGTTTTTTTTCCAACCCAAGACTTGCTCTTTTGCTCTTAGTCCTTCTGTAGCCATAGTTTTGATGGTCTCATACTTTAGACTCATGGTCTGATTGATTATTGGGTCATACTGTTACAGTCCTATCATCTGTACTAGTAATTTGAGCCTGTCTGCTGAAAAATTGGAATGTTGTCAACAAAAGTTCGTTTTGACAGAGGCTATAGAAAACCTGGACAAACTAACTGCACCTTACCTGTCTGCACAGGGATGCTGAAACAGAAAATGATGACAAGACGTGAATTGATATACTGGAGCTAAGGGGCCTCTGCCACAAGTATTTTCTCCGTAACAGGCTTTACAGAAAACACCAACCTGTCTTCATCTTGTTTCTGGAACGACAGAAAAATAAAGTTCTAGAAGAGCTGCTGGGTGTCTCTCATGCGTAACAATTGTGCTGGGTGGCAATTCCTGTGGTTTGAATCCACTTACACTGCTGCCTGCAAGGAGTCAGATTGCCCAGTGGACTCAATTCAGGTGTTGCAAGGGAGGGTTAATAGCAGCAGAAGAGGTGCACAGTCTGGCACATAGAAGTTTTACAAAGCTGCGCTCAGTGAAGTTAGTTCATCATGTGGAAAGTTTAGGTTGGAAGGGACTTTGAGTTTAAGTAAAACTCAAGAGTTCAATTTTAATTAAATAATTTCATGATTGAATGGAATTAAAATCCAAGCTCTTGTGTATGTTGATGAGAAGATGATTGTATGTATCATGATGCTCTTGAAATATTATCAATAACTGCTAATGGCTTATTAATGTCTGAGAAAGGTTGGATCATTGTAGCTTCTTTTTTTTTTCTATTCAACATCAAGATCATAACTAATTTCCCTTTTAAAAAAAACCTCATTATTTTAATCAAGTGTGAATGAAAACTGGTTTGTACAGAAAGTTCTGACATAAGAATTAATGTAAATTGGTGTTTGGGGGTCATTCCCTCCAAGGCAAAACGAGTTATTTTTGAAGGATGTAGCATATTAACCATAGATTGCTTTATAGGCCCCATCAGATAGGGGCTTTGAGATCAGTAAGAGATGGAAAGCCACGGTCTTCCAAAATAAAAAGCTTACACTGGTTCACTCAAACTTTGAACCCACTCACGAATGTCAAATCCATTGCCCAAACTGTCACCGTGGGGACTGGGTAGTTGAACAGCCAGTGACCTAAAGACTGTCCACAACATAATGGATTGTTTACTGACTGCAAATAGAGCTATGCAAATCTCACCAGTGATGTATAATCCCTGTTAATGAGATCTTACATCTGTTCTCTAAATGTCCTGGGAGTCTATAGAACTTGAAATGATGTAACTCAGAGAGTATTTGGGCTTTTTGCATTCTGAGTGTACATGGGTTGGTTGTCAGGGTCATTTGCTGTAATTTTCCCATTTTCTTGTTTGCCATGTTTTCACTTAATTCAGCAGTTGGTTCATTTCTCTGAGATGTTACATTATCTCCTTCAGTCTAGTTCAAGAATACATAAATCACAGTGGCAGCTACTCATTGTCTTGTTACAATTTGGGTTCAGTTTAGGTTACTTTTGCTAACTGCCAAATGCTTGGCCTACACAGGCCAGGCATCAAATTTTGCTTTGGACTAAATTACCTGTAACTTAATGTTTCTTAGTGACAGTTATTCACTAAGGTAGTCACTTAACTTATTTTCCTATTCATATACAATGCATTTCTTTATTTTAATTCTTTTTATTTCTTTTGATAGTTTTGCATATTTAATGTGCATGATTGCTCTTATTCTGGCTACATGAATAATAGAGCACTCAAATAAAAGTATACAAATAGTCTAAAAATTAAGAAGTACAATGAATAGCCAAAATCAAAACTTCCCTTTTTATTTTTTTATTTGACTTAAGGGTTGAATGTATATCAGGATCTTGGATCTATACTATTTTTGTATGTTTTTCTATTTCAATTATGTTAACAGTTAAGATTTCTAGTACGCAGTCTGGATGAGATTCTGCATTAGCAAGACATTGAAGATATTTTTCTATTTCTTTGTTTTCCAACTGAAATTGGAAACCAGTTACTTTGATAAAACTGTAAATCAGTTTCGGGCAACTATTTATATTCTGTTTGGATTGAGGGAGGGGTGTTATCCAAATAAAGATGGCTTTATTGAAACTTTTGACTGCACTAAAAAAGACTTTAACCTTTTAAGTAATCTTATTGAAGCCAAAGCTCCCTGGTGTTTATCTTAATTAGTTAATACGTGTTAAATCACACACTGTCTAGCATATATCAGCTAATATGTGGGGGTTGGGATTTTTAAAAATCAGCTGCTCACCTAACATCAAAAGTCAAAATTTCTTTCAATTCTCTGCCTTTAATTGCCTTGTCTCATGTGGTATCATCACTTCCAAGTGTCATTTGAGACTATCTGTGATTTTACCTCTAACATTAAGCTGGAAGAAAAGAACTTATGATTTCCTCAATAAATCATAAAGAGCCAAAACAAAATCCAATCCCAAACCTTCGCCCTCTACAAAACATTATAAAATTCAGCTTAGTGTCACAGTAGTCTCAATAAAGAAAACCAAATACCAGTTATATCAACCCTGCAGCTGTTAATAAACTGACCAACAACTTTGCATATATTTATACATTTAGCATTTTCCACAGCCATTCCTGCTGTTTTCTTTAATACTTAATACTTTCTTACTGAGTGCATACTTAATAAGTAGGCTATTCGGTAAAGTATGTGGTTCCTAGATAAATTAATAAGATTTTCTTTAATATATAATTAAGTCTTTCCTAGAACTCTGTCTTTGTGCTTGGAATGGTTTTAATGGATCCTGAGGATGGCTCAGCTTCTTTTAACATTTTGCCCACTTTACTGTTGAAAAAATGTATGTTTATATTCTACAGTCTGCATTACATGACTAAAATTAGATGGGATTAATCATGCTTGCTTTTCTTTAGCCACTGATCAGTGTGGCATGTTTATGTAGTTGTAATGGATCAGGCAGACAATGATGCTTGAGTTGTAAGTGAGATCAGAAGTACTGCAATGCAATTTTTTTCTTATGATTATATTCCTGTATGTGCATGTTTGCATACATATATATTCACTGTGGGCTACTGGAGCAGTGCACAGCTCATTCTGTAATCAGATTATTAGTTAAATCTATTAGAGTGCTTTATACACTGAGAGTATTCCCTTAATCCCATTCCTTTAACATGCAGAAAATAAGGCAAATAGCAGTAATGAGCATCAGGCTGAAGGAATAGTCTCTTCTTCTGCAGCATTAGAACTGAAGAGACTTTGCCTTAGTTTATGAGGGGGCCAAGGGAGAGGGAGCCACAGAAAAACCCCAAACTGATACTCCTAAAATTCACCCCCTATTCCTGCTGCCCTCTTAGCCGTTTAGCTCTGTTTTACTAAATACCCATTTGAATGGTTAGGAAGATTACATTGCTCAGGTTTGTAAAACAGCGGGCATTGAAGTTTCGTGCCGTTTAGATTAACCTTTATTAGCATATGCAGCTTTGATGTGTAAAACACCACTTACAATTTAATAGTCATAACATATACTTAGAAAAGTAAAACAATTGTTTATTCTTGGAATCAGAGAATCATAGTTCAGTTTGGTCTGGAAGGGACATTTAAAGGTCATTTAGTCCAACCCCCTGCAATGAACATGGACATCATCAACTACATCAGGTTGGTCAGAGTCCCGTCCAACCTGACCTTGAACATTTCCAGGGTGGGAGCATCTACCACCTCTCTGGGCAACCTGTGCCAGTTTTTCACCATCCTCATTGTCAAACATTTTTTCCTTATATCTAGTCTCAATCTGTGCTCTTTTAGTTTAAAGCCATTATCTCTTGTCCTTTTGCTACAAGTCCTAGTAAAAATCTGTCCCTATCTTTCTTACAAGCCCCCTTTAAGTGTGGAAAGGCCACGATATGGCCTCTCCAGAGGCCATATCTCCATATCTCTCCAGATCCCCAGCCTTCTTTTCTCCAGGCTGAGCAAGCCCAGTTCTCTCATCCTACCTTCACAGGATAGGTGCTCCAGCCCTCTGATCATCTTCATGGGCCTCCTGTGGACTTGCTCCAACATCTCTGTCTTTCCTCTACTGGGGACCCCAGAGGTGGATATGGTACTCCAGGTGGGGTTTCACCACAACAGAAGAGTCACTGCCCTTGACCTGCTTGTCACACTTCTTGTGATGAAGCCCAGAATGAGGTTGGCTTTCTAAGTACACATTGCTAGCTCATGTCTAGCTTCTCACCTACCAATACCCCCAATTCCTTCTCCATGGGGCCTGCTCTCAATTCCTTCATCCTCCAGCCTGTATTGATAGTTGGGGTTGCTCCTAGCCATGTTCAGGACCTTGCAGTTGGCCTTGCTGAACCTCATGAGGTTAGTTAACATGGACACATTTCTTGATCTTGTCATTGTCCCTCTGAACATGTTCCATCTCTCAACCACATGTCTCTGCTTGGTGTTGTTTGGAGAACTTGCTGAGGGTGCACTCAATCCCAC
>VXBZ01001813.1:28207-46806 GCA_013399135.1 Heliornis fulica | reverse complement strand
GACATCATCAACTACATCAGGTTGGTCAGAGTCCCGTCCAACCTGACCTTGAACATTTCCAGGGTGGGAGCATCTACCACCTCTCTGGGCAACCTGTGCCAGTTTTTCACCATCCTCATTGTCAAACATTTTTTCCTTATATCTAGTCTCAATCTGTGCTCTTTTAGTTTAAAGCCATTATCTCTTGTCCTTTTGCTACAAGTCCTAGTAAAAATCTGTCCCTATCTTTCTTACAAGCCCCCTTTAAGTGTGGAAAGGCCACGATATGGCCTCTCCAGAGGCCATATCTCCATATCTCTCCAGATCCCCAGCCTTCTTTTCTCCAGGCTGAGCAAGCCCAGTTCTCTCATCCTACCTTCACAGGATAGGTGCTCCAGCCCTCTGATCATCTTCATGGGCCTCCTGTGGACTTGCTCCAACATCTCTGTCTTTCCTCTACTGGGGACCCCAGAGGTGGATATGGTACTCCAGGTGGGGTTTCACCACAACAGAAGAGTCACTGCCCTTGACCTGCTTGTCACACTTCTTGTGATGAAGCCCAGAATGAGGTTGGCTTTCTAAGTACACATTGCTAGCTCATGTCTAGCTTCTCACCTACCAATACCCCCAATTCCTTCTCCATGGGGCCTGCTCTCAATTCCTTCATCCTCCAGCCTGTATTGATAGTTGGGGTTGCTCCTAGCCATGTTCAGGACCTTGCAGTTGGCCTTGCTGAACCTCATGAGGTTAGTTAACATGGACACATTTCTTGATCTTGTCATTGTCCCTCTGAACATGTTCCATCTCTCAACCACATGTCTCTGCTTGGTGTTGTNCTTGACCTGCTTGTCACACTTCTTGTGATGAAGCCCAGAATGAGGTTGGCTTTCTAAGTACACATTGCTAGCTCATGTCTAGCTTCTCACCTACCAATACCCCCAATTCCTTCTCCATGGGGCCTGCTCTCAATTCCTTCATCCTCCAGCCTGTATTGATAGTTGGGGTTGCTCCTAGCCATGTTCAGGACCTTGCAGTTGGCCTTGCTGAACCTCATGAGGTTAGTTAACATGGACACATTTCTTGATCTTGTCATTGTCCCTCTGAACATGTTCCATCTCTCAACCACATGTCTCTGCTTGGTGTTGTTTGGAGAACTTGCTGAGGGTGCACTCAATCCCACAGTCTATGTCAATGTTGAAGATATGATTAACAGACCTGGTGCTGGTAAACAACTCTGAGGGACACCACTCATTACTTATCACCATCTGGACATCAAGCCATTGACTGTCCAATCAAATCCTCATCCACAAAACAGTTCACCCATCAAATCTATTATTCTCCAATTAACAGAAGATTTTGCGGAATACCATGTCAAAGGCCTTACAGAGTTCCAGACAGATGTTATCCATAGCTGCTCCCTTGTCCACTGGTAGTCACTCCACTAGAGAAGGCCATTAAGTTGATCAGGCAAGCCCTTGGTGAAGCCACGCTGAATTCTTTCCTATATACACTTTAAGTATGCATATTTATAAGTTTCACGAATCCTTTCTGCCAGGCAGTCATTACAGCTGCATCTTTTTTAGTAAATTAAATGTACCTTGTTGCCTAGGAGGCCAACTGACGTGAAATACTCTATGTCCATACTTTTAAATGACTTTGTGTTTCAAAACACTGTAGTTGTATCCAGATCGCCTACTGGGACTGGTCCCATCTGTAAGCTCCAGATAGGCATTCTGATCTTCAGTTACCTGCGAGGGTAGTAAGTAACTTGGACCAAAACTGTCAGAACATTCCAGCAAATTACCAATATAGGCAGTGAGGTTCCAGTGGCAAGGAATGTTCCTAGATGGTTTGATTTGCAAGTATGGATGTAACTACTACTACATGTGGTAGTTTCAGACTGTGAAGTTCTAGTGACCTAGTTAGCATCTGAGTAATGCGTAATGTGGTTTTAAATCACACTAATGTTCACTTTTTCAATGCTGTTTCCATCTCTGTTAAATTCAACAATAACTTCTGGTTCTCAGAAAAAGGAAATTAGTATTTTCGATTTGCTACCTTCATCGTGAACCAGGATAGCTAATTTAATTGGCACATTTATAGAAAAAAATACAGTGGCTAAATTTTTTTGTGTATGTTTTTTAAATTTTAATGGGTCTGCATGATTTTAACTATCCATGATGTTTTCTAATCTATAAGGAAATATATTGTGAAATTTTCTGTTTTCATCATCTCAGTAGTTGAGTACCATATGACAATCTGCTAAATCTTGACTGAGAAGCAAAATAAGACCTCTTAAGTTTTGGCACTCCTCTTTAAAGATTTATCCAAAAACAAAGTGCATATTAAGTAATGTTATACCTAATAGCAGTTAGCATGTAGGTATCTATTATCTTACAGGGAATATTGCTGCAAAAAATGCCAGTCATTCTGTCAGATCTGTAATGGAAAATAACTGCAACTTTAAAAATAGTAATTTTTCCAAATCAAGACCTGCAGGATTCCATCACAGCATCAACAACCACTTTAAAAACATGAAATTGTAATTTACTGATGTAGTTTATGAATTTTTTAGACATGCAGAGACAGAAATCTCTGAGCTGAAAAGTTAATGTTGCAAGCAGGCAACATACAGTTAATGGAGGGGTTAACTGGAAGATAGGGATCAGAGTCCTTTTCATGTTTTTGCTATTCGAGCTGTTTCTTGCATATGGTTTTGAGACTCTTTTATTTAGGGAAATTATCCTACAACTGTATACACTGTTATACAAATGTAACATGCTTTTATGTTTCATTTCTACTAAATATTTTAAAGCCATGTGGATTTTGCTCTATTACTCAGTTAGGCATGCTGCTTTACTGCAACAGAGACTTCTTGAGTTGTCTCCAATCCTTACTTTCTTTGCACCTACACCACCGTGTTTCAATTTGAATTTATTTTCCTTTCCTCTGGGGCTGCAGCCTCTGTCTCACAGCTTTCTGTTACAGTGAGCTTCAGGGTATATTCTATCACAAGCTACTGGAAGCTTTCACTAAGTTGGATTTTGAGTGAACAGAATTCATTAATTCTTCACTGCTGATGCTGCCTTCCTTTCCGTCTCTTCAGAAAGGTATTTTGTCTTAGTTTAGCTTAGTTACTTTAAAGCTAGTTTAGGTTTTTTTAGCTGGTGCATCCCAAACTAATGTGCTCTTGTTTCACTCTTGTTCACGTGTGAAATTCTTGTTTCCTAAGAATGGTCTTCCAACTTAACATTTCAGGTAATTTCCTCAAGTAGCTGACTGCATGGTTTCCAGTGTCCGAGCATACACCACCTCCTTTTCATCTCCCTTTGTCCTTCACACTGAAGCTACATTGTTTTATAGTAATACATATTAATTATCCTACTGATTCTCTGCTCTATCAATTAATAACAGGTTGATTGTACTGTCTGTATTGACTGTAGTATATGGGAGAGGATTGGTGATATTTGCTTGGACACTTGGTGTGGAGTCTGTAATTCGGTGGCAAACAAACTTACTGAAATTTCAGGATAGTTTTTAAAGAGAATAGGATCACACAGAATTATCATGGTGAGGGCCTAGTAAACACAATTGACCTAGAAAGATAAAGAAAGCAAAGCTTCTAACAAGCAACTAGTAGAATCACCTAGCATCAATAGTGATAGTGAAGGATTCTGACTACTCAAATATTTTTGGTGAAGTGAATATAGCAAAATAAACCCATCCAATTCCAAATGAGCATATTTCAGGTCTGAAAATTAATATCTTTTTTCACAGGAGGTAAGTCTAAGAAAAGACTAAAGAAAATCAGTTATCACCCGAAGTGCAGCATAGTTACCATGCTAACTACACACTCCTCCAATGCAGAGGGTATACAATGTAAAGAGTAACAGCCCAAATAAATTTTAAGTTATTGTTTGACCTCAGATACAAGAAGTAAGCACAAAGAAAGCAGAAACTAGGTTAAATGGCAACAGAAAAGTAGAGGAGAATTGTATAAATCAGGGACAAACTCAGAGAAATCCAGAATACTTGAGGCACTGAAACCAAAGGAAGCCATTGATTAATTGGGCAAAGGTTAATGGCTGTGTCTATACTAGTATATAAAATGATCCAGGGACAAATCTGTAGCTCAAATAGCATGTGGCACTACACATCCCATGTGCATCTCATTAAGCTCTCTTACCTCCCAAACACACAGCCTTGCCCCTGTAGGGAACAGTAATTGGTCCATGCTCTTTTCCAAATGCTCCTGTGCACACTCTGGAAGAGCAATGGTTTATAGATACTAAACTGGAAGAGTGATGATTTGAAGACACTAAAGCTGGATCAAGGGTGTGCTAACTGTTAAATAGTATGGACAGATTCATACTAGTGCTTAGGCTTGTGCCATGGCCTTATTTTGTTTACTATAGGAAATATTGCTGGTGAGTTCTTTTCATATGTTACTGTAGAATATATTTCTTTTCCTTACAATCTATGCCTGCCTATCCTCTGCCTCCAGAGACCTGGCCTTGAACACTGCCAGGGAGTGGGCAGACACAGCTTCTCTGGGCAGCCTGTGCTAGTGCCATTCCATGCCCTTGTAACCAGTCCCTCTCCAGCTTTCCTGTCATCCCCTTCAGGTACTGGAAGGCTGCTCTCAGTTCTCCCCAGAGCCTTCTCTTCTCCAGGATGAACAAGCCCAAGTGTCAGCCTGTCTTCACAGGTACTCCAGTCTCCTGATCATCTTTGTGTCCCTCCTCTGGAACTATTCCAACATCTCTGTGTATTTCTTATGCTGAGCACCCCAGAGCTGGTCGCAGCACTCCAGATGGGGTGTGAGTAGAGCAGATCAGAGGGGCAGAATCCCCTCCCTTGATCTGCTTCGTGCTTCTTTTGATACAGCTGGCTGTCTGGGCTGCAAGCACACATTGCTGTGTCTTGTTGCTTCCCGGGTTTAGTCCCTGTTTAAAGCCTTTGAATAGGAATGAATCTTCCTCAACCTATAAACAGCATAAGCTCTTGGTGTTTTTACACCTCACAATTATCAGCTATCTCAATGAGATGTGTCAAATTGGCAAATGTGAAATATCTCTGGTACAGCAAGGGAAGAGGAGAATTTCGGTTCTCTAAAAAGTGGAAAGGCCAAAGGTTTTAATTAGCCTTCACTGAAGAAATCAGTCTCAGTGAACTGCTGAATGTAGTTAATACCAAAAGGGAGAGCCAGTGGAATCTGTTTAATTTTGAAGGAGAGAAATAGAACAATGCAAACAAACTACTTCCCTCTAAACATCAAGCGGGGAACAAGCAGATGAGTAACTTAGCTCTGTCATGAGCAAATGAGGTCAAAGCAGTTTGATATATTTCTCTGAGAGTATACCAGTCCTCATAGAGAAAAAGTAAATATTAGGTGTCCTGGTTTTATTAGGGCTTTTAGTGTTGCATCACATGACATTCTCATAAGCTAGCAGGGAAACATGGTCAAGATTAATTTATGTTAAGATGAAAACAAAAGTAGTTGGAAAATCAAACCAGAGGAAGTTATCAAGGGTTCAGCGCCAAAAGTTTGCATCAAGTAGAGTTCTGTATGTGTCTGTCTTGTATCCAATATTAGTCAGGATTTTTATTAGCATACTTAAACATTGATTTAATAAGTAAACAAATGAAAGGAAATTGGTTTGGTGGAGCTGCAATGGCAGATAATCAAACATAGCCTTTAAAAATTTAAATCATGTTATAAAATAGCAAAAGACAACAACAACAAAAAAAAAAGGATAAAAAATGAAATTAGGTACGAAAACGTAACCACACAGTAATAGGATGGAGAACAGATAAATACTAATTCTGTAAAAATGAAAGGGTCTGTAGAATACAGCAGATCACAGGGTGAGTGTGAAGTCTTTTGAATATTGTTAGATGAGTTTCATTTCTAGTATCTGAATATGAAATTTATGTACACATTGAAACCGTACTTTCTTTGCAGAGGTGGACTCTGTTTTGCCATGTATTTCAGTTATTCTTTGCAGATAAGCATATTTTATCTGAGTTAGACACATGGCTATTTTCTGGTTTACTCATTCGTGAGGAGGACAAGTATCATGTCAGATATAAAGAGTACAGTTCACAAGATGTGTGGTTTTCATTCCAATCTTCAGCAATGGTAATAACTAAATTGGAGTAGTTAATTCATTTTAGAGATGTTTTGCTTCAAGAAGTGGTAGAATAATTTCAGAAAATCTGAAAGAAAGCAGAAAGCTTTTTCAGAAATCCAGAGAAAGCTATGACAAGGGAATAACTTCAAATCTGTGATCTTGAGAAGACAGGAGAACAAGAATAGGGAGATATGATGACAATTTTCACATACTTAAAAGCCACCACAGAAAAGAAACAGGTTTATCTGTTCTCTGTGGTACACAGAGCAAACAGTTCCAGTTCCAAATCACACAACGGGTGATTATGAAGACTTTGATGTAAGATTCCAGGAGATGTTATGGACAAATCATCTTTTTTAGAAGATTTCTATGTTTAATGGCAGATTGTGGAAGTCCATCACTGAATCATTAAGAGCAGGTTACGAAAATGTCTGTTAGGAATGAGAAAATGCTTTGGCATTGGTGATAGTGCAGATGCTATTAGGGATGTTTCTGACCTATTTTGCAGTGATTCTTAGGGTAAAGTTCCACATTCAACAGCAGCACCGATATAAGACCATTCTATTTTTCAATGTTTGACATTATATATTTTCATTCAGTCTTTGTTTCCCTACACCAAGTTACACTTTCTTGAGTTATCCTTCATAGATTAAGAAGAACCCCCTAATGTTTCAAGTACTGTGCATTGCCTCTCTTTTGTTTTGATACAACTGACTGTGGAGCAAAGTGTCTTTTTGCAGAAGGATCAAATGTGCAAGTTGTTTTCAGGCAGACCAGTATGGTCCTGACATGGTTTAACCCCAGCTGGTCACCAGGAACCACAGAGCTGCTCATTCACCCTTCTCCCTTCCCAAGGGGGTGGGGAGGAGAATGGTAAGAAACCCACAAATTCATGGGTTGAGATTAAGACAGTTTAATAGGGTAACAATGGAAGATAGCAATAGTAACGACAATGGTAAATAAAGCAATCTAATGCTCAGTCTGTGACTGAGCAGGGATCCTGCCGTCCAGCTCACTTCCCCGGTTATATCTGGATCACAGTGTTACATGGTATGGAATATCCCTCTGATCATGTGGGATCAGCCATCCTAGCTGTACTGTCCCATTTTCTTGTGCCCCTGGCAGGGTTTGGAAAGCTGAAAGGTCCTGGACTTAGAGTAGGCACTGCAACTGCCCAGCAACGACTAAAACATCACTGTGTTATCAACTGTGATCTCATACTGAATCCAAACCCCAGTACTATACCAGCGCCTAGAAAGAAGCTATCCCAGCTGCAACCAGGAAAAGATCCTAGATCCAGTTCATAATAGATCCTGCAAAATAAATAAGAAGATGTCACTAAGGAGGCATCAGAGCAGAGGAAGCAAGCAGTGTATGTTGTGATGAAAGGCATTAAAATAAACAGTATCAACATGGAAATATACATGGATTGGTGGAGTCAGGATCACGTCCCCATCATCCTAAGTGTCATCATTTAACCCCAGACAGCAGCTGCTTTATCACTCCCTGCCAGTGGGATGGGGGATAAAATCAGACAAGTAAAAATGAGAAAGCTCATGGGTTGGGATAAATGTTTAATACATAAAGCAAAAGCAAGTGCACAAAAGCATAGCAAGACAAGGGATTAATTCCCCACTTCCCATGGACAGACAGGTGTCCAGCCATCTCCAGGAAAGCAGGGCTTTCACCTAATCATGACTTGAGAAGACAAATTCCATCACTCTGAGTGTCCCCCACTACCTCCTTCTAACCCCAGCTATATATGCTCAGCATGATGCCATATAGTATGGGATATCCCTTGAGTCAGTCGGGGTCAGCTGTCTCAACTGTGCCTCCCTCAGTCTGCTAACTGGTGGGGTGGGGTGAGGTGAGGAGCACAAAAGGCTTGGCTCTGCGTGAGCACTGTTCAGCATTTACAAAACCATTTCTGCATCATCAACTCTGATTTCAGCACAAATCCAAAACATGCTAGCTAAAATGAAAAAAAAAAAAAAAACAATTGCAGCAAAAATGAGACCAACCATTAAAAAGATTCTGTCTATATTTTTCCATATACTAGATATCATGCACCTTTCATTGCTATTCTCAGATGGTGTAAGGTAATTTTTTTTTTTTCCTAAGGTTGTCACAAACATCAGTAACTTTGAGCCACATACTAACAGCAGGATTGAAATTTCAGCTCTGGACCAGACTGAAGAATTAGCTGTTAGTCCTTTTTGATAAGCTAGGCTAGGCTAGGATAGTTCATTTGGAAGGGACATACAACAATCACCTATTCCAACTGCCTGACCACCTCAGCAGTGACCAAAAGTTAAAGCATGTAGTTAAGGGCACTGTCCAGATGCCTCACACGCTGACAGACTTGGGGCATGGACCACCTCTCCAGGAAGCCTGTTCCAGTGTGTGACACCTTCTCAGTAAAGAAATGCTTCCTCACATCCAGTCTGAACCTCCCCTGGTGCAGCTCTTAACCATTCCCACACGTCCCATCACTGGATCCCAGGGAGAAAGCCCAGGATGTCCCTCTCCAAGTCCCCTCCTCAGGAAGCTGAAGAGAGCCACGAGGTCACCCCTCAGCCTCCTCCTCTCCCAGCTAGACAAGCCCAGAGTCCTCAGCCTCTCCCCACAGGTCACTCCTTCCAGCCCTCTCATAGCTTTGTTCTCTCCTCTGGACACGTTCAAGGACCTTCACGTCCTTGAGCAGTGGGGCCCAGCACTGCACCCAGCACTCCAGGTGAGGCCACAGCAGAATACAGCGGGACAGGCCCCGCTTTTGGCCGGCTGGTTCTGCTGTGTTTGATGCCCCCAGGATGGGCTTTGCCCTCTGGGGCACAGACCTTGGCTGCCCAGGTCCTTTCTGCAGGGCAGCTCTCCAGACACTCCTCTCCCAGGCTACACTTGTGCCCGGCCTTGCTCCATCCCTGGTGAAAATCTGGCAGTTGTTCTGGTAAAAATTCATCCCACTGACGATTGCCCAGTGCTCTAAGCTATATAGATTTCTCTGTCTTTATAAAGAAATATACCTCTGCTTCCTGACTGCTTCAGCAGCCATTTACTTCAACTGACTTTCCTCTGAATGTGCATAATTGCCTACATTTGGAATAAAATAGAAAGAATACATTTATATAATTACCTTGAGTACTGCAATATTGTTACAAGTAATCTTTACTTTGTTAGCATACCAGCCAATAAGTGGTCATCTAAGCATATAAACCACACTTATCTGCTAAAAGTAACCGATGCATATAGGGATAGGGGAAAGAAACGTTTTTATAACTGAAATGTTTTTATAACTGAAATGCAACCTTGATTCAGATACTTGAGGTAAAACACTGCAAATGCTGTTGAAGACTTTGGCCTTTTCTACCATTTCAAAGGTACAGCCTTGTAAACACAACACAGATATATAACACAGATCAAGTGAGATCAGTTGTACTGAATTTTTAGTTGGCGTGGAGCAAGACCTAGTGAAAGAGAACCATACTACATGGTATTGATAGTAAATAAGGAAGTAGCATGCTTGGAGAGATTGACTAGATCTGTATCTCATTCCTTCATAGTTCGAGTGACATGAGCTGTTACATTGCGAGACATGTCTTGTGTTATGGTATATTATTACTGTAACAAAATAATTATTTTTAATAAAAAAAAATCATATTTTATACCTTTAAAAATGAAACAATTAAACAGAATTCATGTAAAAAAAGAAATTACAAGGAATCTTCTAAATTATTCCAAATCATTGTCTGAAAAACAGTCTATTAACTACTGACTTTAGAAAACCTGTTCAGAAAATGAAAAAAAAAGATGAGCAGAATTTATGCAACTCTTATCAAAATTTCTGACAGTCTACATTCTTGTTAGGGAAAAAAAACCACCTTGTTTTTTGTAAAAAAGCATATGCAGGAGAAAGAAGAAGGATAGTGAAAATTGTATCTCTACTTTTATTAAATATCTAGAACAGTATACTTTGCTTGAGAGTTAACTGCAGTCTAATCTATCAGGATGATAAGGAACTAATATTAAGGATACTTTCCATGGCTTTATTTCTGTAAGGCAATTTGAATAGATGTCTACAGAAAATGAATTCATATATTTAATCCAGAATGAATGAGAGAATTTATTTTATATGCTTAAAACTTCAAACTTTCTGTGGATTGCTCTTCATTTGCATATTACACTTGTAATCATGGACTTTAAAACTGAAGCAGACTTGTAAATTCATTGCTATGCCTATGAATGAGGTACACAGATATGTAGACTAAGTATTGGGTGCCGTATTTGGTGCCATAATTTAAAATAAACACTTGCAACTCTTAGTAAAACATCATAGTAAAAAGCAAGCTTTTTCAAGAACAGTGGGGAAAAATCTTCTTCAGAATTGCTTGGAAATACAGAATCTCTATTGTTAGATGACTCTGGGAGCAGGTTAGAGAAATATTTTTTATAAATAACTTTGGCACATTTGATTATAACTTAGGACTGGAAAGTGGTTTAAAGGGACCACAGAATATCAGATATGCTCCATGCTTAATTGTGCAAAATTGAAAAACCTGATTCCACAGGGTTGTTTTTCTTTAAAAATCAACAAGCAAACTATTTTCCAGAAGCTTGGTAGTCCCTAATTTCACTCACAAGATGATTTGACCTATACCATAGATCTTCCTTTTCACAACCATTTTCAGTATCTTCTGTGTATGGGTAAGTGAAGAAGACTAATGGTTTCATACATGATTACTTTAATTTGATAAACTCTCTGCTAATGAAGTTGTGTGTGTATGTCAAACACTGCACATCTGTTGTAAAGGGTGATGAGAACAAATATTGCAGTCTTTCAGAAGTCCTCTAAGACCAAACATAAGGCTGCAAATCTTATCAAAGGAGCAAACCTATCAGAAAGCCACATTCAAATCTTTGTCTCCATTTAATTATTTGTACATATAAGCAAACTAATAATAACAAAGGGTTTTTCTAAGAAGTCAGTGTTTTAATTTTCTACAATTAAAGCTCCTACTGCTGCAAATAGCTTATCTTTGTAAGAGAGATTCTGGTTGAACATTAAGGAAAGATTATGTAGACCTGGAAAAACAAAATAACCTAGCATAGACAGGCACTGAAAAGTGAAACCTGAGTTGCCAAACTATATTTTAAAACAAGTGTGTCCCTATATAACCATAATTAATTTTCTTCTTACATTTCAAAATACATAGGTTGAAAATCTCTTGTCTGTGCAACAGACCCTTGGAAATTGAGACCAAGGTATTTTAGCTTTACCATCCTGAAGTGAAAAGCTATAAAGAGAGTTTTACAACAAGATATAAGAATTATTCTCAAGGAAAGTTATTACTAACATGCCAGTCTTGTTTTGTAACAATAACTACAGGTCTGGAAACCTAAATATTCCACATAATCATAAGACACTTTTTTAACTATTACCATAGAGATTCCATAATGTTTGTGTGTATATTCATATTGGGTATTGAGCACCTAAACACTCTTCAAGTAATTTCATCTGGTCTTGTATAGTGCTGCTTACCTTCCCTGAGCATCTGGGAATTATTTTTCTAGCTCCTCATACCCCCTGAGTGGAATACTGTCAGCTGGATTCTTGCCTAAACAGGACATAAGCTTACCTTCTTCACCAGAAGTTCCTTCAGCACTTAGCTGTGCACACCCCAACATATTTAGGATTTTTTTTTCTGCAAATTGGTGAACTTTGGTGATTTTTTTATTCTGTAAGGAATATAGAGTATCTAGAGATAAGGTGGCATCAGAAAACAATATAGCATTCTTGCCCCTATTTCCAGAGCTAGTTTTACTTTCTGACCATCTATTGGTGGTCTAATGTAAGTACTTCCATCAGTGACCTGGCTGATGACACATCAGCATTATCAAATTTACAACAGGTAATAAATTAGGGGGTGAGGTTAGGCTGAGAGGATAGGTGTCAGAGTTTCAACACAGAGGATCCTTTAGAAACTCAAGGCGTGGGCCGAAGGAACACTTGTGTAGTTCTGCATCTAAGAGGGAGATGGCTCATGCATCAGGACAGGCTGGGAACCAGCTGGCAGGGAAACAGACCTGTTTAAAAGGACTTGGGATTTGCAAAGGTTGCCAGGTTGAATACAAGCCAGCAATGCACTCTTACTGTGAAACAGGCAAGCATACGTTGCACTCTTCTATCCAGAAGGTAGCTGCAGCTGTGGTTCCCCAGTACAAGAGAAATGTCAACAAACTGGAGCAGAGGTCCCCTAGGATGGTTAGTGGGTTGGAGCTTATCATGCACGGGGACAGGCTGAGAAACACTGTTTAGCCTGAAGAAGAGAACACTACTCGAAGATCTAGTTGCATTCTTTAACTACTTAAAAGGTCAGGCTCTTCTGAAAAGTGTATAGTGTGGGAAGGCAGTAGTCAAAAGTTGCAACAAAGGAAATTTGAGTTGGATGTAAGGAAAAAGTACTCAGAGTGAGAGTGGTTAAGCACTGCATTGGCTTAGCTAAAGGTGCTGTTGAAACCGCCATCTTTGCAGTTCCTGAAGGTGCTTCTCTCCACTGAGTCTCCATTGCTTCTCTCCATTATCATCCCCTTCCTAAGGTCAGAGGGATGATTTCAGGTTTTGTTAGAGAAGCCATACCTCAAATGGGTGTTTAAATCAAGCAGAGTGTATTTGACCTTAAAGGAGTATAGCAATAATCTGATTTTATGAAATTCCTTTTGCTGCATTTACACTTTATTTTCTGTGCACTACATTTTCTGTAATTTTATGATGGTAGTACCTCACTCTTTTCTAGGAATACTTCCATGAGAAACAGCTTGAATAGACAAAATTAGCATTATATTTTTCTATTTGCTTCTGAGAGTGATTCATAAATAATCTTACAAGGCTTTGTATTTTTAATGATTCTGCCCAGAACTTTTTTTATGGAGGTTTTTTCAAATATGTAGTTCTATTGAAAAAGCCATTTATTGTTATGCACAAAGAACAAGGCATGTACATTCAATAAAAATTCTTATTTTAGATTAAAGAAAACAATAAAATATAAAAAACAGCTGCTGTCCATGCAGATAGGCAGTCTTACTGGGATATTAATGCTCAACTACCAAGAAAACAAACATAATTCATATCCAAGTTCTACTTGTCAGAGTGCTTTGAGTGTACATTGTATTGTTTATTTGCCATGTGGTTTGTTTTTTTATTTTGTTTTCCATGGAAGTTTTTCTTATTATCGTGTTGTGTCCCACAAATGGATTGAACAAATTATGGGAAGTTACTGGTTTTCCATTCTCCAGAATCTGTCTCTTCAGGTCATACCTTTGTACATCTTGTACATTTGTTCCTTCCTTTCAGTCTGTGGTTTGCTAGAAATTGTCACAGCCATTTTCACTGCTAGTTTTCTACTGTCTGCCTCTCTCTGCAGAATTTAGCTCTTCATATTAATATGCAGAAAAAAAAACTCTAAACCAAAGTAGAGGTAACCCACTAATAAAACATTCTTCCAGTTTTGAACTACCACAATAGAACAGCACCAGTTAAAAACATAAATTAGGCATTGCAAATATTTTTGTTGTTAACAAAATATCACATTCAAAACTTTGTTGAATCTTAGGAGGAAAAGCTAGTAATTACCAAGGAGGAGGGAGACAATTATCACCAGTATGGATAAGTTGTTTCTTCTTGCAATTATGCCCATCACTCTCAGTGTACAAAGAAGAGGAGGAGAAGGAAAAAAACAAAAACAAAACAAAACAAAACAAACAAAAAACCAACAAAGTAAAAGATAGTTAAGGAAAGATTTGTTCTTAGTATTTATGTCAGTATTAAACTATCAGTGAGAATGCTTTTAGTATGCTGGTTGTACTTACATGATTTCTTCTAATTAAAAAGTATGATTCTGGTCAAAAGGTGAATCAGTCCATATCCCTTGTACAGCAATTAATTTTTTGTTGTTGTTGTTGTTGAAAAGTAAGTGAGAAAGTGGAACTATTTACAAATTCTTATTTAGGTCTGGCTATTTTTTTCACTGGTTTCTGAAAGATCTGTTCTTCCTTCAGTCTCACTACATTTGTGAATATCCACATACAGGAGGAAAAATGCATCATAGATATCGTTGCCATGTCTGCATTTAAACTCTAAGTAATGTTAGAACAGTCATACTGGGTCAGATGAAAGATCCATCTGGTTCATAACTCTTCTCCATCTATGGCCAATAAATGTTATTTGGGAAAGAGCATAATCTCAAGTGAGCGTATATTCCTGTTTTATAAAGCAGCACATTAACTATCCAAGCTAATGCAAAATAGAGCAGCTTTCTTCATAAGGTAAAGAATACTCAATAGACAATGAAATACTTCTCACCTACAGCATTTTTCTGCATAACAATTATTCAGAGGTTAGGACAGCAGTATGATTCATAATGGTCATGTAACATAATTTTCAATAGCAATATACTTTTGATAAGTGAGCATCCTGGATTTAATGCATTTATTTGAAAAAGCTCTTAAGGGATAGTTTTCTTCTAGTATAGATACAACCCAGCATACGTTGTATTATATGATATATATGGCATGACTTGGAAAACTCATATAAGAAGGCAAACTTTGTTGGGCAGCACAGGAGCTCAAGCAGAGACTTGAGACTGTTCTGGAGCAAGAAGCACTAATACATTCAGGCACACTTCAGAAAAGATCTTTGAGTAGGCATTCTACTGCAGCCAGGTTTGAATATAAACACCACTCAGGAGGAACTGCTCTTGGCCATAGGACTTGAACTGATGGCCATCAGTAGAATAGCATGGACAAGTACATTAGGGTAAGTCCATAATTGAACAGATTGAAGAGTGAGAAGGAGTCTCATCATCATTACACAGTTCTGCCTCCTACATATTACAGACTTTATTGATTTCCCATACATCTCCTCATCCACTTGAACAATTTCTGATTGATTTGGGGATCAGATGAATAGAGACAGAGTTCTAACACTTTTGCATTTGAAGAAGCTAAAAAGTAAGAAGAGAAGAAGGGCAATACATGAAATACACTTTTACTAGCTAGTGCTCACAAGACAATTTTTTTAAGTTAGAAATTAATCATCATTTTTGTTTATTAATAAGCATATGTGTTTATTCCCCTTTTAGGGCCAGTATCTGCCCAACCATAATGGATAGGACAATTTCTTAGAATATTTTAAGAGACTGAATGATTTTAAGAGAGACTGTAAATAACTAGGAGACGAGTCCTTTGAAAGCCTGTTTTTATTACTACCTCTTTTTCCATTTGTCTTTCCAAACAACATGGGAAACACAGTATGTCCAACAGTTGGACATACTGTGTTAATTAAATGTAGTTTTGTGGAAGTGCATTCTGGTTTAGAAATGTAAGTAGGCTTTTTGGAACAATATCCAATAAGAAATGACTCATTATAAGGTAGTATGACTTTAGTTATAGCTCAAAGAGATCAGTTAACCTCTGAAAGGGTTGGCTGGTCTGTCACTACCAGTACAGAGAGACCATGTTACTGAATAAATGCTGCTTTTGTGTTCACAGCAGCATAGTTCAATAGACAGTTCTTACCCCACTATTTGTATATTTGCATCTCTCATCAACCAAGCCACTGTGCTACAGAGCTATTTTTGTTTATAATTTGAACACCAAAAATATTGTCAAGATTAATTTCACCTTTATTTCATGAATGTTTATTTCCCATGAGAGGAAAACCTATTTGTAGACAACTGATATATTTTTCCTTTTCTCTGCATGACTAAACTGGAGGGAGAGAGGTTTTGACACAAAAATGTAAGAGATAATGAACTGAAATAAAGATGCAGTCTCCACTTCTTCCACCATGTTTCGGTTCTGCTTTAATAATAGCCATGATTAAACTGTGTGCCTACTGTGAGAGAATAAGATACTTGGGGAAGGCATCCATGAAAGCTATGGGTTTGCTGCAAATCCACAATTAAAATAGACAGGGACATTTCACAAATCTCTTTAGGAAGTGGTCAGGTGATCATGTGGCTTAATGAAGGAGGAAGGCACCACATTATGCAATGATCCCATACAGGAAAAAAAATAATTTATCTTTATCAGCAGATAAACTCGGGTGAACATGTTGGCCTTGTACACCAGAATATGAATTTACTAGGGCTTATAGGGCAAGTGATAAAAGTCTGCATTAGATAATGTTACACTTAGTATTCAGTCTCTATTAAAAATATATAAAAATAACTTTTCTGTATATTGGACATCATGAGACATAGATGATTCCTGAAGAACAGCTCTCAGCAATGACAGGCATATTCCTTATATTTTTGTAAAAGCCAAAGATGTGCTTATCACTTCCAAACAAAAATAAACATTTGGAAACAACTTCTGTAAACCTAGAATAACAGGTTAATTATTTTGTTCATTTATTCATTCAGGCCTTATAAGATTTTTAGTATTCTTCATCGTGGTTAGATCTAGTTAAATCTTCACATTGTACCTCACTTAGCAGGAGCCTAGTTTTCTCTACTGTATCAACACAGATGAGGAATTGCACTGGCTGCAGGTGTGAGCAAGCATGGTAGATGGAGCACTTCATCACTAGTTAAAGGACAACTTTCACAAGATAAGAAGTGACCTCACTTCTAGAAGGAGTCCTGCCTGCCACAGCCGTGTGGCTGGTTTACCCCAGGAAAGCCAGCACAGGACCAGCCCATCCTCCCCTCCTTTCCCCATGCCAGCTCCAACTATGCTGCTGTCAGTTGTACCAACACAGGCTCCAGCCTCCCCATGACTACCTGGCTCCTGATGCCATGCCTGCTTGTCAGCATGGTCCCTGCATGCAGAGGTCAGGCCTAGTGAGATCCCACTGGTTGGCCATCCACTACATGTTAATGCAAAGATCAGCATGTCTGAGGGTAAAAAGTGATTGGGGATTTCTGAGGCAAGAGATGATCACACATGTCACATGTCTGAACCTAAGTTCAGATGGACGCAGGGGTCTAGGGCATGGATAGAGTGGCAAGAGGCCCTGGCTGTGACAACAGTGGTGGTTTTGTTGGAGAGGTGCAAAGGATATGTGGGAAAGATTCTCAAATATAAAGGCTGGAAATGTGATTTGTGTTATGAACAAATCTCAAAAATAAATGAGCACCAGTGTTTTTTTGTCCATGACCAAGAATGCAGAAACAAGGAAAGGCTGTATTTTTGATGGCAGGGAGTGGACGCACAATGTTCTGGGTGTGCTGTCACTGCTGTGGTCCTTTCTGGGGTAAACGAGAAGGCATGGCTTCAGCTGCCAACCATTCACGGGCCACTCTCAGCTAGTGTGGGCTGTAGCTCTGCCCAAATGGTAACTACCATGGGCTAAGGACGCCATGGTCATAGGGTCCTTGCTGTGTACTTCTGGGGTGAACCTGCAGTGTACGAGGAAAGGGGCAGGACTTTTGGGGCACATGGCTGATGTGAGAGTGAGTGAGTGAGTGAGTGAGTGAGTGACCATGGAACCAGCAGTCCTGTAAGTAGATTTTGTCCAAAGAGACTCACAGCACAGAGATTTGGCTGCTGCTCCTGATGAGGAGGTCCTGGTAAAGAAAGAAGGCAGCAGCAGAAGAAAGGATCTTCTCTGTAGTTCTCTGAATTCTTATCTCATTCCTGTTTTATTTCTTATATTCTTTCCTATCGGTTTCAAAACAAAGGCTTGCCCTGTTTGTTTTCTGATTTCTCTTTTGGTTGGTTGGTTGGTTGGTTGGTTGGTGTTTTTTGGTTTGGGTTTCTTTTTTGTGGAGGGTAGTGGTGGGGATGGAGGAAAGACGAGGACAAACAGCCACAACCCCTGCACAAATTGTTACTGGAGGCTGGAGGTTTGTGTAGATAAAGGCTGTGGGAAAGACAAAGAGGCTGTAGACCCATCTTATGTCCTTTGAGTCTCACTGGCTCACATCCTCCTTTCAGAATTTTTCTCATCTGTAAAGCCAGTTCCTAAAAACTTATGCTTACTTTGATTGGTTCCTCCAACCTGAATCTTGTTTCCTGCCCTCCTCTCAGTGCTACATCCTTGCAGTTGTGACGCTGTTTTGCTTTCTCTGAGGGCTGTGAAATTCTGTTATGCCAGAAGTCTGATCAAGCTCCGATGCAGAATAACTTCACTGAGGTTGTTGAGGTTATACTGATACTTTATATTATGTATTATATTAATATACATTATATTAAGTTATTATATTGAAAATAAAGTTAGGCCCTTGCTCTCTAAATTTGCTAAACCTTCCTTTTCATAAATGATCTCTAATGCCTGTATGGACCGATGTTTGGAGTTTAATAGTTTATTTTAATATTTTCCAAACCTGCAAACTTTTCTAAATAAATCAGTCTCTAGAGATTAACTTCTTAAACTTCTAAACAAGCCTCAGAAGAATCTTACTTTGCTGACCGTAGGGGCATGACCTAAACCAGATTTCTAAAGTGGATATACCAGTTACATGACATGGGATTATTCAAGTTAATAAT
>VXBZ01001813.1:0-28012 GCA_013399135.1 Heliornis fulica | reverse complement strand
GAGGCTGTAGACCCATCTTATGTCCTTTGAGTCTCACTGGCTCACATCCTCCTTTCAGAATTTTTCTCATCTGTAAAGCCAGTTCCTAAAAACTTATGCTTACTTTGATTGGTTCCTCCAACCTGAATCTTGTTTCCTGCCCTCCTCTCAGTGCTACATCCTTGCAGTTGTGACGCTGTTTTGCTTTCTCTGAGGGCTGTGAAATTCTGTTATGCCAGAAGTCTGATCAAGCTNATACCTTTCAGACACTGGCCAAGCTCTATTCTAGAAGTAGAAATGCTTTTTTTTTTCACCCTGTTGAAAGTCTGCTCCAATTCTTTTAGTTTACCACCTGATTTTGTATTCTACCTGTTGTTTTTGCTCCAGCATTGTTCTTTAGCCTAAGCAACTACTGAACTTTTCCAGTACTTACTCTTTTTTGTATGTCTTTTTTATAGACATTATCTTTACAGGGCTGTGTAAGTGCCTGTTCTCTTTTCTGCCTCAATATTTACATTGCCGCATTAAACCAGCCAAGATCTGTCAATCACTTTTTAAACAAATAGTCTGTAGAGCCTTTACTTCTTCTTGGTGACCCTCCTTTTCACTTGTCCTAATTTGAAAGATTTTTTTCTTGAATGTGGGTGACCTGTGTTGTGTGCATACAGGATCTTACTACTACCTTAAAATATTGTCCTTAATTCCATGCTCCTGGGATCACAGTTGCCTTTCCCTGGCAGTGTTCCACCAGAGGCAGACTGTGCTTCTACAGACTTGCCTGACTGGCTTTAACATTGCTAGTAGCATAGCCACAGGCCCACAGTACTCATTAAAAGCTGAAAATACTAACTCAAAATCCTGGGGAAATATTTAAGAACTATCTCACACTGCACTGCCTGCTGCCACAGTTACCAAGGCTGCATTACGTCAGCTGGCTGTAAACTGGATAGCACAGGTATAAATGTCTGAAGTTGTTCTTGTTGCAGATCTCAGTGATAGTTTTTAACTCTCTTCCATCATCTCATCTTTCACTAAATCATTAGAGAATTAAGTTTTTGTTTTTGCCATCAACCAGATCCCAGGCTCATTTAGATAGGGGAAAAACATACCTGTAAACCTTAACAATATATGCTCCTCTCACAGAAATTAAGATGGTGATGGTGTGGACAGTACTTCTTGATTCACCTTCACTCTGAAAATTGTTTCTGTAGGCAGGATCTGACCTTTCTCTTCTCCCCTCCCCAGTTTGATCTCATTCTGTTTAGCGGAGGCAAGCAGATTCAGAAGTACAACAGCTAGCCACAGCCCGCTACAATTTTTTTTTCCTGACTTCTGAAATACCTGTTAGGCTTTACCTTCTGTTGCTTTTCTCATTTCTGAGGTGATAGCATCTGTTCAAGCACAGGTTCCCTATTTACCAGGAGCAGTTTCATCCCTTTCAACACAGAGAGTCACTGGTGGAATTTGCTCAGAGCTGGCTGAACGCTGTAAGCATGTGATCAATTTTAGGGCATAGTTTTATGATACGATCAACCAAGTCTTTACTGCCAGCTATGTGTTCTGTTCCCCTATCGNGTGGTGGGTGGGGGTGGGAGTGGAGGCAGGAAGAAGGATTGTCCTCTACCAGTTTAGCTCCTTAAACCATTTTAACATGGAGTCACACAAGTAACAACAGCACACATGATGGGTGGAAGGGAGCAATGCAGGTGGAAGTGCAGAGTGAAACTGCTCCTCTCAGCAGCAGCTGGCACTTCGCGTAGCGCAAACTGTACTGAAGAAACACACCTGAAGTTTTATAATCTCTGTGTGGATAGATTACAAGGTATGTATGCCTTACTTGAAAATGTTTGCCTGCCTTGCCAAGAAACTGTTCATATGATTACTGATTGTTTAAAATAGTCTGCAGAATGTCTGCTTGGTCACAAGATGTGAACAATTCTGACCTTGATTGGACAAACTTGACTCAAATAACAACATCCACACCAGAAAAACCTTGTTTCCTTAGGAAAAGCAACATTCATGCTGAACCTTCTTGCTTAAAAGAATTTTCACTAGACATGCATGCATTTATTTTTTTTTCAGTCCACTGGCATGAATTCAGGAAAGATAAAAATGTTGATTCAATGGGAGTATTAATAATAATATGTAAATTTTTTTTCATTTAAGTAGTGAGTGAATGATGACTGATGAATAATTGAGTATGTCGATAAAATTCAAAGCCATATTGCATAACCTGAGATATTTTCAAACCTCATGGAAAAGCTAAGAAAATTTAAAAAAAAAAATTTTCCTTCTATTTAGTCAGCTTTTTTGCTATAAAACCAGAATCTTTCACTCTGTTGTAAAATAATTTTTCTCCCTACTATTCTAGAGTGTAAAACATAAGCTACTGGTGCACAGGGGTCACTATGGATGAAGTGTAGCTTTCCTGTAAAAAAGAAAATCATAGAACAAGCATTTAAAAGGAGACCCAACAACCTGTGGAGTATGTAGTTGATGCTTAAAATATTCTTTTTCTGCTGATGCATTCCTGTGCTCCAGAGTACACCTCTCACCTTTAAAGCTGTCACACTCCAAACATTGCTTGCACTGAAGAGAATCACTGTTTTGCCTGGAGCAAGGAACATAAGTGTTGCAAAACAGACTCCTCCTCTAATGGGGAGAGCATGTACAAGTACACAGAGTTGTATTTCTCCTAGAGCTGCCAGGCTGAGTATTTTGCAGTCAGAGCTGTAAACCTTACAGGCTTTTTCTTTGTCTTTATACTTTCGGGTCTTTTTCCCCCTCTTTCTTTTTTGATTTTGGTTTGGGGTTTTTTTATTTATGTGAAACTCTTTCAAATGCTGGATTTTCACGTCCTTATTCAGGAAGCACTTATGAATTGACATGGGTCAACATACTTTTCATTACCAGGCAAAAGTAAGTACTGCAGTTAAACCTATTCCTACTGTATGTTTACCTGACTATAAAGGGTTCTGTGTTGTTGTATAAAGGACGGAGTAGACTGTAGTTCTATTAGCCAAAATAAAACACTTAGCAGTAAAGTAAAATCATTTCAGCTTAATATGTTATGCTTAATATTGTCTGGCTCACGTTCTGAAAAAACAACCCAAGTGTTTTGCCTTGTCAGTCAGTGGTCTCTCCTTTAAAATGCTGAAATAAACCAGGCACAGAGATGCCACTCCTCCTATATGTTTCTTTAAAATGACAGGGTCCTGTTTACTCTTTTAAAAGCATTTTTAATACACTTGGTGATACTAATCTCTCTATATGGCTGCTTTATATCATATATATATACACTAAATATACCTTATTTGTGTCATTCATTAATGAAAATATGCTGGTTGAGGAAATAAACCTCCTGGAGCTCCTGTAACTGCCACCATATCTCTCACTATCTCATGTTCCCTAGCTGTTATTTTATTACTCCTGTGTTACCCTCTCCTACATTTTTGTATATATTCACTTGTTACCAGATCCTGTCGTGTGCTATTATCTTCAGAATTCTTCCGTGTTGGTAAAGACCGGCAGTCAAAGACTGAAGGGAAACGGAGATCTCAGAAGGAAAAGAAAAGCTTCTAACTGAACTAGCGAGGAGTAAAGAAAACAGTGTGATTTGATTCTGAGAGCATCTAATTAGCCAGTTTTCCCTGCATTCTGTTAAAACACCGTGCTGTGATCATCTATAATATTTTTACTATTCCAACAGTCATCTGGGAATTCATTAATAGCCTGGGAATGAATGCAGTTTCCTTTGCTATGAGTACCCTCTAGAGAGCGCAGCAGCCTGCAAGACAGTGTATGGATTCTCTGTCTGTATTTCCAGCATAAGCTTTCTGCTGCAGAAATGCCATGCTGCAGCTATCAGTCTTTTCTTCTTGTGAGAGTTGGCTTGCCGTTACTGAGCTGAACTCAGCACTTCCTTCCCCAAGGCAGGCAGACGGATTGCCCAGGCACTGAACAAGTTGAAGTCACAAGTAATGCTTGAATGTCTGCGCAGTGAGTGCAGCCGTTTACCATACGTGCTTTTCATGGCACTAGCAGTCTATAGACGGTCTGTAGCGTGAGTACCCACTGGTCTTCTGTGATGAAGTACAGTTAAAGTCTGACACGAGGATCACCACAGACCCTTGTTTGCCATGGAGTTTGCAGATCTTGAGGAAAAGGCAGTTAGTATAAAGGCAGGGAGGAATAAAAGCTGGTGCGTAATCCCAGCATGTTTTTGAGTTGTTAAAATGGAATGGAAATCTGCTGGAGTAGATTTTCGTGTGAAAGATGTGATGCTTTGACAGGGCGATGTTTTCTGGTGGACTGATCAGAGAAAGATAGTGCAGGTCTCAGAATTTTTGTTTTTATTTTTAAAAAGGACTTTACAATAATTTTCAGGCTATTTCCATTGATAGTCATCTTTCTTTTTTGCCCAGCTAAAGATCCTTTTTAAGTGTGTCGAGTTTTCATGGGGCCAGCTGAATTAAAACCCATAGCAAATGAAGCTCAGCTATTAGGAGCAGAGTACTTGGGAACAAAGGTGGCTTTTGAAAGCTCTGGCCTTCGTTTAGAGATTGTGGAAGTTTGACTTTTACGCATTCCTTAGTGCAGTGAAGCAAATGGAGTTCAGCCACTTCCTGCAGCTACTTCAGGATTTCAGTCCAAACTTATAGTCTCCCAGGCTTGTATTATTCCCTGGAAGAAGACACGGGTTAATTACAGACTCATAAAAAAATAGAAATACTTAATTCCTATTGGCACTTGGTTTTGTCTTGTTGGAAGCTAATACTCTGCTACTTTTAGACACTCAAATTTACAAACTTAAGTCTGTTTCCTTTATCTACCTGCATATACATATATATGTATCCTTAAGGTAGGATTTTTTTAGGGTTTTGTCCCAAACCCTTGCTACCCATCTTTCAAAGATCTACTCCACCCTGAAAACTATTTTTCTGTGGCTTCAGCTTCAGTGCAGCTTTCAGTTTATTCCTTCAAAACTGCTGCCTTTAGAAGAGGTGGAAGGACATGACAAGGTAGGTTCAAAGGGCAAGTTAACCTGTACCGTAAATTCCCATTGGACTAATTAATTGGTCTAATTTAATGCTCTAATAACTTTGATTGCAGAAACTTTCTCATTGACCTTTTCCTGACTGGTCTCTTACATTTTTGGGGGTATGCCTTCATCCACAGGTTTGGTTTCTGTTCTTGTTTAGCTCTGATTACTGTCCCATTCATTTCCCCTCAGCCTGGGAGTCGGAAATCTCCTGTCACTTGTGCCTGTGCTGATTCTTGCTGCATGGGCAGCTGGGCTAAATTTGGTTCAAGACTGAGCTTAACCCTTTTAGAGAACCAGCTCATGTTATTTTAATATCTTTCATTAATTGGTCAGCTGCAGCTGTACCTATTTTGCAATCCTCCCCCTATACCATGTTACCACTGTGGAGTAAATTAATTAATATTAAGAAATCAAGGATTCAGATTTTTTTAGTAAACTAAATAAATGAGGGAAAGAAAGTTTCTCACCTACTTGTCCTTCCTCATTCTGTCATGTTTTAAACTCAGTGGGTAACCAAGCGCCACACAGCTGGTCACTCATGCTTTTCCCTCCCCAGAAGGACTGGAAAGACAATGAAAAAAAAAAACCAGCCAAACATACGGGTTGAGATAAGGGTAGTTTAATATCATAACAAAGGAAGATGATGATGATAATTTTTATGTGTGTGTGTGTGTGTGTGTGTGTGTATTCTGAAAACAAGTGATGCACAAATGCAATTGCTCACCACCTACAGAAGAGAACTCCCTATGTCCATGCTATTTCCAAGCAGTGATCCCACCTCCCAGCTCAGCTCACTTCCCTAAGGTTTACAGTATTACATGGTATGGAATATACCTCTGGTGAGGCTGAGGCTGCTGTCCTGACTTCTCTCCCAGCTTCTTGTGTAGCTCACAGGGCATGGGAAACTACAAAAGGCCTTAACTTCATATAGGCATTACAACTACCCAGTAACAACTAAAATATCAGTGCATTATTACCAGTGTTCTCATTCGAAATCTCAAACACAACACTGTAACTGATACTATAAAGAAAACTATCCCAGCTGAAACCAGGACATCTTCCTATCTGAAGAGGTCATGACCTCACTCCGAGAGAATAGTATCTCATAGTTCCGTGGATACCAATTGGTAATGGTTGTATTTAACATGACCTTTAATCCTTGTAAAATCTGCCGTGGACTTTTTTTATCAGTCAGTTTTTAGCCCTAAAATTTTCTGTAAAGCCCTAGTAGCTTTTTTTAGTAGCCCTAAAACTTCCAGCAGAGCTGCAGATAATTCTGTTGGTAAGAGCACCTTTGCAGACAATGTACTTGGGCTTTTATATAACTGATTTTTCAGTTCATTGGCAAAACAACACTATTTTTAAGGGAATTGAAATTATCTGTTTTTCTTAATTGTGTTTCGGCAAAGAAAAAAGTGTCAAGCTGAACAAAACATTCAGCTCATGCTGTCATATCTGAAAAAAAAAAAAAAACAAACCCAAGCCTTTCATTTTAAGGCTTTATTTTTAGAAATAAAGTGAGTTATGAAACTGTCATACTAAAAATGCAAAGGTTTTCCTCATAAAAATCTGTCATGACTAATTTCAGTGTTTCAGAATATTGTTTAGGTTTTCTTTCTCTTCTGAAACACTTTCTTAAAAATGATACAGCTTATTTGAATGTTACAACTTACTTTAGCTTGTGTGTCTGGATAAAAGTTCTAACCAAAATTTCACTCCCTTGTCAATGAAATCTCTGCTTTCCCTCCTTTAAGATTTATCATCAATTATTGTATGGTCTGGGATAGTACAGACTTTATTCAGAGATTCTTGTGACTGCTTTCTAGTTGCTGCTTGTTTATTACAAGTAAGAACGAATACCATGTAATCACACAAGTACAAGGACTTTATGAGACTTGCAGATGTTGTATCCCCCGTCAGAATCTTCCTCCTGCTTTCTCAGATGTATTCTCACATCTCATTCTCATACTAAAATGATCTAGTTATCTCATCTTACATGTGACATCACATCCTACTTAATTTTGGTTTAGGAATTGCTAACTGTTACTGCCCTGTTACTGGAGTTCAGACAAGTTGCATGGTGGTCTTCTACAGCTTATCAATAGAAATTTTCTTAAGGAATCATTCAATTCATACAAATAGTATTTTCTGAAGAATCTCATGTTTCTGCACTAATAGTGCACTAATAGTGATGTTTTCTAAATGTGCCATAATCTTTTGGAATTTTCTCTTGCAGTAAAAAATGTTTGTATTTTAAGATAATAGCTGGTGATCTTACAAAGGTTTTGTTTAGTCTTTCATTTAAAATAAACCATGTAGTATGTTTCATTTGGAGATGTTGAGGAGCTTTGATCAGGATTATTGAAATGAAACATCTTCAGGATTGCACTTAAGTAAGCTCTATCACCTTTGTATATAGGTCACATTATCATTATGATCTCTTTAGCTTTTCAGTTAATGATCTCTGAAATTATTTAATACAGCACTTTTTTTACTTCTATTATAATATTTTTCCTTGTCTTGAGGAATTTTCTGATCCGATTTTCATCTCACTGAGAACCTGAGGTAACCAGATTTTTTTAGCATGGCAAATCTCTTAGCACATTCATTGTTCCCACAGAGCAAAGTCATTCCATATTAATAGTACATTAAAATTGTTGCATTTCAACAACAATTGAACATGAGATACGTAACATTCCCCATGAGCAAGTATGTACTTGTTGATAAAAATAGTCAATATAGTTTGCACTTTATTTATAATTTCTGAGAAATTTCAGGCCTCTGATTCGAACAAGAACAATCAGGAGCTATATTATAGCTATATTATAGCTATATTATAGCATGATATTAAAATGGAAGTTTTATAATTTAGGACAGGATGATCTGTTTGATGAATAGCACATTTTGGATGCTTCCATATGGCATGACCCTTCTTCCTTGTAAGAAACATGAGGTGGCCTTTGGAAAAGCAAAGATGACTTGTAGCCAAATCCACATCTGCTCACAGCTTGATCCAAAAATTGCATTCCTGCTGTTGTTACTTCTTCACCCCTAAATATTAGCTGGTGTCCTGGTACCAGCTAAGATAGAGTTAATTTTGTTCCAGCAGGCGGTAGAATGCCATGTTTGGGAGTTAGGATGAGACTAGCACCAATAACCCCCTGAAGTTTCTAGTTGTAGCCCAGCAGTCAAGGACTTCTCAGTTCTTCATAACAAGAAGGCAGCGGGTACCCAGGAAGCTGGGAGTGGGCACTGCCAGGACAGGTGACCCAAACCGGCCAAAGAGAGTATTCCATGCCAATTATGTCATGCTCAGTATAAAGGGTGGTCGGTGGTGGAGGAGGGCAAGGCTTCAGGATTTGCGGTTTTGGGGGCGATCTGGTTCCAGGACGGCACTGAGATATACAGCCTGAGGTGTGCAGTTCAGGGTTTTTTTTTTCCCTTTGTTGGTTTTCCTTTCTATCTTTTCACCTCCAGCATTTTAGAGAGAGTGGCTGCATGGTGTTCAGCTCCAGCTGGGATGAAACCACAAATCATGAAAATTTTTTCCATGAAAATCATGGAAAATCATGAGTTCTGAAAATGAATCTGAAGAGAGTAGGCTTTTTTCTTTTAAAAGTTGTGATGCAAAGGGAAGATGAGTATGCTACAGTTATGATACGGTAAAGTCATGTGCCACAGTGAGATTGAAAAGTAAGTAGACTGTGATTGAATATGAAGTAACAAAAGTATCTAAAACTACAAAATATAAACCAGCATACTTTAAGTTAACAGTAATGATTAGTCTTAAAAACATGAATATATTACCTATTAAGATGGAAGTTGTAACTAAACTGCCAAGTTTAACTGAAATACTAACCTACCAGGTTCAGAGACATGGTCTGGGCATCTGAAGGTTGGCCCATTCATTTTAAGTTATAACATCATGTATTTTTGTCTGTATAAAGTAACAGGTTATGATCATACAATTTTGTCTTAGTTGGCTATTTGGTATTCAAGATATTTCTTCTAGTCTTCTCTCCAGGAAAATCCCAACCTCATATGCCTCGTATTATCACTATACCCTAATCATCATATAACTGTTTATCCAAAGTAATGTCAAATTGCCCAAACTCCCTGTAATAATTACCACTATATGTTAAGATAATACTAATATGTAAATCCTCTCTTTAATGATTATTATATATCTCTTTTCTAGATTGTTTTATATCACATACTTCACTTCATTCCTTGTTTGAGTGCTAGAATCACATAAAATAATTTCTCTGTTGTGGTTCAGAAAGAAGAGGGTGAAGAAAGACCACAACCGAAAGAAATATTAGTAGTAGTTGAAGAAGAACTTTGATAGTGGTGCAGGCACCAGACACCTTAATTCTGCTGGAAACCTGTCCCTCAAAAGTCTGATGGCCATTGTCCTCAGAGGCCCTTTCCCCTCTTCTAGCCATATCACCCACTCAGCCCAGAAATTTGTCAGAACCCTCAGGCCCAGGAAGTCCTCACATTGTCCATGAGACACCATTTTGTCATTTTCATGGTCATATCTCATGGCCATGGATCTCAGAACCCCCTGCAATTGCTAACAGCTGAAACCCTGCCTTCTTCTTTACCCCAGAAGTATGTCAAAAGCCCCCCCACACACACACACATCTGTGTGCATGTGTTTATAAAGATACACAAAGAGAGTACAAAGTGTATATAGACATGTTCATAGTAGACACATTTATTAAAATATAAGGATTATATTTATAAAGTAAAAATTTAATTTAATCAATCACCATACAGTATTGTTGTGGCAGTCTTTTGACATGGTCCTGTGCTAGAAGATACAGGTAACACTGTTTATTAAAGTAGATTCCAGAAAAAAGAACCAACTTGATGGGAGTGTGTGTAGGGAGGGATGGCTACACCCCAAAGGGTTTTGCTAAAAAGGCCATGTACGTTGGAAAGGAGACTGTTGAGCTGGGATTTTGGAAACAGAAAATTTCTGTAAAGTGTGAGAGTGTGTTAATGGGTACTGGTAGTACCATGAGAGTGATTGTGATGCATGTGTTCCCTTACCCTTACTGTGACATGGATTTTGTAGCACTTTTATGGAAAACATAATCCTGTCTGATAACACAGAACACAGAACTGTTCTATGAACTGATCTTATTCCTACTTAGGACCACAGGGTTCAAAAAAAAAAGGACAATGCTTTTAAAAAAAATAGCTGCTTTGAAAGAAAAGAAACAGTGGCAATGAGAAACATGTCACCATCACCTCAGTGATCAATTAGTAAATAAAGTGTCATTGAACATGACTTAAATTGGTGGTCTGATATTTGTGTGTGCGTGTAGTAGCAACATGTTACTAGACGGCAGCATCTGTTAAAAGATATGCACTATGCTCCTGTGGAAGTGGGGAGCTTCACGGGTGGAAATCCCCTTTCTGAGGCAACCAGGAGTACTGTTGTTCTGGACAGTACAGGTGGACACGTAGCTTGTAAACCAAAATGCTTGGGACATACATAAGGCAATGAGAAATCACTTCAGAAGTAACAGGTATCTGTGACATGTTCTAAACACAGTAACAGTGTTAAGCTTATTTTAATAGTGATGAACATACCCAAATGTGCCTGGACTGTGTGTCTGAAAAGTAGAATGGTTCTGAAATAGCTGAGGCTTTTAAAACCGTTTTTGCTGCCTCAGTAATTACAGACCAAGCAGGGAATCGATGTTTTGAACCAGCCTTTAGATGAAGTAGAATAATTTTCACTGCTTTGTTACTAATAATGAAGCAAAGGCCTCTGTCACAGATTGCTTTAACAGGAGGCTAGAAACCAATATGTGGGGATGTTTTATACAGCACAATTACCCTTTGCTACATTCAAGTGTTATAGGAGTTTATTATAAAGAGCTATAACCACAGGGTCAGACTTGTGGATGTGAAACCGCTGTGCTCTGCAAGGATTTGCAGAACCATATCTGTGAATTGGTGTAAAATTAGGGTAAATTTGCATCTACTAAGTAGAGTGCGTGAGGATGTCTAGAACAAAAGATTTGATAATGGTTACAAGTGGATGTTCACAGATAGTGAACATCTTGGAACCAAGAGGAAGGATCAGATAACAATGTACTTCTTAATAGACTACAGTCACCAAGGTTTCAAGGGCATGTTTTGTTACAATGAACTTTAAAAAGTGAACACTGTTGAGGACAGCGTCTGCAAAATTGATGTTTCTAGCAGTAAAAAGGCAAGGAAAGGAGGAAGAAACAGCTGTGTGTAAAGTAGTGTTGCTTGTCCTAGAAATTTAACAGCTGGATAAAATCCCTCAAGTCCATGATGTTTAACAATTGGAGCCAGAGTGGGAGAAAAGCGGGATGGTGAACTGTGGTTTTTACATCATGCTCCCCAACAGTGCTTGCACCAGAATTTCCCCACAAAACACCAGTTTGAACTTTACCAGACTACTATTCACAGCCTCTGGGAGCTGCCAGGCCAGTGGGAGATGGGGTTTGCAGAAATACAATGCCCTGGCTGCTGAAATAATTATAATAGTGCTGCTGGGTAAGACATGCCATTATTCTTTGCAGCAAGTCCATTATCTATCCATATGCATATTACTGGAATGTACAACAATGTTCCAACAACAGAGCTTTAACTGTTGACCAGCCATAGGCCCAGTGTTCAATTCTGCAAGTAGAAAAACAAAGCTTAAAACAGATGAAAATGTTTGTACTTTTTGTACAGCCGGGAAGCAAGCAATTTTTTTTTTAAAACTTCTTTTCCAGTTGCCAGTTCCCCTTTTCAGCTGACATGCCTGGAAGGTTTATCTCGATCTACCTCTACACAAAACCTTGTTGAGCACCAGCTGTTTGGAGATTTATTGGTCCCATTAGCATGCTTGTGTTCTGGCAAATAATACCCATTGATATCATTACAGCAACATAGTACAAGCTGCATTATGTACCAGTGAAGCAACCTCATATTGATACAGGATATATTGAAAAATCCAAATTAAAATAAGCAAACATTATTACACAGTGGAAAGGAGGTTGTGGAGTTGCATCTACCGCCCTGTAATGTTCTGATATTTTCAGAAAGCACACCGTCATGTAGTAAAGAAAAACTATCAAAGGAAATAGTAAGAGACTTAAAAGGACCCCTCCTTGTACAAGAATTATTAAAGAGTCCAAGTGGAGTAGAAGGTATATGCTACAGCCTCTTTTCAAAAGCTATATCTTTTTTTCTAAATGAGTTTGTAAGTTATTAAAACAGAAATTAAAAGCATGGTTGAAAGCATGGTCAAAGTTGTGATCTGTCCCCCAGGCTGTTGTGGCCAAGTTGCAAACACAAGCAAAAGAGGAGGTCTCGGGGGTTATTGAGACATGCATCACAGCCATGTAGACAGCCTTCCTCAGACACTTGAAAGAAGGATGGGTAATGCCAGACTGCATTCCAGCCACAAGAAGAAGTAGAAGAATAGCAAATCCTACTGAACAGTAGAAAAGAAATAAGGAATACAGAGGGTGACTGTCAAGCTAGTGCTTTTCTAGCACTAGAAAAGGAGATATAAACAAAGCTGATTGTTGTTCGTGGCTGCTTAAATAATGTACCAAACCCCCACTGATTTGAAGTGGCCCCAGTGCAGACAAACATCAAGAAGAGCATGTTCACTGAGATGCCATTACATTTCAGCTATAGCACAATTTACCCCCTTGGACTTGAGCGGAAAGGTTTGTGTAGATCTGAACAACCATGTTCACACATACACAATCTTTGCTGCAAAATTGTTGAAGAGTGAGTCTGATTAATTACTTGTTGGAACCTACTTTCAGCCAGCAGGAAGTTATGTTAGGAGATATCCTTGTTATATGCTTGTAAGGCACAGTCTGCTCTGTAAGGTGTATATGAATGTGGAAGTTGCCTTCATCTTCTGTCCTAACAGGAGATACGTTTACTGCTGCATCAGATTCAGGAGAACCATGCACAGTAAAGAGGCTTTTTGGTACATGTAATCTCTTACTCTTGTCACACCACACATTTTGGTTTTATTTCATAAATTGTAACCCAACTATCATTTATCTAAGGAATGTGGACTTTTGAGGACTTTTTACCCATTGGAAACTTTTCTTAGTGCCCTACACATGTTCCGGTGAGGTTGAAATTTTTGTTAATGTTTTTCCATTTTACTAGGCAATGTATCCTGTGTCTTGCAGCTCAGTACAGAGCCCAAAGACTGCCCATGTAATCCTGCATGGTGCTCTGGTGGTTTTTTCAACAATCTTGTTAAGTTGTGGTCCCATAACAGTATTTTCTTCTACCTTTGGGGTTTTTTAATATTCATATTTAAACCTTTTTCATTTCACTAGCTCTTATTAAGCAATCTTTCATATGTAAACATTTGAAAATATAAATTCATATTTATATATTGGGATTGTATCTATGGACTAAAACATATTTACACACTCCTTTCTGTGTATATTTATATAGATATTACATAGCTATATAACATATCCATCAAGAACATGCGAGGGCCCTTGATAAGTTTCCACATGCCCCAGAAGAACAGGTTTCAGCCAAGATCACAGGATTTATACCATTAGCAAAATGGCAGCTGTGACAAAATGGCAGCTCTGTGCTGGGCAGAGGGAGGACGTTCTGTTCCTGCTATAGTTCTGGGTTGACCAAGGCCTGGCCTCACCCGCCTGCCAATCATGGGAAATGCTGATATCAGATGGGTTGCAGATGTATCAAAATGGTGGCTTCACATGTGCACAGTGATGTAGTTTGGGGAGGCCTGACCTAGCTGGGGACCAGAGGAGTCTGTACTTGCAGCAGGAGAGGCCACTTGCCCTATCCTACCTTCTCGAGCATTCCAGCAAGGACAGGGGAAAAGGGAGAGAAATTCTGTTATTTAGACAAAATACCCAGTCACCAGTTCCTGTAGTCTGTTTGCAATTAAGTGCTTCTGTTGTGTGACGTTTTTTAACTGGTGGATATGCTTAGTCACAAGCGGGAAAAAATTTATAGCAAAGATAATTTAGGTTTAACAGATGTGATTTTAGGGCAAGAGAGTGAAGAATAGCTTTAGTAGAATTGTGCAAATTTCTCTTAATCATCCATTCTTAAGCAGTTAAAACTGAGACACCTGTATTATCTGTGCTTTGATCACTTTGATTATACGCTGTTGGAAGACACTGATATGAATATATGTAAGAACATGGATATAAGCAACAGCAACATAGGTTTCTGCCAAAAGGAAACAGTCTTCACAAAGCACTCCAGTTTCATTCTAAAGAAGGCCAACAAGCAGCAGTGATGTCATACATATGCACTGTGATCAGGCTTTCAATACAGTTCCATTAAATTCTCTTAAATTAGCTAGAAACACATAGTCTAAATGAAACTACTGTGCTGGATGCACAGGTCCTTGGAAAACCATTGTCAAGTGGATATTGATGAGTTGATGTCAGAGCAAAAAAGCAGATTGAAACCAGCTGCACAAGACTAACTTCTTGGTGTGGCAACAAATCAGTATTTCATTGGTGACGTGGATTACATTATACCAAGTGTATTTACTTGACAACAGTGATAGGAGAGTTTACAGGAAACAAGGAAGAGAAAACAGTTTGCTTTTTGATAGTTTGCTGTATTGTTTCTGATAAAAAAAAGTTACTCAGTGGGAACAAGAGAAAGGTGCTGCTTTTAAACACAGATACTCAATTGAATAAATACAGGAAAGAGGTAACAAGGTTTCAAGAAAGTGTTTTGTATAAATAAGAATTCCAATAGTACACAAGAGGAACAGGAGTCAGTAATTGCATCCTGCTGTGCAAAAGTAAATACCATGCCAGGATTTCTAAATAGCAGTCTGGTTTGAGGTGTGCAAGTGATTATTTTATTCTATTCAGTATATCCAAGGCCTCAACTAAAATACTTCATCATTCTTGAAAAATAGGCAGAGTCTGCAGGAGAATAACAAGAAGATTTAGAGGTTTGGAGAATGTGGTACAGGAGAAAATGAATCACAACTGATAAATATAAATAAGAGAAGACAAGCATGACATATTTTAAGTGTTTGAAGTAGTGTTTCGTAGCTCTGCAAAGAGACAGGGTTACTCTGTTTTTGATTTTAGACTGCCAATGAAGTTGGATTAAGTTGCAGCAAAGAAGATACATATCAGATATTAAGAATATTTTAATAGTAAAGATAATAAACAGCCTACATTACCTAAGAAAATTGTGAAATTCCCCTAATTGGAAAATTTAAATAACAGATTAAGTAAATCAGGAATGAAATCTATGTTAATCCTTCCTTGCACCTTGATGGTCTAGATGACCTCCTGAGACCTCTTCTAGTCTATGATTTATTGAGAAACTTTTATTTATGAAATTCTTAGGTTTCATGCATTATTTGAAACAGGAACAATATCTTTTGTATTTGTACAGCACACAACAGATCAATCCAAGGCTAGAGACTATCATTATAGAGATTGTACAGTAATAATGGCATCTAGTCAGCATGTTGTGTTGGAACATAATTGTAAAACTGTGAGACACTGTGCTTTCAGTGATGCGGTGGGTTGACCTTGACTGGTTGCCAGGTGCCCAGCAGGCTGCTCTATCACTTACCCTCCTTAGCTGAACTGAAAAGAGGAAATATGATGAAAGTCTCATGGGTCAAGATAAGGACAGGGAGAGATCACTGACCAATTACTATTACAGGCAAAACAAACCGAGCTTGGGGAGATTAATTTAGGTTATTGCCTATTAAGACTAAAGTAGGATGATGAGAAATAGGAGCAAATGTAAAAACATCTCAACACCCCTCCATTCTTCCTGGGCTCAACTTCATTCCCTATTTCTCTACCTCCGCCACATGAGCAGCACAGGGGGATGAGGAATAGGGGTTGTGGTCAGTTCATCACGTGTTGTCTCTGCTGCTCCTGCCTCTTCCTCCTTTGCCATGCAAACCCAATACAACCATATTTCAGAATTACCTGTCATCATTCAAATTATCCTGGCTAATGTGAAAAAATATCACTGTTTAGAGATGTTCTGTAATAGATACCAGTGATGATAAACACCAGTTTAGCATTTTGATATGTTTTAGTCGATCTAGTCACAAACTCAATTTAAGTCAAGAATGATTGTTAACTACATCCAACAGCTCCACATTTTTTTTTTTGTATTGAGGACCCCAGAGCAGGATGTGGTACTCCAGGTGGGGGTGCTCACCACAGCAGTCTTCTAACACTATAGCATTTACATGCCACTGTGTGGTGTTTACTGGCAGATGTAGTCAGGAAGAGATGATACACTGTGAGAAGGCTATACAAATGTTTTATCCTGAAGAACTGCAAAGCAAACACTTTACAAACTGGAGCAGTTTAAAGATACTTCAAGCAGCAGATGGAAGTGGGAAGCTATTTACAGCACACAGCAAAGTTACACAACAGCTTTTGGAAGAAAATGTGGAAAAGAGTCTTTCATTAGCTAAAACTGTAAGGGGAATTGTCTACATTACACAATGCTAAAAAGCAGAATATATTAGCTGCTGTGAAGGGTTATATTAATGCAGTGATACTGATTTAAATGCTCATGCTAGTTTACTCGGAACTAGCTGGATGTCTCTGGATGGCACTGATGCTGACAGGAAGACCCTTAATTTTCTGTAACAGGAATCAAGAAACCTGAATATGATTTCACAACAACGTAAGTCACGTCTGAAATTGCTGAGGTAAAAAGGTACTTGATGGTTTGAGACAGGGTGAGTTTTATGAGGCTCAGGTCTTTAGAAAGACACACTCCCTGAAGTAAAGCACAATCTGACTTCATAAAGAGGCTGAAGGGATAGTGCAACTATTGAATAGTGTCCTTCACTATCTGGCTTTACAAATTCTAAGCTCAGTTACAGATGATTTCCATTAAAAAAAAAAAGACATAGTAGCTATTTTATAATTCTTATAAGATTGTTTTCTTTCTAAAGCAGCTTGTAAAATGAGAGAAGTTTTATGTGCTGAGATATGAATGTTCTATAGAAATATTCGTTTTATTATTTTATTATTATTTGGGAGATGTTTCTCATTATCATTTTTAACCAGAAATTCTAGTTAAAGTAGTTGAGAAGCTAGGTCATTCATTCTCATGGATTTCTGGAGAATCAGCTCCAGGTTTTTGCTTTTTTCAACTTGAGAGCATTTAACTGTAGCATTTTATGTTCTAAAGGATTTATCTTACCTACAAGGATAAAAATACTATGATACATGGTGGGTTTTTTCCAGTTTGAAAGAAGTCTGAATAGCTACTACAGAATTTTCACCTTACATCACTAGGTAGTTAACAAGTGTTAATATTTAATATTTATGAAAAAATAAGTAATTTACTTCCTTTTGTCATCAGTTCCACCTCTTTGTAAATAATATGGTATAAACAGTAACATGGATCCTGGCTGTCCATCACTGTAGATGAATGCTTTTTCTGCTGGATTACATTTTGCCTTTTGTTCAGTGGTTCAATTAATATTTATGACCTATACAAAGAGGAATAGTTCAGACAGACTGAGTTGAGATATAGAAGTTGAGACTTGTTTATAACTCAGTAGTAGTAGCATTGGTTAAGGTTGAAGAGATTATTTGAGGGTCCCTGGAAATTTTAAGGGCCAGTCCTAATCTAATGCATATTCTTGATGGGGGCCATGAGATGGTCCTGTAAAGTGAAGAATGACACACCGAACTATCTGTGCCTGACTTCATTTCTCCAGGTACATCCCATGGCAGGCAGGGAGTGGTGTAAAGAGGAAAATTGAACTAATTTAGCAAGGGAAAGTTAGTTTGGTGCTGTATTGTGGAAAACGAACTGTAAATCTCAAAAAGAGATAGACTCCTCTGTGAGGTTGTTAGAAATGAGATAAGCTAGTGATGGGACCTAGAGAGGCATTAAAACCATGGACTATTATGAAAGTAGGACAAGCACTGTTACGAACCTTTGGAAGGAAGAGTGAAGTAAATAGGAAAAGATGATAGTTTTTTTTTTTTTAATTGCATTCAAGTAGGATTTAGGAATTGCTACAAAACAAAGCAGTCCAGAAGGCCTAGGACATAGAAATGGAGGTGGCTCGGAGAATTTATGTCTGGTAGAAATAGCAGTCTAAGTCATGGAGTATGGAAACTAAGAGGCACTCCATGAGCTGTTTCTGGAAGTCTTCATTGTGGGAAATGGTTGCTAATCCATAGTGAGGAGTGTTTTAATTTTTCTTATTGTTGTAGAAGGAAGTGATAGTACAAAAGGATTGTGTCCGACCAATGCAGTATTGTTGAAAGCAGTTCCTTGAGGGAAAAGTGTACCTGGGCTGTGCCCAAAGAAACAAGGACAAGGCATTCCATGGCAATTTACATTCAAGTCTTCATATAGATAAAGGTATTATCAGAACAAGACTGAATTACTAATAAAAAGAGAGACAACTATTCCACTAAGGCCAGGAGCTCTGTAGTTCAAGCACTCATTGAAGCAAAGAAGACTTGTATCCCAGTTCTTGATCTGAATTAAGTAACAGAATGTCTTGAGCCTGTATTTTTTATGTTCTGCTATTGTGCTGTTTGAATATCTGGGAAAATGTGTTTTCCTTAATGGGACAAACTTAACATGATCTTTGTTTTCCTCCTCCTTCAAAGTGTCATCTATTTAAGACTAATGAAGCTCTGTTTCAAGCCTCAGTAATGCCAAAGAATCTCACTTCTCTACATCTGCTAACATCTGTTCATCCAGTGTCAGAATTCAGGTTTGAGTTCTCCTTCTCAGTTATCTGATAATCTAACCCTAATCTTCCAGTGCCAAAGTCTTGAAATCTGGTCCGATGCTGTGTACAAACTGGCAAGTCAGCATGAAATAAATTACACCATGTACTGCCACTGCTAAGATCCTGGAAACAGGATCTTAGCAGTGGCAGTGGTGAACACCTGATTGCTATTTCCTGAACCTGGCAAAAATTAATTAGCAAATTCTGACCAGAACACAGGAATGCTCCAGAAGAAGGCGAAAAGCAACACTTCCCTTCCCTCTTTCTGTTCAGGGTCAGCTGAGCAACAGCATGCTGAAGTCAGTTGCCTACTAACACAAGAAGGTAGGAATAGCAAGAGGAAAGAGTTATTCTGGAGTCTAAGCACCAATCTCAAGTGGAAGGGTTATCTGTTCCTTTACAACTGAAAATTATGGGTTTGTGTGGATGCAAAAGATGTAGTTCAGCTGACTCAGTGTCAATGCCTAGTATTGGAGATTTAAGATGCAGTATGATCACAAGCATTACTGTAGGATAAATGACTTTAAGGCATCAAAGTATTTGTTGGGGTTTGGTCTGATGTTTGATGTGAAGTGAGAAAGAACATCAACATTGAACAGGTGTAAACTAAAGAGTATTCCATTATGCATTACTTGTAACAGCAATGCAAGAGAAATTCCAGACTTAAGCATTTATTTCCTGACCTGTCCCCCAATTCACTGTCACTCTGTCATGCCAATACAGCTGTTTGTTAAGCAATAATAACCACTAAGATGACTCAGACCTTAAGAAAAATTGTAGGTTGTTTTTTATTAGTAATCCTTTCTGTGATTGCCTCACAGACCTGTAAGCAGCTGTAGCAACCCAACTGAGTAAGTAGGAGACTGCAGTATGGAAAGAAAGTTTACACAGAATCATAGAATTGTAGGGGTTGGAAGGGACCTCCAGAGATCCAGAGTCCAACCCCCTGCCAAAGCAGGTTCCCTACAGCAGGTCACACAGGCCGGCATCTAGATGAGTCTTGAACATCTCCAGAGAAGGAGATTCCACAGCCCTCCCTGCCCCCAGGCAGCCTGTTCCTGCTCTGTCACCCTCACTGTGAAGTTCTTTTGCATATTGGTGCAGAACTTCCTTGTCCAGCTTGTGACTATTGTCCCTTGCCCTGTCCCCACAGAAGGTTTAGCTGGAAAGCTTCCTGAGATAGAGGCATTGGTTTATATAAGTGTATATTTTGTACCATAAATTGTAAAATTACACCCATAGTGTTTGGAAGAGTGGTCCTTACACTCCTTGTCTGAGCTGAGGACTGTGACCTTGCTGGCTGGTTCTCAGCTGGGGAACTGCTGCCTTCATTCTGACCACTGGTAATGGATGGTGCTTGACACAAATCTGAAATTTGAAGTTTGTTGTACAAGAAATCACAACTTTATCTGTATCCATCCTAAGCTGGGGAGATTCAGTCTAGTGCATGGACTAGATTCCTTAAATAGGAGATAATTTTCACTGGATCTTGAGGACTCAGTGTGTCCCCCACACCCTAATCACTATTTTTTATAACCAGACCCTAAACCTATCATTTTCTGACTGTGGGAAAGCCAGTAGCTACACCTTAAGGACCAACATCATGTTGCCAGATTTTTTGCTTCTCAGACTTTGCCTGTGCTAATCCCATTGCATGGGGATCCTACTTGTTTGTTACAAGCGTACTTGAAAAAGAGCTGGTTTTGCATTTAATGGATTTTAATCCTCTCAGGAAAGTCTCTCCTTGTTTTCACACACATAACTAACTTTCTCCAGCTAACAAGGCTATGTGTCACTCTTCTGTGACTCCAGAGACAGGTAGCTGAACCACACAGGTCACCCAGGCTCGGAAGGTCTACTTCAGTCATATGATGGCCTCTTTTTATAACTCTTGCCTAGTAATTCCATGAAAATCTGGGTATGACATCAAAGTTAGTACTAAGATTTGTAAGACTATGATATGTCTTCATTCATACAGGCATGAGGGGAACTTGTTGCAGGTAACAAGCAGTACTCAGTAGTACCTGAAAAAATACCATTACACTGTTTCCATTCTTGTGTTTTGTTTTTCAGCCAAGAGCTGATAACCGACTGCGTACTAGACTGAACATGTCAGTGGAATATGTAGACACAGCTTTATCAGCTACAAAGAATGGCTAGACATATTTTAATAACTCTTTGATAGGAGTCAGTAAAGAATTAGTATTTCTTTTTCCTTTATGTTGTCACCTTAATGTTAGCTTTTAGCTTCATCCTCATGCTTGAATTAAAACTCCACAGGGATAATTCTCTGTTTGTCTGAAACAAAGGTACTTTAAACAGATTTAGTTTCACTGTGGTTGCTTAAGAGTTTAAACTATCTCCACCTCCTCCCTTTTTCTTTGACTGATATTAATCTGTTTTGTTCAAATAGCTAGGATAAAAAAATAGCTTCACTAAAAGAAAAGTGGTTGGTTTTTAATTCCTTGGACTGATCTATTTCAGGTTCATGTTAGTATTGACAGTGATGCTACAGAGAAGATAGGAATATCTTGAGGTTTTTGGGTGGGACTGCTTAGTTCAAGTTATAGAACTATAGCATATAAACTGACTTAACAGCTCAGCATCTAGAGGAAGACTAGAAGAAAATTCTCCTCTGCTACAAAATGTGAACTCTTTTTTTCTATAGCTTGACATCTTTATTTTATAATTAGGTGAGAGGTTTTTCTAACAATTTTTCTCTGAAAAATTCTTTTGAAGATAGTAGATGTCCATTAGCGATGCAGACCTCTTTTCTGTTTTACAGTTGGAGTAACTCTGATTGTTAAATCCAGTACCCTATTTTGATTAATATATCATACCAGGCTTTATGTATTTCCTCTGTTCTAAGCCATATGAGGAAAAAAGGTGGTATTATAATGAGTTTTATGAGAATAACTTCAGACTGGTATAACTAGTATGGTTGCCCCTCCCTTGCTCAAAAAGTCCGGTCTCTTTCCTAACTGATAATCTCAATCCTGTTGTGCTGCAAGAATGAAATAAGCACCTGTATTGTTTAATTAGCCTCTTGAATGTTGAGCAGTCAGTGTCCAATGACTGATGACTGGAAGCTCATTAGCTCCCAAATAAACTGCCTCATGGGAAAAAATAGAGAGATTAAATCAATGAATTAATGGGTTTGTTACCATTTATTGGTTTTGTTGTTTGGTTTTTTTTAATTTTTATTTCACTCACATAAATTAATATAGTTAAACTTACTTGCTTTTCTTTACCAATCCAGTTCACAGTCTGTTAGTGTTGGCAATAGCGAAGGTTAAGTTGAATCAATCCTTTTTGCAAATCAGTGCCTTGCTGAAAGCAGTTTTGTCAGGTTTGATACTGCCTCCAGTATCCTGGGTTCTGCTGCTTTTCTCCATGGGGAACCTCCCACATTTATCTTAATGGGAGGCTAATTTTCTATCCACCATGAAACTGAGGTCCAGGTGTTCGTGTCCACAGAATGGGTTGTTCGTCATGCAATGCAATTCTTCTAAGCTGTGGAGTAGTTTAGGAGATAGCTCTTGGCTTCTATCCTAGCTCAAATGATGCATGAGCACTTCCCAGTACTTGGGACATGAGCATCCAGTTNTAAGAGGGCAGGCTGAGGGAGCTGGGTCTCTTTAGCTCAGAGGGGACTGAGGGGTGGCCTCATTAATATCTATAAGTATGTAAAGGGTGTCAGGAGGATGTATCCAGGCTTTTCTCAGTGATGGCCAGTGATAGGACAAGGTGCAATGTGTCCAAGCTGGAACAGAGGAAGTTGCATCTGAATTTAAAGAAAACTTTTTCACGGTGAGGGTGGCAGAGCACTGGAACAGGCTGCCCAGAGAGGTTGTGGAGTCTCCTTCTCTGGAGACATTCAAGATCAATCTGGACACATCCCTATGTGATTAAATCTAGATGAATCTACTCAGGCAGGGGGGTTGGCCTTGATGATATTACGAGGTCCCTTCTGACTTCTAACATTCTGAGATTCTGTGAAGACAATGCAGAGCAGCAATGTGTGTCTCTGCAGCTGCTGGCTTGCTAAGCCATGTAAGGCAGATGATATGTATGCCCCTCTCTGCCTTTTGTTTCATAGCTTGGTCCCCAGCTGTGCTAAAGAACTTTGCCTTGAGAAGGCAGTCATATTTTTCTTTAGAGAATCTATTAAGGAAACTGTGGAACATTTTACAAAGCAGATTATCTTACTATAAACTGAAATCAAATTATGTGAATTGCACCAAAGCTATCTTCTGTGTTGCTTAAAATATGCCTCTGAAGTTAAAAATACAAAGGCAAGACTAACACAAGTTGTTAATTTTACAGTCATGCAAAGACTCTGTTCCTTTGTTTAGCTAGTTGGAGAATTCCACAGGCAACACATATGGCATGGCACCAAGCAATGAAGATGTCAGGTGCATAGCAAGTGCAGTCTGTAAAAAAGGCCATTTACAGCTGAGCATGGAGATTCCCTGGAGACATACTCAAATAATACTGATTTACAGGTATGCATTCTGCTGGGAAACTATTAACTTATGTAATCTTCAGTTGATCTCTAAAACTTAAAAATAGTCTGACCCCATTACAACTGAATAGAAGTCAACAAGGGTAGATTGGGTCAGAAGACTGTATACTTTAACAACTGCATTGTGATTCTTAAAGGCCAACACTCAGGGTTGTTCTTGTGGTAGTTCTTTAGAAAAACAAAATGAGAAATCATTCTAACCTTAAGATTTTGGTTTGGTCTGAGAATTTCCCACCAAATATTTTCACAGGGACTTCTTTTCCTCTGAGTAAAGATGTATTTCACATTTTTTAATAGACAAAGTGCTTCTCGCAAGCTTTTTAAAATGGCCCAATATTAGTAGTTTAATGTTGTCCATGTCCTTGAATGTTTTTCTTTGTTTCAAATATGCGTTGATGTTTGAGTATGAGATTTGTATCCTCTAATACTCTCAGCTCACGCAGAAAGTGAATGTGAAGGCATGCAGGCAGAAGGCATTAGGGGTAGTTCTGTTGAATTCAGTGTAAGATCATAGATAAGCTTTTTTTTTGGCAGAGCTGGGCTTTGCTGGATCAAAACAAGTCACAGGATCTAACACGGCATAACTGAAATTTAGATTACATCATTTGGTTCTGAATTTGATTTTGTTAACTTCAGCAAATCCAAAATGGAGAAGAATCCTAAAGCTCTTCTTAAGCTACAGGGTCCCCTTTAGATCCCAAAGCAAGATTTCTTTATAAGTGTTCTTGAAGTTTTAAGTTACATGAGTGATGTAATGTTCAGGAAAATATATTGTCTTTGGAAAACATCTTAGTTTCCTACTCAAAGTTCTGTTAAAAACAGTAAGTGCTTCAAGAATGGATTAAAATACACACTAAATTACCAAAATAATAGTGTTTCTTCAGAGGTGTTTCCAGAAGACCTCTGGGGAGACTGCATTTGCTTCTGCTTGATTATTTTTTTAATAATAAAATAGATAGTGAAATCACTCCTTAGTAAAGTGGCCAACAATTGTCACGGAGTTAAATAAGGATAAGAAGAAAGTAAAAATACATGGCAGTTTGGGTCACATGACAGCTGTACAGTGCATCAAGAGTAGTTAGGTACAAAATGGTAGGTAGCAAGGAGTGAGTAATGAAAGTAATTTTTACAGAGTAGAGACTGTATCACTGGTTCTGAGAACTGCCGAGGCTTCAGTGAGGACTCCGGTACTGTCAGTCTGATGCTGTAGGCTAACATCTCAGCAAGCTTGCCTCCATAACAGGATAGTTTTGTTCACAGTCTCTTTGAACACCATTACAAGAAGCATTCTTTTGTATTCAGTATGTTCCTACATGCTTACGTGGTTAAATAAATAGGATACAGGGATCTGCAGTATTTGTAGGGGAGCTAAAGTCAGTGTTTTAATGCAAGAAGAATCAGGGACTTGACCTGGTTATTCAGAAAGAACAGGTGACTTCATTTTTTTAAGTCATTAAAAACCTTTTCTTATGGGGTTTAAAGTCATGAGAACAGATGACCAGAAGCTAAAACCAGAGAAGAAAACTTAAAAGTTAACAATACCATTTCTGTTATGGTGTTGTGAACCATTCTGTTTCAAAATAAGTTATCAGACATAATGTCTAAAAAAGGACTTTTTGGGGAGCCATCCATAGGGAGAAGCAAAGCATAAGCTGAAAGCTTTCAAAACACATTTTTTTATGTGAATTGACAGGGGAAAAGCCACAACACTGCTCTTCAGCCAGGAGATTTCAAGTCAGAGAAGGTTTCTGAAATCAGTGGAGGCTGCCTGAGAACAGAGCCTGGTAAGACGACACTGTTACGTCTGTCCTGTTTCTGGATGATACATATTATCTCAAATTATTTGGTTAAATGGATTAAATGTATTAGCCTCAGATGTACAAATGGTACTAGATGTTCTGAATCTTCCATTTGTCCTTGAACACTGTGTTTGCAAGCAGCCTGGAGATTCCTTAAGTAGTAAGAAGTACGGTAAGTGAAGTGCTGTGACAGAGCCCTGCTGCAAGTATCCCATTAGAAACTTAAGCAGTGGTCAAACTACTGCTGATGTAAAATACCCGTTAGCTCAGGGTTATAGAATATTTCTGTATCTTGTTATCAGCAAAAAATGTATGGATTCTTTGAATTTCAGTTTTAAATGCAACATTACACAAATAAAATTAGCTCTCAGTGTTTTAAATGTACCTGCTGCACAGTTTAAGTATTGGAATAAATGAGCTACATGTTATTAAATATCTAGATATTTTGTCTAATGTAATGGGATACAGGAAAGACTTCAGAGAAAATATTGCAAAAACACCTCAGAATGTTAAGAAGCAGATTTAGGATCAAATCCATTTAAAAAGAGCATTTGCAAGTCAGTTGTATTTAATATCAGGAAACATCCTGTGGCTTTGAACTAGAGCTGTCATTTCACTATTTGTGTTCTTTCTTTGAGCTAAACATAGCGCTACATCTATTGATGTTAAATAAGTTCAAGTGTTTTCCTCAAATTCTGGAATGAAGTTCAACAAACAAACCCTGAAAGGCCATATGAAAACTTTGTATTCTTTAGAAACAATTATCTCCAGAGGAAAAAAAAATGTTATTTTTTTAAAAAAGAGTTTGTTCTCTAAAGAGCTGTGTGTGTTTGCTTGGTGTTTTCATTTACATATATGAAAATGTATGACTTTGTGGGGTTTATGAGAATTCTGTTTCACAAGTAGAGGAAACAAACCTGAGTTTATAGCTTGAAACTCTGTATGTGAGAAATAAGACATTTCAGTTAAAAAAAAAAAAAAACTCAAAAAAAAACCCCCAAAAGACAAAAAACCCCAAAACAACAAAGCATTTGCTTTTAAAATTGCAGAACAATTTTGAAGCAGCTGAAATGCTGAATTGACAAACATCTGGGCTAAAGCCAATCTTTATAAGACAATACCAGAATATAACTTTAAAGATCTGAGAACCACAAAAACAAGGGTGTTTGAGACACAGTTACAGAAAGCCAGGCTGCTAATACAAAACATACTGCCTACAGGCCTGAGACCACTGCCCTACATTGCTAACGCACAGCAACATAGAGTCGAGTTTCAACATTGTTCTTCATTTCATAAACTCATACAGAATTCAGTAGATGTTTAACTTTTCTCCAGCATTGATTTTTACAGTTATGAATTACTCTGTATTTTTGGTTTTTCAAGGTTTCACACAAGATTTCCTTTTACAAATGATTTGTTGAGTTTCCAAGCCATCTACTAATTTAGGATCATGGGCAATCTCCACGACATAGCTGTGTGGAAGCGGTCTAAGAAAGCACAGCATTTAATTATAATGTCTCTTCATTCTTGCATAATAAAAGATGACACAAGAATGTGGTGTATATAGAATTTATATTAAAGGGAAGTTGGGAGAAAAATATGCAGGCAGCTATGCACTCCTCAGAGTAATTCAGAAAATACACAGAACTTCAGAACAATTAAGGTAATGACAAATACTGAAACAAAGGGAGAGTAGAATGTAATGCTGAAGTAGTTTGAGCTCGCCTAATCTGAAACCCGTCTAGAGAAGTGAAGTGAATCTCATCTAACTTCACTAAAGTTAGATGAATTATATTTCGTTGACACATAGGAAACTGTGGGATTGAAAAGTGGGATTTAGAAAAGGACTTGCAGGGCTGTACCTCAGAAGATAATCACACTAGCAATGAAAGGGAAGCTACTGTGTAGAAGAGGGTTAACTCTGAAATTCCTCAGGATGAGTATAGGATCTGAATCTTTAATGCTTGTTTTAATCAGTTGGACACAAAAGCTAGGAATATCATGATGAAATTTCAGTTATGCAAAGTGCTCTAAGGCAAGTACTAGGTGACCTTCAGAACTACAGGATGAAACTCAGTAGTACAAAATGCAAATCCAGTGGAATGGAATGCACTAATAAAAATTAAAGTTTCAGCCAGAAGTTCATTAGTTTGAAACACAGGCAAATTACTTTGGCAAGTAAGTCCTATGGTCTTTGGCCTTCCCTACGTGAAGTTCCCTAGCTGGAGTTCAGGATCTTATGTGGCAGGAAGAGAGCCTCTAGGAGGACCAGAACCGTGGACTTTGGCAGGGCCAACTTTGACCTCTTCAAGCAGTTACTGGGGAAACCCCATGGGAGAGGGTACTGGAAGGAAAAGGGCCCAAGAAAGTTGGTCCATATTCAAGGACCATTTCTTCCAAGCTCAAGATCAGAGCATCCCAATGGGGAAAAAATATTGAGGGGAGCCAGGAGACCTCTGTTTCCTGCGGGACTGCTGGGCTAACTCAAGCAGAAGAAGAGAGTCTACAGGTCAAGGAAGGAGGGGATGACTACGTGGGAGGAATATAAGAATGTTGTCAAAGAAGATAGGTTGTCAACTAGGAAGCTAAGGCCTCCTTGGAATTAAACCTTGTGAGGGAGGTCACGGTTAGTAGGAAGGGTTTCTTCAAATACATGGCAGACAAAGCTAACACTAGAGGCAATGTAGGCCTGATGATGGATGTGTCTGCTAATGGATGGGTGACTGAGGACAGTAAGAAGGCCAAGTTANAGTTATTGAATGCCTTCTTTGCCTCTGTCTGTACTGTTGGAGACTATTTGAAGGAGCCACAGATGGCTGGATCCCAAGAGGAAGTCAGGATAAATGTCTGCCTCGGTTGATCAGGATTGGGTCAGGGATCAGTTG
>VXBZ01001812.1:804255-818068 GCA_013399135.1 Heliornis fulica | reverse complement strand
GTGGCTCCTGGGTCCGGCGTGCGATGTTGGGGCTGTGGTATCCGGGCAGGCCGCTAAACCCCAAGGCGGCATCAGAATAGGACGAGTGAGGAGCGAACGCCTCCTCCTCTGCTGCCAAACCGTGAACGGGCGCCTGTGAGCCGCGCAGTCCCCTCTGCGCCATTTGGGTCAGTTGAGCTGCCGAAGCGGCACTCGACGTCACCAGGTGCGCAGATTTCCCGCTCTCCAGGAGTGTCAGAGGGTGCGGAGCCGTCTCTGGCCCTTTACCTACCCCGTAACGCATCCTTCCGCTCCGAATTAATTCTTTCCTTTGCCCAGTGCCCCAGTAGAGGCATTTGGCATCAAAGCACGGCAGTTCGGAGGCCCTGGCCGGGAACAGAAGTGGCTTTCCTGCCTTGATATGCTGTCAAGGTCATTCTTCATCTGCCTCACCTGTGAGTCAGTATTGAGATGACAAGTCTCACCCACCCCTGACACCAACTTCCACAACACGCTTGTTAATTTTTTTGATAAGTAGCTCTGTTTTTTCCTTCTCTTTCCCTCATTAATGTGGGAAAAGATATCATTTGGAGCCTCAGTAACTCAAGTTTTGGAGCTGTCGTGCCAAATCTGGTGTTGCCATATTGATTGTTAATGCCTCCCTATTGCTTTGTACTTCTCCATTCACTGTTTGCTGCCTCCTCATCCTGCGTTTGAACTGCAGTCTTGTTTTGTGATGTGTTTTTACAGCATCTAACACAATATGTTCTTGTCTGTGGTTACAAGTCCTAAGTGTTATGGCAATACAGGGAATAAATTGTAACTACAGAAATGTAATTACTCCCAAAGAAGTATTATAAGCACTAGGAAACAGTTCAAATTCCTTATTTTAAGAAATTCAAACATATTATTATGAAAATACAGAACTAATCACCCTAGTAACATTGATTCTGCCATGCAATAACATTGCTTTCTTGGAAGGGCCTGGTAGAAATGTTTTTTTGAAAATTTATTCCTTTTATTTTTCGTTGTTTTCTACCTGATCTGTCACCTGGGTGGAGCTGAGTTTGCTTGCATTGTTTGGATTTATTTTCTATACTTTCTCACAAAGATTTAAATTGGGTTTAAATACATTAAAGCCTTACAAGTCCAGAACAAGGTGAACCATGTTTGCTGCATGCTTACCCCAGCTGGTTGCTGAGGGATCCGTGTGGGAGGAAGAAAGGAAACAATTTGAAAGAAAGGGCTGGGGTTTTCTACTTTGTTTATGTTATTTTTTAGTCATCAACCTCTGGGCTCCCTTGACACTAACAATGAATAAGCTGTCTCTGTATGTAAGAAGAAATGTATCTGTTTTCTGGTCTCTTTTGAAATCTTTGCTATTGCATTGCACTTGCAGTGTTTTTGGTAGGGAGTTAAGAATGTGGTGTCTGTGTAACTCAGTCATGTAAAATTTTGGGGTGGTGGACGCATGTGGTCAGGTCCAGGGCAACATGCAAAAAACAGACCTAATGGAAACAGATGCTTTCTGATGCTCCCTCTCTGGCTTAAAGGGAAAAAAGTACTTAGTCTTTCTGAAAACTTGAATTGTTCATATTTTTTTAATGTGATTATTAGTAAGTACTTCCCCAAAATGCCGTCTAATCTTTAATTTGCATCACCATTCTCAACTTCCTCAGTAGGAAGAAAACCTGTTTTATTTGTCTCCAAATAAATGTTTAAAGTCTCTGGTGCAGTTACTGAATCAAAGTTATTGATATTCTGTAATAATGATTTTTCATATGAAATGTAAGAATACCTGTTAGTATACATTATTCTTCAATTACTGAAACAATTGTCTAAATATAGGATAAGATCTAATTTTACTACCTTTTATGTCACAAATTACTGTAACTTCCACAGAGACTTGCTGGTTTCTGTTTTGGTGTTTCCTTGACCTACTGGTTCTAGCACATAGCTGTAGTGTAACCTGTAAAGTCAGTGCCCCACTGTTATACAGTCAGTTTTATATTAGAATAATAGAATATTCTTCAGTTGTACTTATAGAAAACAACATAGCATGAGTATGAAATGTTTTCTTAGCTGTGGTTGAATTCTCTTCCAGCAACTGTAAAGGGAAATCAAGATCCCCTCCTCATGTCTCTTGATCTTCACCAGACTTGAAGAACCTGTAGTTCGTAGAGCTGGAGGTATGTTTGCTTTGTGCTTCATTTATTTGCTCTTTCTGTCCTACCAGGTGTCTGCATGAGGCAGGCACTGTAAAAGACCAGAAATTTGAAAATGTTTCTTTCATTATAGTTTCCACAAGCAGCTATAATGTTTGTAATATGAAGTAATTAATTGATTGGTAGTTGTACTATTGAGCCAAATGGAGGGCCAAATGTGTCATCTGCTGCAGAAGTATTGAGTGACAAGTAAGGAGGTTCTTGTAGGTGTCTGTGAAATTCCACAGAGAGTGATATTGTTAATTCAGTTAAGACACAAGAGGTAAATGGGTTTGGACACAGTGTGGCATGATTTATTGCTCATTTCTTCTAGTTTCACCAGCCTATATTTTGTCCATCCTCAGTGGCATCTACAGGAGTCATCACCCAATGAAAGACTAAGAAGAAATCAGTTCTGTTGTGTAGTAAAACATCCTCCTAGATCAGTCTTACACATTGCATGTTCATAAATAGAAAGGAACTCTAGGTTACCGCTCTGTAGAAATGTAGAACTTCCCAGAAGTATTTAGCAATCAAAGGGTGTTGAGTGCAAGGTAAGTGTCATAGTTTTTAATTTTATGTGTTACACTGCTTCACAGATTAGAGGGTTGGGTACATTTCTAACATTTTATTAACCATTATAACTTAGTTCACAAAATAAACTGGTGTAATTCTTTTTATGGCTCAAACTTCCCCTAGAAGTCTCATTTTATTTTTACATCTCCAGAGTAGCCTGATCTCATTAACTTCCTAGAAGTTTTCTTTTCAGTATGGACATACTATGATATTTACAAGAGAGAAAGTTAGCTCACAAATGAAATGTAATAGCAGTTTTGAATGAATCAGCTATAGCTAAGCTATTCTGCAAACAGGGAAACTTTCCCATTCATGGTCTATCAGTGGAATGAGAAAAAGAAATGATTGTAGCATTTCTTAGCCAAAACATAGAGGACAAAAATGCCTTCTGCTGAAGGCACAGATCAGGAATTCTAAGCTGTTGCTTTGGTGTGTGGAAGGTTTGCCCTATATCTCTGGACAAATCATTCAATCTGTGTTGTTCTTTGGTTTCTTAGTTATCAAATGGAAATAGTAATTCCTCCCTTTCTCAAAAGATAAAAATCTGTTAATGACCGAGAACCTCAGGTGTTACGGTATCAAGGGTTATATAAAAATCACACTGAAGGCCAACCTGAGGGCTTCATTTATCCCAAAAATGCATAGAAGCCACTGTCAAGAGTCCTCTGAATGTGTATTTTCCAGGCATGAACTATATGAACTCTTCTTTCTCTTGCCCAGACCTCCCTTGCTATGTGGAAGTAAGGAACCAGAGCTTTCACAGTGTCTATTATGATGCTTTATGATGAAAATGTGTAGTTGTGAATGTAAGATTTTTAGGCACAAAGGTTAAAGGAAGACATATTAAAGAGTTGCCCCAGTTAATTTAGAAGGAGCTGTGTGTGCTCAGCACCTCTCTGACAATGAAGATCTAGTTGTTTACTTGTTCCATTACACTCCTTTCACCATCTATCTAATCCTATCGCATAATTGTCTACAGAACATACTCAGATGCTTGGTTTCTTTACTGTTCTGTATAATTGGGGATAGTGTCACCACACAGTGAAAAGAACCACAGAAAGCTGTTTTTCAAAGGCATATGCTCAAATATGCACAAACGTTTTCTCACTGGATCAAGAATGAATAGTAAGATTATTCTGCCTGTTTTTTTCCTCTGTATGGATAGTTGCTATTTGAGTATATAGTGATGATATTTTTGGTATTATGTGAAATATTATGCAACTGCTTTAATGAAAGAAACAAAAATGTGCCCTTTTGTGATGCACAGTTTTTTGCCTGACTGTCCAGGTCAGTAAGACAGAAACTGCTAGAGCACCCGGACTTTTATTCGCTAACTTGGCTTTTGGAAGTAGCAGCATGGGAGAAAAAATATTTACTCATTCATATAACTGGAAATAAAAATGGTGTAATTAGTATCACTCTTCAAGTATTAATGCTAATGAGCAGACGGGACAGTTTTCATAAAGGAAAATATTTTTTTCTCCAAATTATGTGCAAATTATTCTTTCCTATTACCTTCTTTGCTAGTACTTCATTTTCAGTGAAGAGTACTACACTTCAAAGGTGTTATATATTGATGATTTACAACTCATCTTTAGGTTAGTGGGGACACTGTACTCACTTGTCAGGTCTGAAACTATTGCTTTTTCCCTTAGCACTCACTTTTCAACCTAGAGGATGCAAACCTGTCCCAGCGAGAGATTATATCCGCAACACCTACATGGCTTGCAAAGTACCATTTGGGTTTGGTTCCAGGTGGATTTGTGAAGACTAAGAATCAACAAGTAAAATATAATTAAGTAAATCTGAGTCTTGGTAATTCCTTTTTTTTTTTTTTTAATAAGGTGTATTCAGATGTGAAGCAACAAAAATAAATAATTCCTGTGTGTAAAATTTAAGAATTTAAGAACAGCATAAGCAATTAATCAGCTGATTTGTTAATTATGCTGTACAGTGATTGTTACCAGATTCAGTCAGCAGATTTTACAGGTGAACAGTGATTTACCTGTAAATAATTGAGATTAAACTATTCATTTGTTAGTATTAGATCAGCTAGCAATGCAAAGGTCCATTGTTCTTAATGGTTAAAGAGGTTAATGATTCTGGTAATTTACTGGGAATCAAGCATTTAGAATTCCTGATTTGGTAGCAACAGTATTTCTCTGTGAAGCCTGACAGTCAGTAGTATTTACTTTCTTTCCTGGAGGAAAATCTAAAGTAGATAGGATAACGCGTGTTGAAATTGGTCACTTCAGTGTTAGACATCTATAGTTCTGTAGTGAAATTTGCAGAAAAATTTACCTGAACCATGTACTTAAGGGAGAAATTATGCTCCTATCAGCACTGGAGGAAATGCATGGGGAAATACCACTTTGTTCAGTTTAGCCTGTAGGGCTGCTTGGGTAAGTAGCTGCTCACCAACAGAAACAGGGATTGTGCAATCTAGTTTTAAATAGTTAGCTTGGGTTTCCATTCAGCGTGATCCTTACACCTACGTTTGTTCTTCAGAAAAACCTTTTATGGATTCAAAAGTAGTTTTCATCACAACTAAAATTTTTACAAAATAAAAGAGTTTATTATAAAGACAGAGGGGAAAAAATTGCAATAAATTGCATCAGGAGATTGTCACTGAGTGTTTGAATATATATATCTCCTCCTATTCAATTGTCAGGGCCATTCTGTTATTCTTGTTAATCGTTTATGCTTGCCAACCTTTGCTTTCCATCCCTTTATAAAAAATTAGGAATAGACTGAGTAATAAGTGATCATAATTAAACAAAATTATAATGTGCCTGTGGTTTTTAGGAGTGTAACAGTTCTCAAAGATAGAGCCTTGCGGTATAGAAGGTATAAGTGATAAACCTGATCTAAGCTGTCTCTATGGCTGGCATACCACATGGCCACTGAAGAACTGTTTGTGTGATTCTGTGGCATTTTGCACAGTTTTATGGAGCTCTGAGAAGAGGTGTTTCTGTAGTGTATGTTAGGTAATTGTGACATCTTTTATAGGATTTGTTTCATATTGTACTGATTTTTAATACATCAGAATAGCTCAACACTTTCTGAGGCATCTCAGAGAATAGGGTAATTTTCCCATATACCCATGCTCTGATGTGAGTGAGAGTAGGGGAGAGGAAAGAGTGTGTGCAAATATATTGTATTGATGCAAAATCAACCACTTAATGCCTTTCTGGGTTTCCCTTACTACTGTGTGTTCAGTAATGGAATATTCTGTTACGTGGTACTGTTGCAGTTTGGTGTCATTTCTGTGTGTTTGTACAACGTGCAGCATACCGACCTTTACCACTATATGAAGACCAAATAATAATATGGAGGCAGGAGTCTGTATTTTGTAGTAGATTAGAATATGCTTACCTGTCTTTTAATGAAGGGAATTGTAGATTTTTTTTTTTAATTAAGTCCCTTTTTGTTGTTTTGGGGGTTTTTTTTTGGTGAATAAAAACTTTGAAGTTTCTATCCTGAAACTTGTGAACATAAAATGCAGAAGGTATGTGTTTGTATCACCCCACTTCATAGCAGTGTGTTTATTACCAGGCAGTTTGTAAAGGAATAGTGTTCAGAAGATTTCAGAATCTTGCCTCACATTCTGCTGTTGCTTTTTAAATCAGATTCTGAAGTGTTAGATTTCATGACTATTTTTGTTTGTCATTTGGATGGGTAGTTAAAGAAGAAAATCAAGACATGTAAAAGATATAAATAAGTTTAAAGAATGAATAACAGCAACAGATAATACCCCTGTGATTGTTCTTGTGTATATATTTAATGCCTTCTTTCATTCTAAAACTCGGTTCTTATTTGGGAATATTAGAGGATGCAGGCCTAATCAGTTATTTGCTCAGGTATACAGTGACCACTTTGCTTTCAGAAATTTGCCCTGAAGTTACCTGTGCCATTTGGAGATGTACCCAGGTACTCTTAAGTGCAACAATCTGAAGCTGACTCAGAGCAGCTCAGTGCAACACAACCCAAAGTGAGTAATCTCTTTGTAGAAGCGAGGCTTTGAAACTTTGCACTTAGTCATCATGAGAACTCCAAGTGCCTAGAGGTAGTACAGAAATAAACAGATTGAAACAGAGCACTGGTTTCAAAACAAACATGACTTCCGGTCCTTGTGTCGGAATGACCTTGGTAACACCGTATAACATCCAAGTGTCAGTGATACATAGGATAATTTAAAATCTCTAGAAGGCTATCAAAGAGGAATCTGAGAAGTTAAGGGAAACTGAAGAAAGAAAGAATGAAAGGAGGCAAAAAATATTTTCCTACCCATTAAGTATGCCGCATGTAAAAGAGAGTAGGAGCAATCATTTGTCTTAATAGAAAGATTGAAGCCAGCAGAATAAAACTGGAATAGGTGGCATTAGAATGTGTAGAGGAGAGGTAAGGGAGATCTTTAATAATTTGCCTGTTCTTGCCATATCCTAGTGACCATTAATTGGTCCTTCACATTATAATATCAAATAAATAACTAAACAAAACAGTAACGTTAATCCTACTTTATTCAGAAAATATGTCTCTCGGTGTTAAAAATGTATGGTTCTCTATGCTGCTCTCCTAAGGTAAATATTAGTACAAGTTGAAGCAGAATGTCTTCTGAAATGGATGAGTTGTTGCTTCTGCCACCCCCAAGTTAGAGGAGCAGATCTTTCTTTCAGTGGCACTAATGCAGATGTGGAGAAGCAAATATGAAGTTATTCCTGATTTGCTCTTGTGTAAGTAAGAGTAGTATTTGACCCTTTATATTTATTTCAAGCTCATAAAAAATTTTGAAATCTTTATCAGATGAGTCTGGGCATGTCTGTGCAGGTAGACCCAAATTTTATGCCTCTAGTCCAAGATAACCAGCCATGTTCTAGTTCTGAGGCAGAAGCACTAATTCTGTGCCATCACAATGCTAAGAAACCCTATGTGGCATTCAAAAGCCTTACAGAAATGGCGGCATGATCATGTGCTCAGACTAAGAAGTCCAACTACTCATCAAGGTTTGTTAGCCTGTCTTCTTTTATTGTCCAGAGCTGGTTTACTTAGCATGCAAGCAGTGTGAGTTCAGGTCTACCAGCATGGCTGTTCAGTAATGCCCAGTGTCCACATGCAAGGGCATCTTGACTAGGGAACCGGTAAAGAAACTTAATATAGCACCTATGGATATCTAAATTAATAGATTTACTCATTGGATGATCAGCAGTAGCATCAAGTATATTATAGGGCTTGAAGTCATAATTTGGTTTATAACCATATACTGCTCCTCTGTAGTAATATATATATATATATAGTTAGGTATTGAAAAAGATTTTAATAAAAAGTATGTCTCATTTAGTGTTTCATTTTATATAGGTTAAAATTGCTGCAATGGTGAAAAAAGTAAATAACAAAACTCCAGAAATGAGCAATGCTGTGTCCTGTTCTTTGAGTCACAAAATTAGCAAGAGGTAACACGTTAATCACTTGAACATTAAGAGAGCAAATAAGCATGTAAGTTCAAATGCTTTTGTGCTTGAGGTGTCATCCTGTAACATCTCAGAAACTACGCGGAGTTGGGCCTCGTCTGTACTTGAATGTGAGATGTGTAAGAAAAATACACCATGTTACGAGAAAGGGTGTAAATGGTTTAATAGTTTTCATCATTATAGCTGAGTCAGCACTGAAATCCTGCCTTCTGTGGTGTGAAGGAAACATTCTACTCTTAGAATTGGATCCCACATACATTCAGTGGTTAGGCTTAAATTTGGATTCACGGTCTGTGGCATTATATTTAGGAAAGCTTTTTGTCTTGAATTTACATCAGTATCCTCATGAGAACAAAACAAAATGTGCAAAGCTTGACAGTGCAATATAATTTTAATTAATGCAGGTATAATTTAGTTATTATTACTAATTGCTTGATACCTCCTCTGTAGTCTTCAGAATAAGTCAATAGGAGGATATGGTCATTAGTTTCTCTTCCTTATTTCTTTGTTTCTCCCGGGTTTTTCACTTGTAAAAAAACCCTAGGAGGGTAATTTATAAAAGGAAAATTTTACAGATTAAGTAAATGGTCATTGTATCATCTGTACAATAGAAATATAAAATCCAGAAATAGCACTTCAAGTTAACTGAAAATTAGGGATTGTAGAAAACTGAGATGGGAAGATAAAAATAAAAGGACAGGGTCTATTAATAGCAGGGCTAAAGAAAATTTGATGGCATTTCAATATAAAATCTTTTCCTCTATTCCTGTTTCTTTTGCTTCTCTCAGTTAAGTCAAAACTCCTTTACCTTCACCCAGAACACTCCTGTTCCCACTTTGCTGAGAAACAAAACTCTACTGTTTCATCACATTTCTCTATCTTGAACTGGCATTCCCTGAGTACGAAATCAAAGCAGATTCCTGAAAGAGGAGGTCATTAATATTTCTTTAAAGATAATACTGTTTACATCCTCTACACAGTGTTTCCTGTTGATGTCAGTACCTCAAAAGAGTATGTGTGTAATATAGTGTATAATTAACCATTTCTGGAGTTGTTATATTTTTACTATTTTGTAGATAGTACTAATATTTAATGAAAACACTTTCTAAATCATTGCCAGAGCAAACACCTTACTATTGAATCCAAGAGACATTCTGCCATCCCAGTGTTTCTAGGTCTAAAAAGCACACACCTCAGAGGAATTTCACCTTTTAATTATACAAGAGTCAGAATGTCTGTGATTCAGTAAAGTCATTTTCTCTGGAAATTAACCACATGTTAATGAATCAGTGGCACACTTAGTGGAAGAGCAAAAAGAAACTATAATGTATAGTTACAAAGGCTGCAGACTGGTTTGTAAGTAGCAATGAGAGCTGGGCCCATGCAAACCTCATGGAGCTCAATAAGGACAAGTGCAAGGTCTTGCACATGGGTCAAGACCTTGTTATCAAAACAGGCTGGTGTATGATGTGATAGAGAGCAGCCCTGCAGAAAAAGTTTTGGGAGTACTGATGGACAAAAAGCTGGACATGAGCCAACAATGTGCACTTGCAACCCAGAAGGCAAATTGCATTCTGGGGTGCATCACAAGAAGTGTGGCCAGCAGATTGAGAGCAGTGATTCTGCCCTTCTGCCCTGCTCTGGTGAGCCCCCAGCTCCAGTACTGTGTTCAGCTCTGGAGTCTGCAGCACAAGAATGATGTGGACCTCTTGGAGCTCTGGTCTACTAAAGATAGTAAGAGGTTTTGTTAAGTGGCATTCATCTTTCTGTGTCCCTGTGTGTTTAGGATTTCATTTAAAGGGATTAAAAGGTTTTAGAACCTGCCTGTGCAAGCAGAAGCAAGTAAGAGTGATACAGATGTAATACATTTCTCTAGATTTTGAAGGATCTAAGAGCTATTTTTCTGGATTCCCAGAAAGGGCAAGAATTGGGCTCTTTGGCAATGTTTCTTAAGAGAGGTGACTCTTATGTACATTACCTAACCAAAAGGTGGTATAGGGCACTGCTGAGTCAACACAACTGTTCTGGCTTGTTTTTTAAATATTTGCAGGGAGTTCACAGGTGATTAGCTGACAGCCAAGAATGAGACTCTAGAAATGTGTTGTTTAAGGGAAACCTAAGCTTTTGACTCACACACAAGAACAAGGTTTTAGAAGAATAATAGAGGCACTAAATTCATGACTTGGTATATTGGGCTGGAAGGGAGCCAGCTGTAGTCACAAGCAACAGTAGTGTGCTCCAGAAGTTGTCTGCTTTCTGTGACTTTGTAAAGTATTTCTGAATTTGCAAAAGCAGTCAACTCTGGAATCATAAGAGAATCTGAAAACCAAGACAGCTCTTGTGTAATAACATATCTGTATATGTGGCTCACCTCTGCTAGCTGTATAACATAGAGATTAAGCTCTAAGCAAGATGCTCCAGAGAAGGGATATAACAGCAAGCATTGCAGGCTATACTGCTTCACCACTGGACAGAGATGAGTAAGTATGCACCAGTCTAGAAGTCCCTTTAGCAGAGTATTTGAAATACCTACATTTTGTTGCCAGTCCAATGGTGTAGATTTGAACTGCACTCAAACTGTTTGCAAGTCACACGTGATTCAAGAACTAAATATATGTTGGCAACAATGTGTTACAGACCTACAAAGCTCATTCTAGTGAATTAGAACAAAAGGCAAGTGGATTAGTTGTTAATCCCAGTCCTTTAAGGGGCAGAGCTTGTCCAGTTGTTTGCTAATTAAAGGTCTAAAGTTACACATTCTGGTGTTAGTGATGCATATACTCCTAGACATAAATAATTTTATAGAAGATTGGACAAAAGTTCTGAATTCTGAAAATATGTTAATAATATGTAAGAATGCCACTGTAAGTTACTCAAGCAAAGCTGCAAGTGAATGTTTTTCTAATCTCCTTTAGACAATAAATATGAATAGTTTAAAACAGCTAAAATAAATGTAAACTAAACTTTAAACTAAGATCAATAGAAATAATTTAACTAAGCAGATGAAGAATTTTGATTTCTCATTTCTTTTTAGAAATGCAAATATGGCCAGACCTAATTTTGAGAAGTTAAGCATGTGTCCTATTAGGGACATCCCATGTCTTCTGCTGTGGATGTTACAAGAACATGGCACTTATGCCTTAAGAAGGGAACTTAGCTCACAGGGATGTTATGTTCAGCTCAGACTTGCTAATAGGATCAGTCCCTTCAAAAATCTTTAAATGCATTTTATCACCACTTATTTGCAGTCCATCAGCTGTATCTGTTCACAAAGTAAGGTAGCTGTAAATTCCAGAAGGAAAATGTTTGGGGCTAAAATACTTAAGAAGAGTGTTATAGTGAAGTTACTACACATCTGGATGTGTGATACTTGAATCTGCAATGTCCTGGAGTACAGCATAGAACAAACAATGATTCATTCTCTTCTAATACACCTTTTCTTAATTGGATGATTCATATAAATATTTTCTAGAGGAGTGCACTGTATTTTTATTTGTTGCTGAAACCAGGCTGCAGGAGCCAACAGAAGATTTTTTTCCATTTTTCTTAAAGACAGACCTCTGGAAGAGTTCTTGTTGAATATAAAGAGTTTACAAAAATCTAAGTGCAGGTCTGATTTAGATTTTTAGCTGACAGAAATGCCATTTGCTTTGCTTTTTGATTGGTTTTGATAATTATTTTTTTTTCAATAAAGGCATACTACTGATTCAAGGATAACAGATTCTGTGAGTTGGGCTTGAGAGAATAAAAAAAAACCAAGACCCTTTTACAAGTGCAGGCTGGGTTTTAATGAACAGAAGCACTAAGAATCTTCTGTTTGTTAATATCATTCCACAGGTTAATTAATAATAAAAGTGCTCAATGCCTTATTACTAGTTGTTACTAGAAATATTGGAAAGTTTTCCTGGGACTAGATGAGGCAGTGGGTCTGTGAGTCCTTTTACTTTCAGTCTAGAAATACAGTTTATGGGAAAAACATACCTTGTATTCAATTCTGTATCTAGATGTGAACACCATCAAGTCCATAATCTCAGGTCACAGGTACATGTTTGGGGTTTTTCATGGCAAGGTGCAGTGCTCCTCTCAGTTATCTTTCCCAACTTGAGAGTAATTTGTGCTTTGAGCTATTACTGATGATTCTGTCCAGTAAGCAAATTCTTCTACAAATAATGAACTGTTCTTAAAAAGAAAAAGCACCAGATCACTCTACAAATGAAGCAAAGCTTGTTTTAAAATACTGTTTTGCTGAATATGTACTTTGCCTCCTGTTTATACTCTAAATCTTTCTGTGTGCAATCCTCTGCATGTAATCATGGAGTGATATTAACCTTGAAAAGATCTGTTACGGAGAGGAGTTGGGAACAGATGACTGAAAGTCCATAATTAAAAGAAGCATTTTTTGCACAAGAAGCAACTGTGATATCTGGTAAAAAAAAATAAATGAGTTTGTCAGGTAAGGCTAGCCTTGGGTTTCACAGGTTTGATGGCCAGAAGATTCTGTGTTGATCAAGCAGCAGAGATTGAGCAAGACCACCTACTATGCAAGTACTGGAGTTGTAAACCACAAGCAAACAGTTTATTTTCTATAGCAATAATTTGTGGGTAGGATGTGACATTTTTTAGGCTATTCCATGCCACAGAAAAGATTGGGAATATGGTGGCAAGATCTGATGGGCAGGGACACTAACATTTTTTGGCACAAGCTCTAATAAATAAGTAGTTGTGACATAGACTGTCCCTCAGCCAGTACACATCACACTTTGTCTTTTCTTAAAAAGCAGTTGCTGGGCTCAGTGGAGAAGCCCAATACTGGTTCAATTTAAAGCCTTGGTCTGCCTTCTTGACTTCAGAAATATTTCCTCTGAAGGACATTAGGTTGTTTTAGAAAGGTGACTTGAGCAGCTAACATGGTTGTTCTGCTTGCCCTGCCTGATCTGTGAGTAAAACACAGGTTCTCAAGGATGTTTATTTACACGGTGCTGTGCCCTGCAGAGATAGCTCAGGTCCTGAAAGTGTTACATTAACAGAGAACTCTGCTCAGGTTTACTAGGTCAGCTGCCTTTGCAAAACAGCTGTTCAGCTACTTTGTCCAGCCTCGTGCTGTGTACACACTCTTGTAACCTGTAAGTATAGCACAGGTAGTGGCAGGTATTTCTGCAGTGGCCTACATTGTACTGTATGCAAATCTTTGGTTTTAGAAAAGGTTAATTAAGTATTCATATATAGTTATTAGATTAAAAACCCATGAGAGTTCCAATGTAAACTGCCCAGCTTTCCTGAGTTATAATGGACAATCTGAGTAATTTTAAACAAGGTTAGGGTTCAATTTGGTAAATTGCCTAACTGAATTTCCTGACACCCCAGCTAGGCTGCTTTTGGAACCTGAACTAACCTACAGGACAGATTTGAGTATTTCCATGATATATTTCAGCCTGCAGGGCGGAGATACTCTATCCTGATTAACTTTCTGGATGTTTGTGTTAAGCTTTTTTTTTAAGATTTTATTTTTGTTGCTGAATTCTCTTACCCTGAAATTCTCCACTACTCCAGTAGCTGGAATTGTGTTTTTTTTAAAAAATAAATTAA
>VXBZ01001812.1:754036-804231 GCA_013399135.1 Heliornis fulica | reverse complement strand
TAATATAATTAATTTATATTATTAATTAACATTATTCATATTTTTATAAATTAATATTGAAAGCTCTCTTCAGCCACCAACATTCAAGTGCAACCAGCATTCAAGTACAGGAGTGTCAGGGGCTCCTGTAGAAGTTAAACTGACAGAGGTTAAGAGATCCTCACTAGGGTTAATAAGTGGTTAAAGGATGGAGGAAGACCCAATGGTCAGTTTTAATGGGATTTTTAGCTGTAAGAGTATGTAGCTCAGAGCAGTCTGGCCACCTGGTTATGTATTTGGTTTTCTGGTTTCACATATTTGTGAAAGACCAGGCCTTTCTGAGACTTCTGCTTCTTNGCTTGCCCTGCCTGATCTGTGAGTAAACACAGGTTCTCAAGGATGTTTATTTACACGGTGCTGTGCCCTGCAGAGATAGCTCAGGTCCTGAAAGTGTTACATTAACAGAGAACTCTGCTCAGGTTTACTAGGTCAGCTGCCTTTGCAAAACAGCTGTTCAGCTACTTTGTCCAGCCTCGTGCTGTGTACACACTCTTGTAACCTGTAAGTATAGCACAGGTAGTGGCAGGTATTTCTGCAGTGGCCTACATTGTACTGTATGCAAATCTTTGGTTTTAGAAAAGGTTAATTAAGTATTCATATATAGTTATTAGATTAAAAACCCATGAGAGTTCCAATGTAAACTGCCCAGCTTTCCTGAGTTATAATGGACAATCTGAGTAATTTTAAACAAGGTTAGGGTTCAATTTGGTAAATTGCCTAACTGAATTTCCTGACACCCCAGCTAGGCTGCTTTTGGAACCTGAACTAACCCTACAGGACAGATTTGAGTATTTCCATGATATATTTCAGCCTACAGGGCAGAGATACTCTATCCTGATTAACTTTCTGGATGTTTGTGTTAAGCTTTTTTTTTTAAGATTTTATTTTTGTTGCTGAATTCTCTTACCCTGAAATTCTCCACTACTCCAGTNGGTTATGTATTTGGTTTTCTGGTTTCACATATTTGTGAAAGACCAGGCCTTTCTGAGACTTCTGCTTCTTGGACTGTGAGGAATTAGACTAGAATTTTGAAAAGTAGTACTCCTCAAACTTTCCATGCCTAGATCCACAGAGGATTCTTATTTTAATAAGCAGTTGCAATAGGGCTTCAGAAAATGTGTCAGAAGAGAGGAGATAATCCATGGAGATAGGGAAATTGGTAAGCAGCTGGCTTCAGAGCTCACGCAAGTGGGTACAAATAAATGGACGATAGAAGCAGTAGTAGCAAAACAGCTTCTGACAGAAGTATGAATTCAACTAAGTTTTGTAATATCACACAGAATCCCAGACTGGTCTGGGTTGTAAGGGACCCCAAGGATCACTGAGTTCCAACCCCCCTGCTGCAGGCAGGGTCACCAACCTCCAGGCCTGGAGCTAGACCCAGTTTCCCAGGGCCTCATCCAAGCTGGCCTTGAACACCTTCAGGGTAGGGGCATCCCCCACCTCTCTGAGCAGCCTGTGCCAGCACCTTGCCACTCACTGAAAATGTCTCAGATTCCTCACTTGGTGGCCATTCTTTCCAGACTCCAGCCAGCTGTTCAGTGTGGTAGCCTGTCTGTGTGTGGGAGAGGTTAGTTCAGTGCAGGAAGAGGGACTTGTGTGGTTTGCCTTTAGCTTTGGCGTTGTAAACAGAGCCGGGTTCTGCATACTAATTTCTTCAGGCAGCCAATGTCAACACTGACATTTTCAATCTCTTTCTTCTATGTCACATTAGTGGAAAGTGACCTGTTGTGTTTGTGGAAGCTCTGGAATCCCACAGGAGAAGGATCACTCAACACCGTGGCAGCCTGCCAAGTACAACTTGTCCTGAAACACAGCGGCTGCCTGAGAAGTTGCGTTATCAACTGAAACACCATGTGGGCTTAGCAGGAGATAGGCTGTTGATGAGCTGGGTAGTTATGACCAGTGTACCCTCTGGGGTATATTGTGCTTCTGCTGCCTGGCTCGTCCCTTATGCTTCTCCATTCTTGCGTGTTCTCTCATGCTCTTCTTGAGGTGGTCACTACAGAGTTTGAAATCATGCCTTGTTCAAGCGCTGTGGTGCTTTCAGTGTCTGTTGTGTACAGTGGGAATGGAGGACCTTTCTTTATGAGAAATAGTTTCTTAAACTGCTAAATTGTTCAGAAGTCATGTTCCAGTGATAACAAACGCTGCAAGTATAAAGTACTAATTTAAATTGTCGTTTTGTGTTTGGTTTGTCCTGTTTTATGAAGGCAGAAGTACTAATATAATCTCATACTCTAATAAGAATATGATAATAAATCCATCTAATAATTGAGAATAATAGTTTAGCCATTGGGATTTAGAAGTAGCTTAAATAAGCATCTCGCAGATAGAAAAGACATAATGTTCTAAAAATACAAGCACGGTTCTATTGTTCCAAGAATTCCCGATTAATAAGACCAAACACCAGACCAGGATTTACATCAGGAGGTCTGGAATACTAGTAGTAAAGTAGGTACTTTGACCCACCAAAAAAGCGCTTACTATGGAAAGATGATCTAAAACAAATTGTTGGGCAGATTAGTCATCTGATCTTTGTCCATAGCTCTGAAACTTCTCATGGGCTTACTTTTATCTTCAGTCCTCAAATCTGTGAGGAAAAAAACCCAGGACTGTGTCTGCAGAGCATAGACTTTTCTCGCAGGGTGGGCAGTGAGATGCTTGCACCCGCTAACCCAGTGCTGCCTGGGAACCCGGAGAGCAGTGGCTGCATGGAGAAGTGTAAACCAATTCCATACGGTTGCACTGGGAGTCTGAGCTGTACAGAGTTTGGCAGGCTTAAGTGACAGGGAAATAGAGCTTATTCTGCATTCTCCTGTCCCTCCTCGGAAGTGTCAGGGACTTACAAAACCCTCTGAGGAACCCTCATCATCCTCTGCAGTCCCTGGTGTTGTAAGACCAGGGCACATAGAAGTTGGACACGTAGAAGGGGAAGATGGCAGCTGCAGCAGGGGGCAGTGGCAAAGAGCAGAGTATATGTTGAATGCCCTGTACATGTGTAAAGTAAGTGAGTGCATAGACTAGAATAAATTGGTTAAGGTAAGCAGATGGCTAAAAAATCTGGAGTTGTACAAATCTCTATTAAAAATCAAAATAGAACAGAAATACTGAATATGTGTGGTAGGCTTGCAGAGGAAACAGAATGTGTATTTGTGTAATATGCAAAGAAATGTGGTTTATACCCATTTATGAATAATATCACCTTCAGGGTCCAGAAAGAAGAGAGGAAAGGCCTAATCTGAAAAGAATGAGGCAGGTTTGTATGCTGTGTTAAGGAACAACTGATGGCATCAAAATTGTTTGAAAATTTTTACAGGTTTTGGTTGAATGTCTGACTTACAGCTTATGGAAATTCACATGATTTTTTTCATTAAGCATCATATAGTACAGTTTGTTTATGTTAGTGACAAATTCTATGTCATGAGCTTTAGGTTTCAGTTTAAAAATACATTTGCATTGTTCAGTTCTTCCATACTTTCTTAAATGAGGCAGTAGAAATGATGAAAAGAAGCTGGCAAGCTTTAAGCAGTGTTAGCATATTTTACATACTGTGTTTGCATACAGTCTCTGTATGTCATTACTTTGAGGATGAACATGTTAATACGAGGAATACTGTCAATGGTAGAATATAAAATAATTATTTTAAAGATTATCATAATTGCTGCATCCTGATCGGAGTCCTACATATTTACTCATATCTGTACATTACTTTGTAAAGACAGGCAATTTGCAGTGTAGGAAACCTCAAAAAAAGCTGAAGAAAAAAGATGATAATGGACATTTTTAAAAAGAACTAAGCAGCAGCTGACAAAAGGCTGCAGGATTACAAGATTTGTTGTTTAAATTCTAGTACATGAAGGAATCAAACATACAGAGAGCACTGAAACAGTAAAAATGTTACACTATTATTTTTGACCTATTGTGTAGCCACATTAAGTCTGCAGAACCTGCAGCACTGAAGACTGTTTTGTAAGGCATATTGTAAAGAAGTTGAACTTTGCTTTTTCAGGGGACCTGTGGCTAGATATTACCTGCGAAAATCTCAAGCAAAGACACTGTATTTGCCTGAGATTTGCAGGGTATATTTACTTTGTAGCTGTAAAATTTTGCCCCACTGGAAATGGAAAGCAGTGAATATATCTTTTGCAAGTGGTTTGTCCCATACTTACAGGAAATCTTATAACAACAATGTTGGGATTTTGTAAGCACAATGGAAAATGCAAGAATAAATAAAGAAATCTTTGGATTAAAATATTTAAAGAATACATTATGAAATTCAATGTGGACTAAATGATAATATGAATTTTTATTTTCCAAAGAGTGGTTAAAATCAAGCAATAAAGAACAAAACTAAATTTAGCAATCATGAATCCACTAAATTTGCAAAAAGTGTGAGCTGACAGACAGTGAAGAATAGGATATACAAAAACATTTAATTCTTTCATTTTACTTAGTTTCCTTTAGCAGTGTTTGTGGGTTTAGTTCATTAACTGTAGTCTTCTTAAATTGTCAGAATTGGAATTTATCTCAGTCTTCCATGAAGTGTAGCAAAATCCTAATTTGGGGTGCTGAGGGAGCATCTTTATAGCTCAAACGCATGTACCCCAGATCTTCTGTGCAGCATTGGACCAAGCCAGAGGGTTCTGGAAATTGAAGTTGGAGCAAAAGGAGTACTTCATCAGGTCTGATTCTGCAGCCACACCTGGCACAGAACTTTCCTTGAACTCACATACATTTAATGAGATTTCTTTCCATATTTTTGCAGACTCCAGAGACCTAGAGAAGCATCCAAACTTGCATGTGTTTGGATGAATCAAACACATGTAATCTCTTAAGGACTCAAGTGCTTATGTGACATTGAGTTATAGCATGTGTGTGTACAAAAATTCCTGTGACAGTGTCCTTAAAGCCAAATTCCTTCATGAACTTAGTCTTCAATTTTGATTGCCCTTGACCTCTATTGTCATAGAGACACACTGTTGGTAGACTAAGGAAAGTCTCTAGAAACACCCAGGTTTAGAGTCCTGCAGTGTGTCCTAGCAGAGTTCTTGGTGATGATCAGCGGTGTCCCTGCTGTCTGTACCCCATGCTCCACAGCGCAGCCTGCACTGTCGCACCGCCTTGCCAAACCCCTGGCGTTGTACTGTGTACAGTCTGGATGCTGAGGTCACATTTGGAAACAGTGTTGATGTAATCCAGGAGACTAGCCAAAGCCCATAGAAATCTTCATATTTTGGGTTAAGGCTGAAACCGTCTTGTGTTTTAGTTTCCAACCTGTAAAATGGCAAAAATTCCACCTTTCTCCCCAAGAAAATCCTTTAGAGTTTATGTTTTCTTGGGCAGGTGTTTTTGTCAAATGTTACCTAGTGTAGTAACTGCATAGTACCTATGAAGATTTGAATTCCAATCACGATTAGGTCTAGACTCTGTGCTAACGAAAAATTACTCTACTAGGAGTAAGCTGTAATGTATTTGCAAGCTTCCTGTCTCTCATCTTTTCAGTCAAATACCAAGTTTCAGCTCAAACTTTGAGCGTGGTCATGACTGTACTCTGCGATTACTACATCCACTGCAATGCCCTTATCAGTAATCTCCATCGAGGTTATGTCTGCTTGCTTTATTTTTTAACCGTCTCTTTGATCTTCCTCCAGGATTGCATTTCTGTGACCATTTCTGGTTTTATACCCAAGAGCAGAAGCTAAACAGGAGGAATATATTAAGGATTTAGCATAAAGCTGTTAGATACTGTGTCAATAAAAGCAAAAAGCATTTCCCGTGAATCAGAAAATTCACACTATTAAAATGGATAAAAGTGCAATAGAAATCACAGATTTACTTCACATTCTTTATATAAAAAAAACCCCTTGTAGTTGTCTGTAGAGGTAATGCCATGGGAACTAAAAAAGAAGCATTTTGTCTTGTTAATCACAGATGTTACTATACAAATTCTTATATCAGCTTGGTACAAAACTATATTATAATGATTAAATGCTAAAAGCTTTGTCTAAATAATGGTAGGGTCATGTTGCAAGGATACCCTCCCACCTCACAGATGAAATAAACAGATATTGAAGTGTAGCAGCACAGCTCTTATTTGATGAAAAAAAGGTAAACTTTCAAAATGGATTAAATATATGAGAGCCCATCGACAACATATCTCTCCCTTTTCCTGACGTTGATGCTGTGATCTGTCATGGCGTGACTCCATTTTCACTGGGAATCACCTCTTTTGAGATCTTGGCCTATTAACTGTGCTACACTTGGTTCATGCTGATACTCATTAATTGAATCCAAATCTTTCCAGCTTGCCAGTATAATGAAGTTTAATTCAGTATGGTCACACTGATGCAGTGGAGACATAAGTCTTACTTATGTTCAACTTTGTAGCTAGGCTTGTTTATGTCATAAATTAGTAGTTAAACTTTGTGAATTACCCTTCGAAATTCAGCCTCTTAACTACCTATGGTTGCTCTTAATTCAAAATGTTGGCATTTAAATTTAGACATCTCCCTCACGTGAATTACCCTTCGAAATTCAGCCTCTTAACTACCTATGGTTGCTCTTAATTCAAAATGTTGGCATTTAAATTTAGACATCTCCCTCACTTATTTTTTCTAAAAATACATTGCCATAAACCACTTTACCAGTCTGTCAAATGAAGGACTATAATACTTATCTTTTTTTCAGCCTAAGCATAATTTAAGGAGCTTAACACTCCACAGTGTTCTTTGCATGACAGGTTTCCATTAGAGGTAAAAGCCTAAAGAAAGAGTTAAGGGTGGAAAGCTGAGTGATTAAAAAAGCACCTTCATGTGGAAAAGACTGTAAATAAAGTGAGTGTATAAATGAACTTACTGCCATTCCAGTCCTTTAGCTGCAAGGGGCCTCGAGCATACCACATGCTTTTTCACTTGAAGAGGCCCTCTACGTAACACAAATTAAAACCAGGGCATGCCTTTTCTCAGAACCTCTGCCAGGCATTTTATTTTCATAGCTGTCAACTTTAGACTCGTGCTTTCCTCCTGGAGAGGTTTGGGTGGAGGTGGAAGCAAAGTGTGCGAGTGAACTCTGATTACGTGAATGAAAAGCGTTAGTCATTTGGACCGATTTCTTTCTGTCCTGCAGGTTGCTGGCTGACCCTTTAACATGGAGCTGGGGGTGGGGAACATCAGTCTAGACAGAAGAGGCCAACAACTAGTTGTCCACTCAGGTTTCAGATGATAAATGAATAGTGCTCAATTTCTCACAGATGTTTGGCAGCCGCCGTGCTTTCACTCTAATCGCAAGCAGGATTTCTTATGCCCCAAAAACGCAGTGACCAGGAGACATAGATAGGCTCGTGGAATAATGATTCTGGCTGCTGTGGTGTAGTTTATCAGCTACAAAACAAGAAGTTTCTAAAATTGAGATCACTAGGTTTTATAGTCTTACTGAAGATATTGAGTTGTTCAGACGAGGTACCTCTTCTTTTGAAGTTTGGTGGGTTAAATGTTTGTTTCATGTAGAATGATATTTGTCAGTATGTTTGGTCCAAGGATTAACTTAGTCCTTTGAATCTAAGTTTTGACTGTATCTGTAAAAGCTCTTCAAGGATTTGGAAAAACAAGGAGTTAAGAGCTATATGCTTGCCCAGTCTACAAATAAAGGAATGTTTTCATTTTCCAAAACATTTTTTTTGCCACCAAATTAATAAATGGCAATCTGAAAACTGAGGCACATTCTTAATTTCTCTTCAGACACTCAGAGCTGCCAATCACCATGTCAAAGTACCAAAAATGTTGTGACTCAAGTTGAAAAAGCATGTCTTTTTTTTTTTTCTTTCCCCTATATTAAAGAAGTATCTAACTTAACAACTAAGTGTTTCAAGGCTTTGATCTAGCCTGAACACAGATAAAGGTCTGGGTTGTCTCCATCTTATCCCATACTGAAAAGCAAAAATAAACCCACTTAATGATAAATGAAGTGAAAAAGAAGGACCGTTAATACAAGTCAAACATTTTAACAGTCAGAAGATCATAGAATTTGCATAGGAGGGGGATCAACCAAAAATGATGTAAGAGTGATGACAGCAAAGGCACTACAGTGGCAAATGGGATAGTATATAAAGAAAATACTACAGTTTAAGCCTGGGACAAAGGTCTTTTACTCTCTATGTAATGGGCTGATACTTTTCTGTTGCTGAGCATCCCAGTGACTCATTACAGTTGTTTGTTTAGTTTATACTTCAGAATATACAGAGATAAAATTAGGAGAAGTGTGTTATGTCCTGTAAAGTTTTCCCAGATGTGAAAGAACCCAACCATCAAAAAATAGTGATGCCATTAACAGGGATTCTGTTCTCAGAGACGGGTTGGGCGATACAAAGACAACCAGTGCACTTTAAAAAGGAAACAGAAAATGTAGGCTGAGTAGCAAGAAGAACTTTGCAACGGAGAACTGTTAGGCTGTGAAAGTCTTCCAGAGTAAGTGCTGGAAGCAAAATCACTTGGACCCTTTAGGAAGTGATGAACAAAGTCTACTGGAAATGCTAGGAAGGGGTTCATCACGGCTTAGCAGAGCAAACAACTGCTTCTGTCTTAAATGATCAGGGACTGTTATACATTAATTTGTACAGGAGACACCACTGTATCTATAGGTGAAGTTTCTAGATACTACCACCATTCAACTAACATGACAATAATACTGTCTCACTAACACTTGGAAATGAAAACTAGTGTAAGATATTCAAAGAAACTTGGAAAACAGCTGTTCACGGTCAGGGTACACACAGGGTGAGAGTGGGTAAGTAAGACATAAAACAGTAAATGTCTTGGCCTAACTTCTCGCTATCCATGGTTGCTTCAAAGTGTTTGCACTGTCACAGAAAAGAGGAGAGGTTGGTATAAAGAAAGAGGGTGATTGTGTTACTTTGAATGACTTTTTTCAGAGTATATTCTGAAAGAGCAGAAATACCTGAAGAGGATGTAGGTGAGTGGATGCAAAGGACTGATTGGAATTGGAAGAATGTTAAAAACAAGTCCTAGCACTTACAAAATCAATTTTCCATACTGCTGTCATTATCTCTCTGTGAATTGTCAACAAAGGAGCAAATACCTGTCTGCTGACCTGCATTTCTGGGAACACCACTCAAAATACACATTTGGAGCAGCAAATGCTTGAAGAGTTATTCAAACAAAAACTAGTAATTATTACATTGGAAATCTGTTAATTTTCCTGTGTAATTTTCAATTATTTAAGGAAAATCACAACTTCCACAGCTGTTCAAGCTACAGACAGACAGAAATAATTTAAATAAGCAATTTCTGATGTGTACAGTTGCTCCGTTTTCCAGTGCTGACATCTGTGTTTTTGAGTCTGGGAATGCCATACATTCCTAGCCAACGTGTGTCTGGCTCATGTGGAGCTGCATGCATCTCAGCTCTAGGTGGGACTTCCAGAAATGAGGAGGATTGCCCCAGTATACAGTTGTTTTGGAAAAGAACCAAATTACCAAGAAGTTTCTAGCAAAGAGGCAAATGATACAAGGGCATCTAGTAGTCCATTTACAATTTTAGGTGCTGTTTGAAATAAGGCATATCATAACTTACATTAAAAAATAATGGTTAAGGAAGTATTTTGAGGAGAGAAAAGCCCAGGTTCAGAGAATCTAGTGAACTTGCTTTTGAGCTAAGTTTCGTCAGTGTCACAGCAATTATCAGGGGTTTGATCCCAATCCCATACAGGAGGGTATATGTATGTTAAAATGTTGGCTGACTGTATAAAAGCAGAGGCAATGTAATGGTTTGATTTAATGTTTGATTAAATTCATATGGCAGGATATGTGCATTAAGGAGTGGTATAAATTTAACTTTCTAATTCTGTTTTTTTGAAAGTTTATAAATTTACATTTATCCAGCTGCAATCTGCGTTATTCCTCTGCTACTGAATCCACAGAACTGTGACTCAGATGAAGCCTGTCTCATGCCTAGCAGCAGTGTCTTTCCAAACACACAGGAGTTCACCGATAAATGAGCAGGTACTGTGTGGAGTTTGAAGGAGTGGAAAATGCTACATCATCTTTCTGAGAAGCGCTGACTGTTGGGCTTGTGTGTACTTTTAGAACTGATGTCAAAATAACATCCTGTGAATGGACAGCTTTATACCACAGAGGAGCAAAACAAAACCCAGAAAAGATCTCCTAATTCTGGGAGTTCAAGAGTCAGTTTCGAACACAGGGTGATGTTCACTCATCTTCTGTAACATACATTTACTGTGTGTTATATTTAAGTAGCCAAGTATAAATCAAGAGCAAAGAACTTCCTAGGTAAATTGTACTGTAAAAATCTAAGTAACAAGAAACATAAAGCTTCAGACTTGGAAGTTTGATTCTTGCTTTAAATGATATTTTGCTGGCTCTATTAAAAAAGTACAAACTGGATATAAATATCAGATCATAATAACCCTCATAATAAGTGCTACAGACTGAAATATATATTTCTTGTATAAACTTCGAAAATTTCCAAAGAAAATATCTGATTCTCTAGAAAATCTGTTTTCTTCTGTTTCTGTAGAACCTGTAGTTTTTTCAGTCTTTACTACATTTTTAGATGCTTTCCACAAAGGTCCAACTTCTGCTGTGATCCGTAGAAGAAGAAAGCATTTTATTTTATTCTCTACTATACTGGTATTACTCCTTGACAGACCAACTTGGGGGTTCTTTCTGTCCCAGCTGAAAACTACAGACCTCTTTCTTTGTAGTAAAAATTTCATTACCATCATTGCTTTGTACTGAACTCTCTCCACTGTGAAAAACTGAGGCAGATAGGTCAACAGAGCTTTCTTGGTTGATCCAGACAGGATTAGAAATACAGAATTCCTGGCTTTCACTACTGTACCCAGACCAGTAGACCACATATTTTTAAGTTACGGAAAACTAAACCAAATTGCTTTGCAAGATTTATTGGTGTGTTGCTTCTCTTACCCTGTTTGCATTGCTTTTTGCTGTGGTATATATACAAGAGAATTAAAACTCGGCATTTAATTAATCTGAAAACTAAAATCCTTTGAAGAATGATATTTTTAATACACCAAATATTCAGATTACTCCCAAATCAATCAGCATTTCAACATGGGATGATACTGTTTTCTTCTGGCAGTAAGCAAGCCCACATTATGACTTCACCTCTTAAATTTCCTCAAGAGGTTGGTTTTCACTAGAAGTGCAGTTTTTCCAAGCCATATTCAACTTAACTGTATCATAATTTAGGAATTTAATTTGTTCCATATTCTTGCAACTGCCTCTCTCAGCAGTTGAATGGATGGCACTATTTTTTTTGAAGCTTGGAAGCATAGAACTTGTTTGCTTAGGCTTTTATAGAATTTAAGGGATTAAAAATCCCAAATAATGAATCCACTTCTATGCAAGTACTGATGTATATCTGTATATGTATATAAGTACTTATGTGCTTATTTTCATTGAAATTAACTAGATTAATTTTGTATATAATATTTGTATTATCATGCAGATACTGCCCCTAAAAAACACCATTGTGTGAAAAGAATTCATTGTTTAATATAACATAGGCATAGGCAGCTTATTCCACCCTTCTTACAATAGTTCTCTGTGCAGGAAACATGTCACAAGTTTTCTAGGACTATCAAAGATATGCCCAGAGCTCTGCAGTGTCTCAGTAGTTGTTGGAGCACGGGTGGTGAGTAGCTACAAAAGATATAATGGTAGTTCTAGTACAGCCTCATAAGGAAAGCCGCTGAAGTGCCCTGCATACTCTGATGGAAGTGTAGCTAAGGAATAATTCAGAGGGTGACTGGAGGTGGAGAGGAAAACAGCAGGAGTGCACTGGAAAATGGTAAGAACAAGGAAGCTGGAGACTGTTCCAGTACTGGAGTACCAGTACTTAGGAGAACTTGGAGGAGAAAGTGAGGGAAACACGGCAGCGGGGATGTTGGAGGGTCTGGACAGGGACCTTGGGGTCATTTCTTCCTGAGGAAGGGTCATAGTAAGCTGCACAGAGTACCTGCCAAGTTGGGCATGTGTTTCAAGGTGGGTAGTCAGCACAGACTAATGGCTTCAGTGACATTGCTGCAACTGCAGCTGAGGGCTGGGAGGGAGAAAGGCAGTGGAAAAGCCGCTTTGTATCACCACTGCATTCCAGGCTGATGAGCTGGGATGCAGTAACGGCCTGTGTCATGCCCGTGCGAGGAGACATCCCTCCTCAGTGAAAAACATCCATTTCTGGAGAGGAAACATGAAAGTCAGGCTGCATTAAGTGCTGCAGAAGGTGGTTTTGGCAAAGAAATGAGAATGCTCCATCAGACTAAGGCTAATTATATTAGAAGATCATCTCACAAATTAAATGTGGCTCAAACTGACACAAAAAAGCTATGGGAACTTTGTTTATGTTAACTGACAGGGTCTTTTTTATTTAAAGCAACATGTAGTGGTTCAGGACTGATTCTTTCTTTCAAGTCCAGGAGGATGTCATGCTGTTTATCTTGTAAAAACAGCTGCTGCCTTTGTGCTTGTGTTAGGAAATAGATAACTTTAATGATTCACTCCTCTTAACACTTATATACAAGAGCTCTAATCGAGCTCCCTGTAGCTGCTGCACTCGCTCACATGTTGGGCTGAAGTCCAACATGGGATGCAGGAGCATGATAAATACTAGAGATTCTGCTAAGTCAAAAATTACTCCTCCTGCTGTGGGGATGAAGTAGGAAGGGAAGGAGCTGTCCCTTTATGCCACAAAAGTGCAGAATCACTTTTGGCTGCAGCCCTAGAAATTCTCCTTCATAGGAGAGGTACAGTGCAGGATTAAATGAGGTTATGCTTTCATCTCCTTCACACCTACTTCATTCTGGTGTGCAGAGAACTGGTAAGAGTATAGCTCTGTATCAAGTGTGTAATGAGACAGAGGAGGAAGAGTGCAGTAATAAGGGAGAGGCAGGAGGAGAGTTTGGGACCCTTACCACCTCCCTCATGAAGGGACTTCACAGTTGAGCAGCCTCCTGTGAAGAAATTGGCTTGGTGGTGCTCTTGCAGTTGTCCTTAGAGCAGTAGATACTGGAGGTGCAATGGCTCAGAGTTTGAGTAGCTCAAACACAAAGCTTGCTCTTAGTTTGATTTTCTCTTGCTTACGTTAATCTTCCTGCTACATTTTATGAATGAAGCTAGTCGCCTCCCACTCGCTGCTTCTGCACAGGACAGGAAGGCAAATGTATTACTTTTCAAGGCGGGATGGCAGAAGTCCAAACATATCTAACAGAGGAAGGAAGCAATCTTATCAGCCTTTCTGGCCCATTGATAAAACCATAGAAGGAAATCATTCAGCTTTAAATGAGGAAAAGGAAGTCTCACATAAAATTTAGAAGCTGCCATGGGAGTTTTCATATCGCATCACTGAAAAAGTCACATACAATTAACCAAGCGTTCCAGTCTGTACAAAGTGCTTTATTTGGGATACCAAAGCAGAATCATTTGCAGTTTTTGACAAGCAGTAAAGTGGATCCATTACAGTAGTCCAGTTGGTATTTTTCTGACCTGTCTACTTAGTCATATGCCCTTTATCTGAACTGTTCTTTATGGAAAACAACTGCAGCAGTCATCATGAAAGAGTGGGGTTTTGTCCATTCATGCCATAGAATCTGATTTCTGGTTACCACTATACACAGTGTATTCTGGCATCCTGGTCTTATTTTTTACTTTTAAAATCTCTTTGTATTCAAAGCAAATAGCAAACACGGTTACTTTGGGTTTCTGTACCTAAGCTGGTATCTCCGTTTGGCAGCGTGTCATTGCCAGTGTGACTTGTTTCTTAAGGTCTATAGTCTGCTATAAGGTGAGCTACAGTATTGAGACTGAAGCTCCAGGTAAAGAACAAAATATACATTCAGTCAAAACCAAAACATCATAGTATTCTAATTGTATGTGCAGTTAGGATTATGGCATGGGTTGTTTGATAAACAGATGTTATTCTGTAGATGCAAAGATTCTGTTTAATGCTGAACACCTCTATCTTCTGATAAATTAGCTATAATTAAGGGCATCCAGTATTTAGACTTAGATTACAGTAATGATATAAGAATAAATTAACCTATAATGAAACATAATGCTCCACAAGGGCAGTACTTTCAATATATGGGCTATATTTTCTGATGACATTCTTATGTTTGAACTTAGTAAGAAACCTGAATGTTTGAGCAAGCAGTATGTTCCTTGCTGACTGCTGAGATGAAGAAGCAAATTGAATAAATAAAGCTGGATTGTAGAAACTCTGAGTCCATGCATGCTTAAAATACGCAGAAACCAATACCATACTCAATTAATATGTCATTGACAGTAAATGATTTGTTGATTGGCTGTCAGGTAAAGCCAGAAGCATAGTCATGCCAAACTCTCTCACTTGCAATCTTGCTCATCTATTAACATTACTTTCTTATTCCAGAAGATCTGGTATTTTAAATTTTAATTTATGCATTTGATATCATAATTCTATTTTCAGTCCTACAATAGATAACAACTGCAGTTACTGTTATAGGCAGGAAATGTGAAGCATAATTTGCTTTTAGGAATTGAAATGTTTTTCTCTGAAGAAATAAGCAGATTGTCTATAGATATCTTGTAGAAAGTATATGGGAGAGAGAAGTGTATGGTACTCCTTCCCTCCTGGAGTTAATACTGTGATGGGCACCTGGAAAATGCCCTAGACAGCACAAAATATGCCACCTTTCTACTTAGAGTTCTCCTGTTCTGATGAGGCTAAAACAGATTTCTGAGTGTTCTCCCTACTTTATTGTTTACTTATTTCAAAGCTTTTTCTTTTTGTTATCATGGACTCACTGAGTGGTTGTCAAGCCTGATTTATCTGAGCCCTGTTCACTGTGACCTTTAAAGTACAGCATGTTACTGTAGCAAAGTCAGTTTTCCACTTACAGAGAAATGAATCAGTTGACACAGCCACAGCCTTTTACAGCTTGCAAAACTTTCAGGGTCACAGGCTCGCTTTGTGCAGGTAGGCTACGGTCATATTGAGCTAAACCAAATCTCAAAGCATACTCTGTTCTACCCTGCTCCTCCTACCTGTTACAACGTGAAGGACACTTCATATACAGCAGAGGCAGGAGTACATCACTGAGCATCCACCAAAGCAAAGAGAAAACCATTAATTCTTCCAGAATCAGCTCTACAGTTGTTTTCCTGCTGTCAAAATGTGACAGCCCTGGTTGCTGGTCATTTTTCAAGCAAAAGAGGTAGAAACCAAAATGTTCAATCATCCCATGCAGTCTCTTTTGCTCTAACAAGCTGATACAAACTAACTCTTCTTTTTCTTTTTTTTTTTTTCAAATACGTAGATCACCTCCAATTTTGGTTGTCTGTAATTTAAGGCAGGACTCCAGAATAGAAAGGGGACACATCTGAGCAATCCCCAAACAAATAAATAATAGATGTACCATAAAAAAAAAAACAAACCAAAAAAAACCCCAAGCCAACTTTGAATTATTTATAGGTGTAACATTTTGTCATAACCATCCATATATATGTGTGTGTGTGTGTCCTGATTCAGCGTAAATGCTGAACAAGTCATGTCTTAAATAGGAAGGGATTTTTCAAAATATTTTCTTTTAAACCAAGCACAGCACAGATTACATCCTGAATTTCTGATGATATGATTAACCCTCCCTGAAAAACAGGGATGAGCTGTATAACATGGCATCCTTGTCACACCAGTTCACAGGAACATCTAGCTGCATTCCAAATATGTTTCCATGTTTTCATAATAGAGAGTGATAAACAAATATTAGAGGGAGCAGGACTATACATTGGTCCAGTTGGCCTGAAATCCTTGGAAATCATTGGATCTGAAGCTATTAAAATATAGCTTCTGCCTGTCTTTTCTTTAGATTCCGGATCATTCCTTAAAATTAAATTACTTGCTTCAATTGTAACTAATATGGGTATCTGGGGTAATTTCACTGGCAGTTACCCAGGGAGAGGTTAGAAGAGACCCATTCTATGCATACAGAAAGCAACATAGCATCTCTATCTCTTGGAAATCCTTTGCATTCAAAAGCCTAGCAGCCCCAGATTTGGGTTTGTTTAATTCCTCTGTGCACAGCCTATTCCAATTGTGATTTTTTTTTTCAGGCTCGGTACAAAAAGGTAGTTTGGACAGGTGTAGCACAGGTTTTAAGTCTTCAATTAGGTCAAATTCCAATTATATCTGACAGTAAAAATAGGTTAATTGCTTCAGACCCAATTTAACAAGAATTAGCCCTTGTATAATACCACTTTCTTATAGAAAAACATAACATTTTTTTATCTAGGTGAAGGAGGAGGAAAACTTTGTTTTATTTTTAATATCACAATAAAAAACCTTTTCTTTTTAATCCTTATAAAGAGACGTTCAGGTATTAAATGGTCAGTATAAACCCTAAGTCAAACCTGACAGGGTGTAATCTACAGCTAACAGGGAACATCTTTTCTGAGCCATTCTTAGGAGCAGCCCAGGTAACCTAGAGAAGAGACAACAGTTTTTTGTTCTCTTTCAAATATTTCAAGTTTGAAAACATTTATTTCACTTTTGACTTGAGTTCACGTGGTCTCACTAATGTTCTAGTCTGCCTCTCTGCACTTTCAGCCTGACTGAGGAATGAGAAGCAGGAATATGGCAGAGTTCTGGCTCTCCCATGAATGTGGCCAAGCCACTGCAGGTCCCATTGTACCAAAGGGTTGCTCCACACTAGTTCATGCTCCGTGCAATATGATTTTCATTAAGACTTTGACTCATAGTAATCAAGTATGCCCAATAACACACCTCAAGACTTGTCATATAAGCAATCTAATCTTTCATATAAAGTGAGCCAAACTGTAAAAACAAAAAAGTCGTAATAATCCTGATAATTTCCTGTTGGGGTTCCCTTTACCATTAATGATCTCAGTTGTTTATAAAGCCAGCTTGACTTACTGGTTTTATTTCAGAGAAACCTGTGCAGTCTTTACAAGACACTAACTGAAATGAAAGGAATAGGAAAACACAGTCATTTAGTATATCTTCTTGTGGACTTGCACACAGTAGAGCAGCCCTACCAAACCGTTGATGGGACATATGTTATGAAGTATTTGCAGCCTGAGAGCTAAAGGGAGGCTCGTGTTCTTTGGCTGATTACGTATCTGTTATACAGGAGTGTGTGGCTGTCTTCTCTGAGAAAGCTAAAGCTTTGTTTCCTATTCAAGACTGTATCTAGGTACCAGAAAACATTTGTAGTACTCTGTGAGATTGAGACTGTAAGAAAGAGAAGAGGATGATGGGGAAGAAAAGGGTAGTGTGGTTCCTCTGGCATGGAATTACATGTCTGGACTTTATCTGTCAAACAGGCCTGACATTTATATTGTGTTTATCTGAGTGTGGCATCAGAGATCTGGATTTCTGTCTGTGTGACTATAGGAAAGTCACTTTGCCCCTCTGTGCCTCCATTTTAAATTACCTGGGGGTGGAAACTCTTCCTTTGCACAACCCCCAAGGTATAAATCTCAGATGCAGCCTCTGCACATTGCTGAAACAAAAAATACTGCTTCAGTTGTGACTCTAAAGAAGCTCTTTGATCTCTTTGCCTTTAGTTCCTCTGTACTTAAATACAGCAAAATATTGTTAAGGAAATGACAAATGCATTCCATTTGTATTTCATTAATTCACATATAATGTGTGATTGACTGAAACATATGCACTTTTGATCAATCACCTGGAATAGTCCATGTCATGGCAGAAGGTTGTTAAGGGTTGTAGATGACTTTTTACAACTGTGCAAGAGAAGTGGAAAGAGGAAGGAATTCTCCTTAAGTTTGCTTCAAGAATACCAGGAATTTCAGTGATTTCCTGTGTCAAGTCTGAGGGTCCTCCACTACCATCCAGGAGTGTCACTGTGTAAACAACACTGGAGGAACCTGGAAAGGCTAGTGAGCTCTCTAAGAATTCAAACCAAACCAGTAAGTGACTTTTTTTCAAAGTATACTGGGGAAGCATACCAGAAGCCTGTTCAAATTTCAATGAAGAAAATAAAACGGCGGTTCATATTAAAATCTGACTCATTTTAGCAATGCAATGTACTGAGAATGGAGCCATTCAGTCTTTTGTTCTCCCAAGTAACCAAGAATTAGGGAACCTTGCTGTATAACAGTGTAAGGAATACAGAGAGTTTCAGTGCTGGAAATTATATGGGGAGGCTAATATGAAGAGGTCAGAAAAGCTCATTTATCCAAGGAATCATAAAATAAAAAGGGAGAGAAAAAATAAAAGGGGAACCTGCAAGCCTTTAACACGGGGGATTAAAATCCTTTTTCCCCAGACATTTTTCTAGGGAATGGCAGTAAGCTCTAACTGTGGATAAATCTTCCCCAGAGATGTTGGTGGATGGCTAGGTGACTTACTTGATAGGGGGGGTGTATAAGTAAGAAAACAGCTGGATAATTTTTAATTTTTAAAATTTAAATTTTCATATTTTTACAAGATACAAGGTTACTGGAATTACTTAGCAATTCATATGGCTCTTTTGACTTCAGACACATATATGTTAGAACCAAAAGCTTTTCAGCCATTGAATGCTCTACAAAGGCTTTCTTAAGTCTGAAGCATTTTGTATTTGTTTCCAGTTTGCATGGCAACAGGAAACTATCACGATATATTTGCATGTATATGCATATATGTGCATATAGGGAATGTAGAAATACAGTAACTCTGGAGGGCTGCTGTGTTCAGGCTGCCTTATGGCTGAAGAAACGGTTGATTTTATTCTGTGCAGGCAGGCAGGAAAGGGAGTGCAACATAAGCAAGACATTTCATTTGTGGTTGAATCCACAGATGAGCTATTGTAGAAAGTATTCTCCAAAACATGCTTACATGAGAGATGGGGCACGTGGTACTGATTAGATTCTGTACCAGCAGGGCAGTTTTATTGCACAGAAACATTACAGTTTGAAAGCTGCAAATGTGTTTCAGTGTCAGAAGGTTGTCCCTTTATTCTTACGCTGCCTTAACGGGAGTTACTGGAGCTCTGCACCTCCTCACAAAGTACTCAGCACCTTTTAGCTTTGACCAATGTTCTAGTTGGAAAGATTCAAAGCTAGAGACAATGTTTTCTTTTAATAGTCAAACATGCTGGAAAACAAAGCATGCCTCACATTCCACTGAAGTCAGTGGTTTCTGTCTCTTTTTGCACTTCAGATCACTTCCAGTCCCCTTTGGCAGGGAAGAAAGAGCTTCTGCGTCTGCACTGTCCACTTCCATACACGGTACTGAGCTCACGCCTACCTAGACAGGGGGTGATGCAGCCCTTGTGTTACCACGCGGTTGCTGCTGAGTCCTAAATGCCTTCTTGCCTATTAGCTGATAGATTGGCAGTTAGAAAAAAAGATATTAAAAAACCCAATATGTACAAGACTTTTTTTTATTTGGTCCTCTCCTGGCATGCCGCTGATATGGTTTACACTATTTTATCTAGGTGACAACTAGACGTTTTGCCAGTGGAACACTCAGTTGATTTTTTTCAGCTACATTAGATCTGTAAAAACAAGGAAAAATTTCAAGAATTCATTTATCTGAAAAAGTCAGTAATTAAACATGAACTTGGGAAATGCCATGCTCAGAGGTTGTATGGTGTTGTTACTCTCAGAACATCTGCTGAGCCTTGATACAACCATGGTGATTGCCATTCCGTGGATCATTTTTCTGCTAAAAACAGATTTACACAGCAGATAAAAAAAAAAGATTTTAGAATCAGTTTAACCAAATTAAGAAGGCTAAGAAAATATATTAGTATATGTTGGATTTAGCACTTTTAACATTTCAGCCTTTATTTGTTTGTTTTCTGCCTTTTACATCTCTTTTCTCTAGATTCTGAATCAATGCAAAGCTAGATTCCATGGTTGAAACTTTATTTCAATTACTATTTTTGCAAACCAGGGAGAATGGGAACAATAATAAAAATACAATAATAAAAAACACAGGAGATGTGCTACTAAGGATATAATTATTCCTCCAGTGTCAGTAATTCGTGATTGGATTCATGGTGATGAATGGAAGAATTCCCTAACTAATTTCACTGTTTGATACAATTCCTCTTTCAGATTTCCCTTTATACTTAAACTATTGTTCATGAGAGCATTCTTCAAGATAGACAGTACCATATCAGCATGTTATATATAACATTTTAGTTTTTTTCTAATTGTTTGGGTTTATACATGGATTTAATTTGTTCATCTAACAAAGGGTGGGTAACATGAAAACATATGATTTAGCAGATATATACAATCTTACGTATCTAAGAAAACACAACTGCTGTGCTTGCTAGAAGGAAGTGCCAGGGGCCCTCCCAATGTGAATTGTTAATTACTTTCCTCTTCAGCTGCCATAAAGAATTCATTAAATGCCAAATTATTTCCTAAAACAGTGAGTAGCACTGGTTCCTCTTTGGTCTATGTGCTTATTTATTAAGAACAACAACTTCCTTAATTGATATATAGATGCAAATGAAAGGGAAATCCAACAGTGAAGCTGGTTGTGGTCAAGGAAAAGATAAATATTCTTTAATGATGAAAAGATGATTTAGTTTTCAGGCCCCCAAATCTATAAAGCAGGACCATGAAACTTTTCCAAATGTCCATGCATTTTGTTTTATTCTTAGGCTGGGGACATAGGAAATATCACCCTGGTGTATCTCTTGCTTCTTAAAGTTCTAAATATATATAATATATATGTATAATAACCAGGAGACTTGAGTTGTAGCTCTTCTTCCACTTGAATGAAAGCACTGCAGGAATAGGATTATAGTATGCAAAAGCACTTCTGTTTGTGAATGAGGAGACATTGGAAAATACATTATTTGGGAAAGGTGAATGAAGATAGCCTTGTAGGAAGCATTTTGAAATATAAAATAGATGTTTTTAGGGAAGTCACAGAAACTCAGATGTCTAAGGAGTTAGAAAGAAATATAAAGTAGAAAAGAGACTACTACTGCTTCTGCTGCTACTGCTACTACTACTACTAATGATACTTTTTAAATAGTAGCATTTAAAACATTTGCTATCAAACTGCACACCTGGAATGTCTAAAGAAGAGCCCATACTGACAGCGCAACAACTTATACTCGTTGGGGGGTGGCAGGTGCAAAGCCTGTGTAAATTTAATGGGGCCATCCCACAGAGTGCTGACATCTTTGTGTTCCACAGAAGCCAATGGGAATCAGAAGTCCTCAGTGGTTTACAAACTCAAACCCTGGGAAAGTCCAAGAGCAATAATGCATGCTGGGAAAACATAAAATAAAATAAAGCAACAGTCTTGATAGTATAACAATAGTGAGCCGTGGTTCTGTGGTACAAAGGGATGTGGTGCCTCCTGAGCACAGCTGAAGACAGTGGGAAGATGGTGGAGGCCTTTGCCAAGGTTGACTGTAGTGAGGGAGGAACAATTGCCATGGGAGACCTGTGAGCAAAATATCTGCCATGTGGAAAGCTGAGCAAACACTGATAAGAAGCAAAATGCCACACTAATACAGTGAATCAAATAATGAATGAATGTTGAGTTTTGTAACAGCCGAGCTGGAAAGCAGGCAGCCGAGAGCACACGAAGGCTTTGGGCCCAGCAGGCTCCTGCAGAAATCAGGGCAATGTTATTAATAGCATGGCATCAGATAGCGAACTCAGAAACAGCCCTGCTTGAGGTGCTTGTCTTCTGGCAGTGCTTCTGGGGCTTGCTGGGACTAACTCTTGCCTTGATCTTTCACCACCCCAACCAGCACTGGTTGACAGGGGCTGCTAAATGGTACTTACAGTTTTTAGCAGAACTTCTCTATATTACACTGACACGTGTGCGTTCAGACGCGCTTCAGAAAGGTGTATTAAAGCCCAATGTCACCATTTCATAGCAGCCATGGTCTGGCCATACCGCTGTTTTCCCTGGCCACACCAGTTTTCTGGGTGCTGCTCTCAGGAAGCACAGAGACCAAGGGCTTTGCTTACTCAGTAAGAGTGCTCAGGACACTGTTACTATTTTGATTTGTATTGCTCTACTTTTATAAGTACATCCAGTAATGTCTGATGTACTTTCTCACAGAATGTACAGCACAGCCTGGGCCTGATTTTCATGAGCCTTCATTGCTAATGGACATGGTAGATTCATCTGATGTGTGGTTATATTTTCCTTACTAACCTTTTTGGGGAGGAAAAATAAATAACTGTTTGACACACACACAAGGAATGTTGGTCTGCAACCCAGGTCAAAGTAAGCCTACAAAATTCCTCTTGGTTTTATTGCTGGCATTGTCACTAACAGTGTTCAATGCCTGTTATCTGGTCAGATGAATTCTTTTTCTGTTATTTCAAGGCATTCCAGTACATTAAGCTTAAAGCTGTCATCAATGTGTACACAGTCTATAAAATAATGTTAGCATTACCTCACCATTCATTTCATTTTGCAGCATCGTCCCTCCTAGTGTTCTGCCCTGCAGTACGACGCTGTCATGCTGCTCCCAGTGATTTTTCCCTCAGTAAAATCTAAGGCTGTGGTTTTCACAGTAATTGAATTATTATGCTGAAAAAGTTGTTGCCAATTACTTCATGTTTCTTCTGAGGATTAGTGTGAAAGGTTATTTAGTGTTAGGTGCTGTCTGACCTAGAGCAACTGACTGTACACAGTAGTTTGGTATTACCAACTTAACTTCAAACACCCCCAAACCCCCCCTTGCTCTCTTTACAGTCTGGGACTCCGTAGCAAAACCGTGTCCCACACCGGTGATCTCAGATTGCACTGGCAAACACTGCCGAGGGCTGGAGTGTGGGAGCTCCCTCTTGCTGACGCTGACAAAACCAAGATCACGATGCTTGTTCCTGCTCCTCCTCCTGTCCCTACTGGCCTTCTGTCTTCCAGGCAATCCAGCAGTGGGCCATGTAGCTCTTAACACATCCCCAGCCATCCTGCGCCCAGGTGTGGATGATCTGTGTGACTTTCCCTAATTCTCATCTCGCAGACATCAATGAAGCCAGGACTGTCATTGGGCACTACATCACCTTACCAAACTGCCACCCTCAATTCCAGAGATGGAGAGTTCAAGCACAATATCTTCTCTCTCCAAGAGAAAACAATCATGTTTCAGTTTTCTTCCTTGTGAAGATCTTACCAGTTTTCTTCTCTGACGTGGTATTTGGAGCAACCATTTTCATTTTTAAGGTGGTGGGGCTGTGTGTCCTGGTCAAACCCAGCAGCAGACAGGAGTGAGCCATACGCCTGCTGAGAATCCTTGGAGCTAAACATCCCCCACCCGACTCCTAACACAGTGTAACCAAATCATTTGGCTCCTGGGGTGTACCAGTGAGGAACTGCGGCTGGGGTACGAGCAGGGACATGGTGAAAAGAAGGAAGATTTATAAATGAATTGTAGAATAATATGTGAGTGAAGGTGAGATGCTGAAGAGAGGGGGTTAAGTCAAAATATCCATGAGCAAGCAGGCTGAGAAGGACAAGGCACAAAAAGCACTGAAGCTAAAATTAATCAACAGGGAGATGTAAAACCCAGTTCTGGCAGACAAACTATCAAGTAAAAAACAACAGGCAGAAGCAGATTACGTGTCATTTCTGTACTGCGCTGCCGAGAGGCCTCTGCAAAGTAGAATTGTGTGCGTGCATATGTGTGTGTGCTGGGGGACACTGGTACACCAGTGTAACCCAGTTGACTTTGGGTCTATCATTGCAAAATTCTCAGAAATTCACCTGGAAATTAATGTAGTCAATATCAGACTTTTCTGAACCCCCTGTAAAGAATCCCAACAAGCTGCTATAAGAAAACATTTAAAGTAACCACACTGCTGTTTCTAGGATCATATCCTGTAAACCTTCCCTGTAAACTGGCATGTTATCATTGTAGCTCAAGTCTTCCCTGGAACATAAGTGAAGTCATGATTTCTCACTGCCTGCTTTAAGATGCTGTAATATTCCTGACCTGCGATTGTATGGTCCCCAAAGCCACAGACTTGTAAAGCAACTGACAACACACCGAGATTTTGCACTTCAGATGGCACCTACAGGCAGGTGGATGGTTACAGGAGATGTACTCTGACAATACACAGGTGGACCTGAGGAAGCCCTATCCATTTTACTTCACAGACCCTTTGCAGACTCCTGACCCTACTGTCTAAATCACAATTGCCATAGAATTTCTAGTTCAGAGTTTGTAGTGCTGCCTTCTTCTTTCTCCTAATAGCTGTTCAAGGTTGTAAAGATTTGTCTAAAAATAAAAATTAGAACATGTCCCTTGTGCTGTCTCCTTTCTCAAATGAGACCAACCAGAAAGCAACTGACACTAATACTCACAGCTTTGGTTGAATATAGAACATTGCAGAATACACCAGGGCATGGGGGAGTGCTGCTCTAGTGCACGGTGGCTCTGGGACACATCCCAGTGAAAGACTAGTGCTGTGACCTAAGGTAAGCTGCTCAGAAGGGATGTTCTTTGTGCAGAGCTCCCTGTGATAGGAGAAGCAAAAGTATGTGCTCAATGTGTGTAGAAGCCTTAACAGATCAACGACAAATCTACTTGGTTCTCAAGCATCTCCCATGTCTGGGGCATCTGGTGTAGATACTCCCAAAATTCCCTTTGTATTAATCTGTCAGCCTCTTGCATACTGCAGAGCTCACTTTAAATTGTTATAATCAGTGTGAATTTAAGTGTATTTTGTTCTTTTTTTGGCAGTTGAGTGTGCATTGTCTCACTGTCATTTTACCTTCTTGTCATTCTGCTTGGAGTTAAAAAAGAACTTGGAAGCATTTATTCTGATTCTGTACCTGTGTACATAATCTTACTCCAGATATCTGTGAACATAAAAATAATTCACATTTTTAATATTTTCCTATACTTTTGCTTTAATGGTATTTGTGAGACACTCAAAGGTACTGTCTGAATTTGAATATCCTTTATTACAATGTGATTTCCAAATTTCAGTAATACTATTTTACTTTCATGGCTAGGATGTCAGACAAAGACCTGATACACTAAAAAGCTGTATCTTAGCCTCTTTTAGATTGCTTAAAAAAGCATTTTTATATTCAGGAACATTCTCCCATAATTTTCTTGAAAATATCTAACATTCTGTGCAATCTGCTGAATTCCAAGAGGAAAAATATTCTACGGTGCTCTCAGACCTTTACGTAAATATTCTTCCCTCTCCTTTTGCTCCTTCTATCTGAAGAATGGATGTTTTATTCATGAGCAGGAATCTTCACTAATGACACAAGTATCATGTCCTTCTACAGGAGTCTGTCTTGGGTTTTTTTGCAGGTTCTCATCATCATAGAATCAAAGATCTACCAGATTGCAACAGACACCCTAGATGGACTCCATGAAATTGCCGGTTCTTTTCCTCTCCCGGTTGTAGGATGTTGTGCTTGGCATGAAATTTACTTGTATTACCATTACTACTACTATTACTAATTTTGCAGAGAGATACAGCTGGTGTTGGGAAGCCTGAGTACTTGGCTATGTTGGTGGTTTCCAGTGGTAAATGGAGTTTCTAAGAACAACTTTAGTTAGTTATGTTAGTTTTGTCTCAATAGTCATTTTTTTTAAACTCTTACCAGTGTCCCTGCCCAGTTTGAAAGGTTTTGCAGGCTTTGTAAAATAAGAAATCTTTCAGGTCCCTATCTAAGGTGAATAAAAGTGCTCTTAGTTGTGGTGGTTCTGGGACAAGAAATGCAGACACCTGCTATCCAAGATGGTGTTTCATCAGTGTTTTCGTGTGATCAGGACGTGAAAAATGAATATACTGACAGCTGAAAGCCAGACTTCTGTCCACAACTAACTATGAACATGTGACTATGGTCACATTTACAAATGGATCTTACAGGTTTTCATTCCTTACTCTTTGTAACCACAATTCCTCCTTTGGTGTAAAGTCAATATATTGCACCAAATTTTGTCCTTTAGACTTTACTCTGACACGCGATGACTAAATGTTACCCTGATGTTTGACCTCGGTCACAAGCCATATACTGCCTGGTAGTCTAAGAATGTTTAGCCCGTGCCTGACCTCATAAATCATTAGTGGAGTGTGGAAATGCACACTGCCGTCATCTGTAGTGTGTGGCGTGGAGAAGAACAGGGCTTCAGGGTGTTGCGTAGGTGCCACCTGTCGATGGGAAGAGGAACAATTCTGTCAATGAAGGTACAACTGGAGTTGCTTTGTCTTTCCATCTCTCTCTACTGTTTCTCACTGGAATATACTTTAAAAGCGGGGTTTTTTTTTTTTTCAGGATGCATCTTGATCTACTGTTTTCATTACCTTCACTCCTGGTGCTTATCCTTGCAGTTCATAAAACATCTGGTTTTATGGGTACACTCCTGTTCTCCCAGTTCTCCAGAGATGTTACAGGGCAGCCTTCAGTTTCCTCATTTTCTTGTCATACATCTTTGTACAGTGATGTTATCAACTCTCACATTCAAACCTTGCCCATGGTCTTAAGGTTTTCAGCTCTTCCTCTCCATTTCTAAGCATTCTCCTGTCACATAATGCTGCTTCATTTCTTGCTGAATATCTTCTCAGGAAGTAACAATACAGTCCTCCATGTTGCTCAGTCTTGTAGTAAAGTGCTGTTACATTCATCTAGTATTCAAATTCCACTGCTTCATGCAGAACATTCCTTAATAGCATTTCTAATAAGTGTATTTGTTCTTTCCCTGCAGCTGTGATTCTCTAAGGTCACTCACAGCCCTGACTCTTGCAACTTCTTCCATACTTGCCATGATTTGCAACTTCTTTCCCCTCTCCCCAGTAGTTTGTATAATTGTTTGTTCTCAGCCCAGCAATCTGACCAGATCCTTCACATCTTCTCTGTCATATAATTTGATCTGCTAAGCATTGATTTCCACCTCCCTTTACAAAGGTGTCCTTAGTTCACAGAGAATCACCTTGAACTTTTTAGAGATGCTACAGGACCTGTAATTCTGACTAGAGGTGCCCAGCTGCACAAAATCTCACCTGGGAATCTAGCACCTTAAGTAAGAAAAAATGCTCAAAACCTGAGGAGAGGATCTAAATGTAACATATTCTGGTATTTCAAACACCACAGAGATTCACTGATGACAAATTTCACAAACAATTGTTTGTGTCAGACAATATGACAACAGTTGAGCAAACAGCTGTTGCTCCAGATGGAATATTATGATAGCTGGTGGATCCAGGTGCAGTGCTCTGGAATAAACACGAAGCACTGGCATGTTGGACTAATCCTGGCTCTTTCGATGAGACTTCCACCAGTTTCCTCAATGCTCCACCCTCAATCCTTAAGAAAACTTTTTTTTTTGCCTAATGGTGTATTAGTGTGTTGAAATTTAAATAATAGGGAGAAGAATTAAAGTTATTATTAATGGAGAAGAATCTAGGGACATGGCCTGTTATAATTCTGTGAGCGTATTCACCCTCATTTTTTAAAAAGATGATTACAGGAGATGCTCACTGTACTTTGTCTTTTAGATACATTGCTCAGGAGCAGAGAGAGCATTTTACCTATACCTAGGTTTTTTGTATGTTCATCTTCTGGGTTGGGACACTGTGCAGGGTGCAACAGTGGCTGAACTTTAATTGATTAAATTGTCTACGCTCTGAGCACTGAACTCGGATCAATAATAAATGCCATGCAGGTCCCTGAATAAGTTGGATGTGTTTGACTGGAGGTTTAAATTTCAATGACTCTATACCCTATTTCCAATAGCCTGAATTGTCCATTTATCTGACCTGGTTTAATGCTTGAAAGGAAATAACATGTCTCAGTATCCCCGCAAAATAATCTTGAAATATAAATCCCAAGGTCATCAAGGAAATCCCTCGAGTTTGTGACTCAGTTGGTCTTGTTGTCTTCTTTCAGAAGAGAATCTTCATATCCTTAAACCACTTCTCAAGAGCACAGCAACACAGGCAAATAGCATTTTTAGAGACGATACTCCCTTTCCTCTCTTTGACATAAAGTCTAAAGGAGTGCAGAAAAAACATTAAAGATGTCCTAGGGGGGCTTGGGGTTTTTTTGGAATATTTACCTTTCGCGTCAGTTTGGTGATAAAATTGTAGAGGTTCTTATAAATTACTCACAATCAGTGTTGTGACTTACTATAATGTTTTTTAAATATATTCCTCGTTGGCAAAGTAGTGCAATCATGGGAGAGGAGATCTAGTGTTCTTTGGTGAATTGGTACCAAGGTAAAGAAATCACATGACAAGAAACCTGTTTTTAACATACCAGGGTTATTTATTTTGGAAAATGTTTATCTTCTGCCCACTGAGTGTAGAAAGTAAGTTATTAATGCATGTCACTGCCAGAGAGCAAATTGCTATTGCAACCAGAGAGAACTAGGCCACTGACCAGAAATGTGACAGTGATTTTATGGAACCAAGGCCATTCACTGGAAAGGGTTCTGCATGTCCTGAGTCTTTAGCAAATTTGATTGCAGGGTATATTTGTAATATAAAGGAAAACACAAATGAGAATTGGCTTATTTTGAGAGTTCCCCTTCATTATTGACAATCATTCCTGTTAAGAGGCTTAAGTGAATAGGAAAATTCTTCTTAATGTGTTTGTTCATATTTATTTCACCAATGTGTTTAACGTCTCCTTGAGTCACTTGTAGGTATGAAATAGCACAGGCTCTGGTGTTAAAATTTATCCTTTGGGCCACACTGGGTCTCCTGTTATTTTCACCTCATTATGTATCTACAATGCTAGAAGGACTGGGGGGGGTTAGAAAAACTGCTTGTGAAAAACAGACAACAAAATTCCAAGTACTGAGGTCTGTTCAAATCTATATGCTCAGAGGAAACCTAAAGCACAGTTCCAGTTAACAGCTGTTGTAGGACCAATGGGGAAACTCACACCTGCTTTGTGACTTCTCCCAAAATGACAGTAATTACTTTTATTTTTAAAAGTGATAATTAATTTAATAAAAGCAATGATATGTTGAAATTGTAACCAGGGGAATATCCTGCCCAAAATAATGGAGCTATATTAAGAACCAATACACTTGGTACCCAGACTGCTTGATATTTTAACTTTGTGTTTGTCTTCAGTGTGAAATTGCTCTGATGCCTATCGATTAGTCTCTTCTGAAACACAGGCATCTGTTACAACATATTGATTTTTGCATCACCTTTTAGCCAAGGAGGTTAATTGAATGGTGCTTGGGGAAATGATTTCAGATGCAGTCTCTGTCTAATATTTGTCTTCTAAGAGCTGATGGAATAGTTTGACATTTGGCCAAGATATCTGCTAAAACTAGAGCTTGAGCAATGAGGCCGTGTAACTGAGGTAGCGATCAAAGTCACGTTTTGAAGAAACTTTGCTTGTTCCCTGTTTAGACAAAACAAACCAACCAAGGGCCAGATCTGTCTTCCATTAGAGTTAGTGGGAGTTTTGACATTGTTTTAACAGTTGACTGTTGGACTGCTGATATCTCAGGGAACACTGGGTACCCCTGTCCTTGACGTTTAAATTAGCAGTGACTACTGAACTGTCATGCAAACCCATGACCTGTGTTTACAGTGGTGTTTTGTGTTGTACATATATGTTGTAATCAGGTCAAAAGTTTCTTTTGCTTCCAGGTTTTAGTACAAATTCAAAACCTAGTCTGGGCTTCAGTCAGCACTTAGCAGCCAGGATGCTTATTTGCCAAGTAACAGGTGTTGCCTCATTAAAACAAGACCACGTATTTCTAACACTTCAGCTTCTCAAATACCAACGAGGAAAAGCAGGAGCATTTTGTCAACCAAATCCTGCTAAATATTCCTAGTAGTTCTACGTTTATTTGTAAATCATTGTGGAAGAGACAATAATGTGATAAAGCTTTATTTTTAAATAATCCCTTTTCTAAAGAGTACACTGTAAAATGCTGATGACGAACTGCAAAATAATGGATCATTGCTGCGAAATTGTAACAGTCTCTCACCATCTGCTGATCTGTATATCTGTCAGGATGGAACTGAGTCAATATTACTGAAGCATTGAAAATACAATCAGAAAAAGAGGTGATAAGCAATTTCTGTTTCTCCTTTCTGCAGTCAGTGTTCTGATACCTTCTCAGTGTTCCACTGACATCAGGTTGCCTTGCAACTATCTTTCTTCAAATATTTGTGAAGCAGAAGGTATATGAGTCAATGTTTTGGGGTTGTAATGCTTGTCTTGTACTGTACGTCCCTTAGTGAACTTCTCAGTTGTGATTACTCTGTTGCATTCATTTGGTTGTTCCAGGCATTCATACAGCCCATTTCTCTTTGGGTTTTGGCTTTGCTTTGCTCTGCCCATGCAAGGGACCAGAGACATAAACTTCTAGATGAGGATGTGTCTGTTTCAGTGAAGATTTCTGTTCCTTCTCTAAAGACTAGAGACCTTTGTGTATAATTAATATGCTCCGCTGATTTAATTTGTTGGTTTCATTAAGCTATAAATTAACGGTATATAGATGAAGTTTATGGAATGTAAGTTAGCAAGCTGTTAGGATAAGAGAAGCAGGCTGCAAAGGCCAATACATTTTTCCTATATCATTTAACAAGTAGCTCAGTAGATAAAAATAGATGTATCAGCTTTGCCAATGAAATTTGACTGTTTTCCAATCAATGTGTTATATCTATGGAACAAAGGATAAAACAGATTCCATTTTATACCCCTTAAACAATATAGTTGTTTATACTTGTGGTGAGAACCTAGTTAGTCAACTTTTGTGTTACCTTTTGTCAGTACTCTTTGCTATCACATTTCCAAAGTGAAAACTGAGCTTTATTCTAACCCTTGCATTAAGAAAATTTACCACATTCCAAGATTGTTGCCTTTACTAAATAATTCCTAATTAGTCTGATGTGAGATTAAAATCATCAGGTCAGTGTGTTCAGCATTCAGGAAGGACTTCAGCAAGCCTATACATGCTGTCAGTGTGGGTTATTGTCTAATGACAGGTTTTTAACAGAATATGTGCCAACAAGCATTGTGGTCTACATGTGTTAATGAGTACACTTTCACTAAATTGATGTGATTACAAGTAGATATGGTTTCTCAGGTATAAATTCAGATGAAATTAGGCTTCCAGACAGTCCGATGCACTGACAAAATAGATTTGATATATGTAAGTATTGAAAATACCCTCACCTGCCAAACCAGAAGAGCTCCCATTTGTACAAATTGGAAGAGCATTTAAAAAACCACAATACTGCAACCATTTTTACTGCCTGCTTGATGTTCAGAGTTTTCCCAACTTGGCAGGAAACCTCTGCAGTCAGTTTGACTTATTTATTCACTTCTTGACTCGCTGGGTGGCTTCCAGAGCTGCTGCAAGCTGACCTGAGCGGCAGCTGCTGCTGGCAGGGGCATTTCTGCCCCATCTGCATGGATGAGGGAAATGAACTGTTTTTACCTACCTTCCCTCCCTCACCTTCTCATCCCAGCCATAAACTCCAGCTACTTACTTTTACTTGCCAACTGTTGGTTGCAAGACCACTCTCTGATCCACTTGAGCTTGCCATGTATGTTGAGGGTAAGGAAAGGTGGAATCTTCCACAGTTTTAGTTAATTAATTTAGCTCTGCAAAAGGTGACTTTGATAGAAGTGAGGGGGTAGATAACAACACCAGAGAGCAGGGAGGCAAAATAAATGTGTGCTGCTGTCTCTACTGCAGAGCTATTGCAACAGCTCAGCTGATCACAGAGCCACAGTTCAGATGCTCAGACAATACTAAATATTTTACAGCATTCAGGGAATAAAAGTAAATATTTTCATACAAGTCTAAAGGCATGCACTCCGTTAATAATTGTGTAAGATTGTCATAACTGTTCCATTTACTAAAAAAGCAAGTCATAAAACTCCTTACTTCCAGGAAGCTACATAATTCTTTACTGGAAAATGATTCCTTAAATATATACAGACACATTTAGCCTGGAGAAATACTAGTTAGCTTTTTATTTTTGTTGTCAACCCACTAACCAGTTAATTGTTGTGGCTTACCTACTGATGCCCAGCATTCATGCCTGAGCCAACTGTAAATTGAGCTCAGAATATGCTATTCAGATGCAATTTCAGACAGCATCTGAACCCTGCAGGCCTTTTCATCTGAGCAAACTCTGCTCACTAGTTCCATTAAATCCATCATGTAAAGCGGTTAGTGCTTCAACTACAGCTGATCCAAACATTCTTCATTAAAAATATTTTTAATAAAANTCTCAAAAGAGGTCTCTTTCTTTTCTGAAGGGGAAAAATACTGAGGAAAAAAGACAAATGAAAACTGGTAAGACAAATTGCTTTTGACCAAGACCACATGAATATTTGTTCAAAACCAAAACTTCCTTGTTTCTAGTTTGTGTTTCTGACTTTTAAAAAATGCTTTTATTGGGGGTGTCAATAGAAAAGGAACTAATTTTCCCACTTCTGTTACTCATAAATGTCTGATACTCTGAAGAAGGAGGAAACAGCAGTGGCCCTAAGCCTCACAGCACTTCTTTTTTTCAGATCCTGATGGACACCTACTGCAATTTAAAACAGGTTTAGAAGTTATGTTGTAGATCAGATTTTTCCTTCTAGTTTTCCTAAGTTTGGGAAGCAAAGTGTTACTGCCTTTTGTTGTCTTGTTCTGTCTGATGTCTCCTAGGCTGAGGTCTAGAATTGGGGTCATTTTACTAGGGCTCCAGAACTGGAGATGCTTCCCATTATATACCAAATTTTTCCTCAAAATGCAATGTGACTATGCAATGCAAGTTATGTAATGAAAAACTGGATGTAAGAAAGACATTTCTTCCAGGTGTTAGTGAAAGCTGAGCAGTACTAGATGGAGACAGGAAAAAGAACAAGCCATACTGTGTTCTCAGCCCTGATGAGAAACTGTATGGGAGTGTGCTGGTTCAGCTGCACATACATTAAAGAAACCTGTGGTCATGTGCTGCAAGTGATGCTTGTAAACTCCTTCCCAGCTGATGTGCATGATGCAAGGCACTGTATGAGCACCTCACACTTCAGATAGCTTGGTAACAGCTACTTGCAAGGTTTCGGGTTTGTTTAAACAGGACACAGCTGGGAGCTGATCCTGCCACAAAGTGGTACAATATACTGCTCAAGCCATGATCCAAACTGCTGTCTACATTTTGATACAGAGGGCCAAGTGCAAACAGAACCACTTTAGAAGCCTTAAAGGGGAGGCTCTATAGGCTCCCTCCTGCCAGTATATGTCTGTGTGCACATATACACACTCCCACTATCAGCTTGCTCCATGTACCTCTCATGGTGTCCACTGTAATACAAATATGCTTGCCCAGGCTCTCCTTATCTACAGCCAGATTTTGGTAAGAGCTCAAATACTGTTTCACTGCTCAATGAAATGGATAGGCTTTTAAAATGGCTTTAACCAGCAACTCCGGTGACATTTTGAACTGACCTGTTCTGAAAATGTATCCCCACTTGGGAGTGCTTTGACATGGATTAAAATAGAAGAGTTCTTTGTTTTTGATCTCACCAGATCCCAGTGGGTGAGCAGAACAGTTACCTCTCTAGTATATAGTGAGTCCAGGTTTTCCTTCAAATACAAGAGGGGTATTTGTCAGTCATTACATTCCTTCAGGTCTGGTATGATGGGAATTTGTGGTGGACTGGTGCAGCTCCCTGTGGACTGTAACAAATGCAGGTTCTGCCTGGGTCTAACCAGAGTTTTTCTGTTGAGAATGAACTGGCCAAGCCCAGCCTTCCTATGTCCACTGTAGTTCAGTAAACCCAAACTCAACAGTATGTTTGTATCCAGCATACAGGTCAAAGTGTGCTCGTGCTGAGCACCTCAGACCTACTCCCAGCTCGCATTAAAATCAACAGATCAAATCTTTGGGGTTCTCTTTCAGCCCTTTGCTCAGGCAAAACCCTCAAACACTGAGTCATAAGTCAGCTTCACAGGACCTGTCTTGATTTGCCTAGTGTCTGTTGCTTCTCATGCTACAGGAGACAGTTCCTTAAACTTCTGTACATCTGGGTAATGTTACTACACATTTTGGTAAAGCCAACAAATTGAGAGCATTGTGTTTCAAAAGAACCACTCACTATTCAAAAAGATGCACTGTCTCAAAGAGCAGCATATATGACCCATGTGACTGCATGAGAGCCTTTAAAGATACTGCTTGACCAGCTTCAAAGCTGCAGTGTGATGTGAATCACTGACCTTGAGGGAATTCTTGAAAAGGCCACCATACCTCCAAAATCTTTGAACTGTTAATTGGACATTGTTAACAAGGATTCTGTATGCTGCACTTGATCAGTAAAGGCTGATAAACATGATAATGAGAGCAAACCTACCAATTTAATTTTAATCACTGACACAGGCCATGGATCATGTCTGTGGCTTCCATTCAGTAGGGTGGCTACTAACATTTGGAAGAACCTTGCCTTCTGCTGCCTCCTCGACTTGCCCTTTAGTGTTGTGTACAACACTGAAGTGATACTTTGAACCTGCAGACTTGGAGCGTGTTCTGATTTCAGCAATGTTACATATATTTGTAATCAATACATTTAAAAGCATAGTAATTTGTTGGGTTCTTTTAATAGAGGTTATTCTGTTTCAAATCTGTGTCAATTATGTAACATTAAAGGGGAGTAAATTATAAACCCTTGAAAAGTACAAGTGCATTAATCTAAGTGCAGCAAGATTATTAGCAAAACTAAGAACTATTCATTTTATCAAGGGTCATCAGGACCCACAGACCTCATTTTAGTCTGTTACTGAAGTCATTACTGAAACATTGCAGTTTTCCAGACACGAGGTTAGTTTGAAAAGTGGCCTAGCAACATGCAGTCAGGCTTCATTTCTACATAGATACTACTGCAAATGTACATAATTGTAATTTGAAGATTTTATGGGGAAAATGTGAACTCTTTTCATCTTGCTGGAGATTGAATTCTTTCATTCTGTGGTCACTATTTGCCAGTATCAAAATAATTCATAATAAAACCCTATGCATTTTGGGTTCTCTATAAATTTAAAGCCCTTTAAAACAAATAAAGGTATTTTGGTGAGTCATCTTGTAAACTTCTTGAACTCTGCATGGGACTTCTCAATTTATTTTAATTTGTCATCAGATGAAAATAAAATAAAATAAAATGGCCTTACCTAAGTGGTCAAATGCATTTTTGAAAACTTAACATTTTACTTATTATTAGTTATGATATTTTGAGTACATTTGACTGTAGTTATAAACCAGTCACTCCTAAGAATTCCTTCCTATCTCCACACAGATAAAGAGATATATCACCCTATACGCCATTTAATTGTGATTATAATTCATTGTTCTTTGTATCAGGTATTTGGGAAGGTTTCCAGCAGGTAATAATTTTAAAGCACAGCATTGTTAATTATAGAATCAAATATACCCCATATATCCAAGTTCATGTCACAGGTCTAATAGCTCATCCCAGCTATTTCACAAAGCTACCGTTTTGACTCTGATTTTTTTCTGCAAGATCTAAACTAACTCAAAATTTCCCTTCCATACGGTAAGTGGGTGTAGTAGAGCTGCATATCCTAGGAACCATCTTCAGAAATAAAGGTATTTTGGTGAGTCATCTTGTAAACTTCTTGAACTCTGCATGGGACTTCACTGTCATTGCTGCTGAGTCATTCTGTCATTTCCATCTTACATGTTCCTTCTGGAATATAATGGGCTGGGGAGCACAGGTAAGTTGGCTGGAGGTATCAGTAGAGATAAGGCTGAGAAACTGTTAGGGATGTCTGGGTTTTTGAAGAGAAATTATGAGTTGCACTTGGTTGTTACTTGAATGAAATCCAAATAGGTATTTAAGGAATATTTGGACAATATACACCATGGCTGTCATTTTTCAATACAAAAGTGGAAATTGTTCTGCTCATACTACTCTCAGCCTTAAACAAACAAATCAAAGGCTTGCTCGAGGGAAAGAGGCAGACATAGATTTGCCTTACCTCCTTTTTAAATTTACTTCTTCATGGGCTTTTCCTCCATTTGGAATTTGTTTTGATGATGTCTCTGTACTTCTGATTCTCTTCACAGGCCTGTTATTAAGCATTTTAGACTGTTTTGGTCTTGTGAAGCTTGTCTGCTAAGTGGTACGTGTTTGATCCGTGTGTCACATATTGCAAATTTCTTTAAGCAGTTCCTACACTGCCTGCAAATATCTTGCATTTCTTGCTGGTTTGTTTTGGGTTTTAATTAAATATTAGGGTGACAGTTTTCTTTTTGTTGTTTTTGTTAGTCTTTTTCCCATAAGTTTAGATCCGAATCCCCTTTGGCCACTATTGTGAGCCTCTTTCACAGTAATATGTGCATACTGCATGGTGTTAAGGAAGAATTTTTCTTTATGTTTTCTTGAATTGGCTGATCCCAACAATAACTCACTCCTCTAAAATGATATAAAAAAACTTTGTGTCATCTTCAGAAGTGGCCAAGAGTGAATTTCACACCCATGTTTTCAATTCACCTTCCAACTGACATGTTACTTCAACTGAATAATGACTGGTGCTAAGGCAGGCAGGCAATAGGCACAGAGAGTCTTCAAATTATCTACCTTCCTAATCTCCAGTGGAGAGTCTGCAGTGAATCCTGCTGCAGAAGAATTCTTCTGGTTAACTGTTGCCAAAGAAACAATAATGATCCCACCGTGACAAGTAGTTCTGAATGAAAAAAGTATCTGTAGAGAAAAATCCTGACCTGACAGAAAGTCAACTGGTGAACTAATTAGTGCCTTCAGTTTCTACTAGTCTCTAAACATTACTTCTTTTGTTGGAGCAGCTTATTTAAATGTATTTGAAAGATTTAAAGAATGTTTCACAATCTTCCAGTGACAAGGCTCATGTTAAACCTGTTCTTGTCCAGGTGTTGCAGGTGCATATGTGTAACTGAGGAGGCAATGCTTTTGCAGATACTGATCTCGCGTCTGTTGTTTTGGCCAGGTGGTTTGAAGTCTCTGCGATAACATCAATATAATGACTTCAGCCCACTAGGATTTACAGTGGTCACTTCCCACAAATCTGATTTACTGCAGAGGAATGTGACACTACCTTTTAAGACACATTGTCATCAGTATGATGAAAATAAACATGAAATACGTAATGGACATGTCAGATGGGATTTTGCACTGATGTATCTCAGAATGGAGTAAAGATGTTTGTATGATGAAGCTGAGATTCAAATTGCAGTTTTCAGTTCTGTAATGTCTCCCTTTGTGATCTTGAACAAGTCATATATAATTTCCAGTGCCTTTTTCATTTGGAAATTTATGATAGCTCTTCTTTATATGGGCCCATATATATATATATATATATATATATGGGCATATATATTTGTGGCAAATAGATAATATGGTGATGTAGTGACACTTGAGATTTCAAAGGAGAGGATGTTTGATCTTTTGCATTGTTACCTCTACTGAGTAGTTGTTAATTGAACAGGATGTGCTGTTCCATGGTGATACAACTCCTACACAGCAATGACATATTAATGTACAGCTGACACCACTAGGTATGATCCCATATGCTAAAGGACACAGCCTAAGAGGCCTGATGCAAACTCAGTCCTCTCCCAGCAGCCCTGTCACAGATGCACCTTTCTATTCTTGGAGTGTTTATCACCTTCAGTATATGATTTCTTCCTAGTCAGCTCCACCTCATCTTTAGTGATCAATCTCACACCACTTGAGTCTCATCAGGTCTTTTCCATTTATTCACTTTGTGGAGAAGATTTAACCAGTCAGCTACAGGAAAACAGGCCAAGTTTCCTTCATGCACTTGCCCAGTGCCCTGCCCGTGGTGGAAGTGTGGGTCTGTCTGCATTCTGCACTGCTGGCACAGCAGCTGGAGACCTCCGGAAGCCTCTGCTGTTAGTGATGGCATCCACAGGGAGAATAAGTGCGTGTAGAAAAAGCACAGAAAGATCTAGAACGTGTGTGACATGGGGGACACTGAGCTACGCGCTGACCTGTTTTTACATCCAGTCTTGCGGATCCAGCATTCAGTACCTGTGACCACATTCTCTGTGATAGCAAGTTGCACATGTGCTATCAAGTAACTGGTATGTGATTTTTCCACTCCGGTTACTGCCCAGGGTGTGTTGGGCATCTTTACCCTTGTTTGCGTTTGCAGATTAACAGATCACTTCAGGTACTTGTAGCAAAGCACGTTCAGCACTTCACAACCCCAGAAGATGCTGAAGTGCCCAAACTCCTGGGTTTTTATTCACAAAAATAGTATTTAATCTAGCAGACGGTCCTGCAAGAGGCCACCTGATACGCTTGACCCAGGACAAGGTGAACGCTGCCTCACACACTCCTACTGCTGTGATAAGAAGTAGGAAGATGAGCGCGATATCACAAACACCGCGACACCCACGGCTTGGCGCCACTTCTGTCTCCCAGAAGCCCCTAGGTGCTCAGCTCTGGTGAGACCCCGAGCTGCTTCCTCCCACACACTAACACATCCCTCTCACCCCCAACTTCCGCGGCGGAACGTTTTTGGCGGGACGACGCGAGCGGGCGGAAGCGGCGGGCTCGAGCGCGGCGCACATCCGGTGCCGTCCCGCCGCTCGCGTGCGTCGCTTCCCTCATGGCTGCTTCTGTGGTGAGTGCGAGCGGCGGGCGGCTGGGGCGGGGAGGGTTTATGAGACGCGGCACGGAGGGCAGGGCGGCTTCTCTCGCCCCGGGCTGCTGGTGGGGGCTGCTGCGTTTCAAAGGGCGAGACTGAAACGGCCGGGGGGGTCGCTGGGGGCGGCGGACCGGAGCAGTTTGGGAGGGAAGCAGCTCTTTGCGGGGGTGTGTGCGGCTCCTTCCGACTGTTCCCTCAGCCCCCGGCTGCCCCCGGGACAGAGCTGCTGCGGACCCATGGCCATTCCACTTCAGCGCCTGCAGCATCCTTGCATAGAGGCCCAGGGCTAGGCAGAGGGTTGTGTGACGAGCCACCGTGTTTTACAGAGAGCATCTGCAGAGGCCCTGCAGATTGGCTGCCCTCTGGGAATTGCCCAGAGCCGTCAAGGGTTCGGTTTCTGTTGGTGGGATTTTGGTTTTGTTAGTGATAGCTTATTCTGTTAAATACCAGGAAGAAAAACTCATGACTGAGGTGATTAGATGTTGGAACAGGTATCTGAAGAAACTGACATCTTCATGCTCGGAAGTGTTCAAAACATGACTGGGGATAGGTCTCTGAGCAGCCAGATCTAACTTGGAGTTAGGTTGAACTTTGAAGTTGGCTCTGCTTTGAACAGGGTTTTGCACTAGGTGACCTCCAGAAGTTTATTCCCACCTAAATCATTCTTGGAATTTGAAAACATATTCTGGGGTATGGTCACAAAGAACTTGTCTGGAGTATCAAAATTAACAAAGCTTACTTTCTGTTTGACTTGTATCAGCTTGTTCCAGTCTTACGGGGTTTCTCTAATGCTCTCCCTCACAGTCATTTCGTGTGTTTGCTATAAATGGCAATAGGTTTGGTTGCTGGTTAGAAAGTGAATGTGTGTGTGGATGTGCAAATTGAGAGGTAATGGCCAATAATGTAGCAGGGTGAGGTATAATCACTGTTCTAATTGGGAGGTCTAATATCCTTCATCTCCCTATGCCAAAGAGTTTCCCTTGGCACTTGCTGGAGTCTGGCATCTTAAAGACTACTTTGTTGTATGTGTTTGGAATTGTCCTGCAGGTTCAGAAATTGCTGGAGAAGATAGGAAGGTGAAGAGCAGGCTCGTGTCAAAGATAGGAGGGTGAAGAGCCGTCTTGTGCCCTTACAGAGGGGGATCAAAAGAATAGTATGTAGTACAAGTAAGCAGGAATTATTTGGTTGGCCAAGAACTGTTTTGCACCTCGGAGGCTTCTCTGAATATTATTGCTTCTTGTGGTGACACTGTAGAAATTCATCAAAGACTGTCAACAACAACAAAAAAAGTAATTAAGCTATGATGTTTTCAGTTGCAAATATTAACGTAATGCTGAAACAAATTAATATGATAATATTCTAAACAAAATATTGTATCAGAAACCAATGCAGATGGACAGGAAATTCAGCATCCTTTCCAGGATGTCACAGTTCAGGATCTGTAAGAGATTAAGGGTCAAAAAACTAAACAGACTGAACAAACAGCTGAATGAGATCACCATGCAGTGATGCAACAACAAAGCTGTTAACCTTTGGATGAATAAAAATAGACATAAGGGATATAAAATGTGAGGAGCAGCATTTGGTTTTTACCTGTGGATATAGCACTGGAGTGACTGATACTGGAATCCATCCAGCATTCATGCATGTTCTCGCTCTCATTTTTATATCTATATATCCAATTATACATATTATTACATATGTTTATGCGTAAAGGTGGTCCAAAAATAAGACTATGGTGGTAGTGTTTTGGGGGTTTTGCTAAGTTTAGGAAATACATTGAATTATCTTGTTGGTTAACTTTACTTCAGAACAGCCATCACAGCATCAAATATTTTCACTGTATACTTGCAGGTTCACACAACTGGCAGTCAGCTGTAGCTCACTTTTCAGTGTATGTATTTACAGTTTAAATACAAATATATGTCAGCATTGACAGTCAATCTTGGTGATTGGCTAAAAGCTGGTACCTCCTGCAAGTGGAAAAGCAGCATGGAATTGATTTCAGCATTGTTTGTCATCCTCTTTCAGTGAGGATGGAAAAGACCAACCAGAGTTACCTGCTGTGTGGAGAAATTGCGTAGATGCCTAGTTTGCATAAAATTACCTAACGTTAGTCATTTGGTGTGATTTCTTCTCTCCAGGATTTCAAAACCTATGTGGACCAAGCTTGTAGAGCTGCAGATGAATTTGTCAACATTTATTATGAAACAATGGATAAAAGAAGAAGGGTATGTAGATATTTTTTTAAATAGTTAAAACTGTCTAGTGCATTTTTTGCTTGCTTTTCTAACTAGCATTACACTTGAAAGTACCTGAAGTTGGTCACAGTGTATTTTATTGGCCAAGTTGAGACCTGTGTTCTTCACAGACCTGTAAAGGCTTAGTTATATTACTGCGGAGTGTTGTTGTAAAAGCCTTTTAGAAAGTGCCTTAGGCTTCTTCAGTAGGATAGTTCAGTTTGTGTCTAACTGTCTTTTACAGGTACAGGATTTGGTCAGTACAGGCAGATAAAATTTGCTTTGTCTTTGAGGTCAGGATTGAGATTGCTAATAAAAGACATTTGGAAAAAACTGTTCTCACTTCTGTTTCTGGGACTCCTCAGGAGTGCCTGAGGATTAAGTGAAAATGTCAGCAGTTGCGTGTTACTTCATAGTCACTTTGTGCAGAATTAGGTTAGGCTGAGATGTATCAACAGCTTGAGAAAGAATTAGGCAGTTTCCAAATGTTTCCTAAGCTGTAACAACTGGGTATGTTCTGGGCTACAGATTATCTGTTATTTTTAAGATTCCACTGTTCCTGGTGGTGATTGCTTGGGTTTCTTTTTTATTTTTAACCTAACATTGCACTTTCTTGACACAATCTGTGTTGCGCATACACAAACCCTCACACCCCCCCAAAAAAATCAGCAATAAACTTATTTTGGAAAGGTAGCACTGTCCTTCTGTTAGCAGCTAGTTCAATTCTATCACTAGCTTTGGAATCTCATCAGTAAGTGAGTTTGGAGGTGTGTGAGTCACTATGCAGCTTACAAAGAGGAATGTTTTGGTTAGTCTTGGTCAGGAGCTCTAATTGTTAAAAGGAGCTAATATTTCAGGAGGTCATTTTATCTATTGAAGTAACAGAAGAAATCAGTAATTCACAATGTAAAATTTCAATGAATGTTGTTTTCTATGTCATCTATTGTATTTGTTTACACGTTTTCCCCAAATATGTATTTTCATAATCAGGCTTTAACAAGACTTTATTTGGACAAAGCAACGCTAGTTTGGAATGGTAATGCAGTGTCTGGGCAAGAAGAGCTGAACAAATTTTTTGAAATGTTGCCGTCTAGTGAATTCCAGGTTAATGTGTTGGACTGCCAGCCCGTTCACGGTAAAGTTGTAATATAACTTAATTATTTTTCAGTCTTTTTGTAACTGATGTAAGTGAACTGCAGTAATAGTGCTTAGTATTTCTTTTGGAGCAAGCATATAGAAAATATTGAGGGATGAAATGTCAAGTTGTGCATAAATACAAATCAAGAGATGCAGCAACTCCACACTTTTTCTTGTGTTTGGTAAAATACATTAAGGTTTGGGTTTTTTAAGATCATACTCAGTTGTGATGTATTGTCATGTGTTGACAAAGTCTGACTTACCAGGTTGTGGTTTTGCTTGACAGTGTCAGAGTCAAGAGACCTCTACTGTCGCCTCTGATACTGACCTGCAGTATAATGTGGAACAGCTCATTAACCTGTATGTGCTTTGATTTCTTTATGTCTAGAATAGATGTTAAATTCTTTAGGTTTCTGATTAACAACTGCTACAGAAAGGCTTACATAATTGAGAAGGTAATAAATTATTTCTACTGGATATTTTGGGAATACCAGTAAGGAAGAAAACAGGTGAAAATAGAAAAGCTATTAAAAAACAGCGTTGGGAAGCAAATGCACCATTGTCTGTATAAAAAATGATGCAACAAAACTGTATTTTTCCTGACTGTGTAACCAATTGTTAGCCTATATCTGGTATAACCAGAATTGAATGAAACTTCTATGTACGTGTCCTGCTTCTTTACCAGTTAGTCTTTGGTTGAGTAGTTCTCTTTATACTTTTCCTCCTTGTGAAGAGCAAGCTACTCAAGGCCAGACGACAGTCCTCGTTGTGACAAGTGGGACAGTAAAATTTGATGGAGACAAGCAGCGCTACTTCAATCAGAACTTCTTGCTGACAGCCCAGGCCACACCTACCAACACAGTGTGGAAGATAGCCAGTGACTGTTTCCGCTTTCAGGACTGGGCCAGTTAGCAAGGGTTGGCTACAGGAAGTGACCTCTCTCATTCGGCACGTTGAAGTAAGCTGTGCGGACAGCTGTTCTCCATGCACGAGAAACGCTCGCTCTTCGTGTTGCATCTGCCACTACAGAAGGTCTACAGAAGTTTCAGGGTTGATCCAAATGGCCATGGGTATAGTAGTAAACAAAATGTGAGAGGTTACTCGTGTTAGTTGAACTCAATAAAATGCTGGAGGCAGTGAGCTGTGTTGGAATCATTCCTAAAATGCCTTACCTGCAGCTGTGCTGCCACTTCGGGACTTGTATACTGAAACTCTACTAAAATTCCCTTAATGTACAATTCTGACCAAACATGTAGTTGCTCTGACGTGAAAAGATCTGTTTATACAGAAGCATCTTTCTTCTTTTGAAGAAGATGCTTCTGTGGCATGTAGATAGACTTCTCAAAGCTACCCACTCCTTGTTGTAAGAGGCTAGGAACGATTGGCAATGATTTCTACTGTCTGTGAAAACAGCAGATTTAGCTTCTGAGTGTGTAATCTCTCCAATAATCCATTGGAAATCTAACGTTACCTTCCATGATACAAAAGAACTAAATCTCATCAGGTTTCCTTTTGGCTTGAGCTTCTCAGACTTTGGTTGCCGTTAACTTACCTTGATTCATATGACGCTGAGTGATTTGGAGCTCCTGTGCCAACTCATCACATGCACAAGAAGGACTTAAATTATTTTTCTTTTGAAGTCTTACAGTATAAGGAATAGGTCAGCTACATAACCTCTGTTTTGCTCTGTTAATTCTGTTGCTATGAAGTTTGGACTATTTTTCCCATAATCAGTCTGCAAGTTTTGAATCCCTCCTGTCTTTTCAGGAAATATTGAGGTAAAAAAATGGCACTGAAAGCATGGATTACTGTGAAGCCTTCCATTTTTCTCTTCAGTACTGTTATTCAGAACAGATGCTTTGAATGTTTTCAACTTGGAAGAACTGCTCTGAACACAAGTACCATCTTCTTACTGTACTTGTCACATTCTTTTCAAATATTACCTTTTAATTATTGTCTCTGGGGATTTTGTCTTGCTCTTTTTTTTTAAGCTTTCAGCTGCTTTAAAATATTTTTCAAGACTACAGGTTAAGACTGTCCATCTTAACTTGGAAACTTAAGAGTAAATCAATGTATTTGTTTCCAACTGGCTCATTTATTTTTAAACTGAGTATAAAAAAAAAATACATCTGTGAGTACATTTCTGACTGAAAATACACGAGGGGAACTTGTATCTCTGATCTTTAATACATGTTGCAGTGAGAAGCAACCTGAAAACAAAAGCTGTTAAGATCACAACTCGCTTGTTTTTATGACTTAAATCGGGGAAAACTGTGAAAATGAGCAATATTTAACTTGTGTCAAACATCTTACAACATCTGTAGTGTGTGGTATGCTCCCACAGATAGTGGGATGTTTGGGTGATATTGGTGGATTTATTTCTTTTTAATGCTGTCTTTACATCAGCAAGTTAGAATTGTTAACTTGGCTCTATTCAGAAGCTGTTCATGTTCTGAACTATTCTCTGACTATTTTTCAGCATGAAGAATATAAATTCCTGCAAAATAATGCAAGAAGTCCAGAATTTTTGAAAACTGTAAATACGTTGTTATTTCTGTATGTAGTGAAGAAAGGATCCCCCTATTTAATTACTGATTGTTCTTGACAGAAGATGCAAGGTTCATATGTTTGTATTTCTTCTGTGAGTTTGGAAAGAAAACTTAACCCTAGACTTGCCTGTTACTGCTACAGCACTGTTCAACTGTGACACTGCCGCAGTGTGCTTTCCTGGTTTTTAGTTTGCTGCTGAGTATATAAGTAGCATTACAGGTTTTGACTTTTGAAATGTAGTGATTGGTGCAACTTGCAGCATTTGCTTGTTGAACTTTGAAGGCAGTCACCAGAACATATACTTCTGTCTGTACCTGATAAGCTTGTCTTGGGAATATGTACTTACTGGGTATTTCTATTCAAGCTTTAATTTGTATAGTAGTTTTTAAGCTTTTTCTAGGCAGATTGGGAGATTTAAAATATATGAGGCAATGCTTCAATCAAATGTTGTTATTTTCACATGCAGGCTGCTTTTAATATTAACAAAGACAGTTACCTGGAAAATTACTTGGGAAGATTAGTAACTGACTCAGATGGCCAAACCCAGTTTAAACTCTTACTTGGTGAGATGTGGAATTGGACTCACTATGCATCTAGGGTTTTTTTGAGAGAATTTTATTAGAAGATAATTGGCTCTGCCTAGAGAGACGTGCCAATTACGTATTTCCCATTCCATCACCTTCGGTGAGGTTCACTTTGAGTGATTCAGTGCCACCATGATTAGCTGTTGCTCTTCATAACTGAAAATGCTGTTTCACAGAATATTTTTATGGAGCATATAAAGTGATAATGTAGCAATTAGATTGAATCAGTGAGATTACAACTGAGTAACCTATGTCATAAACAAAAACTTTTTCATAGTAGCTGGAGAAGGTAGGGATGCTGCAGCTCTATGTTGCTTGTTAAAACAACTGTGAAAAAGTTCTAGCCAGAGAAAATCTACAGATGCTTTTTATTCTGTTCAGAGCAAATAATCAGGCTGGCTTAGTGTTCCCTGTTAATGCTACCAGGATTTTTGATGTTTGGTACCAAGTTACTCATGTACAACTGGTCAGTGAAACAAAGCCAGCTGAAGAGCTAAACACTTCCACATACTGAATTGTGGCTTCTGAAGACTTGGTAGATCTTGTTTTGTGTATTTTCCCTGTATTGTTTTTATCAGTCTCCAGTTTTATGTCGCTTTATTCTTTTAGCATACTACTACTTTTATGGATTTAAAATACTTGTGCTGTTTCTGGGACTGGGGAAAAGTGATTTGTTCTGATGGTTTTGATATGCCTATGCTTCCCGATTCTGATTGGAGAAAAGCACATTATAAAAACCCCGCTGTTTTATCAGTAAAGTAACTTTCTGCACTTGAATACATTTTGTAAGTTTTTGAAATTGTTTAAGACCTCTTGTAAGATTAATTTAAAAACAAAACAAACACTACCTGATGTTCTGTGCTTTTTTTAATTAGAAGTTTTCATAGTTTGTTCTTACGATATTAAAAGTGCAAGAAATGACTTGTGGCTTCTATATCTTTACTGCTTGTGTTCTAGGTTGTGAGTGATGTGTTCTGATTGTTGCAGTGGGGAGCTGGGGCACTACAGAGCAGGCTGTGAGCTCCTCAGTGAGGCAGTAAAAACAAAAATGCACCGAGGGCACTGTCAAGCAGTAATTGGTGTTGAACTTGCTAGAGTAACAATCTCAAATTTACATTTACATCCAACACATGGATGATGTCAAACAAAACCTTTGCCAGATCCTTAGATTGTAATTTTTTTTCACTGAGAACATATTATTGTGCCTGTTCTGTTTGTCAAGATGAAATGCAACACTCAAATAAGTAGTTTCATGTGGTAACTGGTGAATTACTTAATTTTGCTGTTTAAAACATCTAATGAATGCTGTAGATGAGGATGCTAATGCAGGGTCAGTGTTTCTGTGGAAACATTGTTCTAGAGACAATTAGTGCCAAATATATTGTAAAGTTCTTCCTGTGTTTGAAGTGTAGATTTCAGGGAGACTTTGCAAGCAGTCACTGTGTAATTATCCTGAGCAAGGCTTAACAGCTGATGCAGTGTAAAGGCTCAGGAGTGCTGGGAAAAATAAATCACCATTACAGCCAAAACAGAAGATAATTTTGTGTGTATGTTGAAAGTGAACCCAGAAATTGCTCTTTCTTTATTCCCCATGGGCTGAAGAAAAGAACAGTTAAGACTTTCTAAACAAGCTTTTCTGACCCTAACTGAGAAGGAGGGCATTGGTAGCTGAACTTACTCCTTCAGAAAGATGGATTTAATAGTATTTTTATAGAAATAATTTAAAAAATCTCTCTTGTTATCTTTTGCATACAATGATTGAATGGACTTGGAAGTGGCCATTTTGCCCCGCATCAGTACTAGAGGTGTCTTGTGGAGAAAAGCATGCTGCATTTCTGTGGATAATTTTTGTCATCTTACAATCTGAGTTCATCCCCAGTGGCTTTGCATTTTCATGGGGTTTTAAGGTTTCTAACCGATACACAATGTGTTGGACTTACTAAAACAAAAATAAATGAATGTTGCTGCTGGGTTAAATGCTTATTTATCAAGGTGTGCCACAATATTAATTTCTCCTAGGTGTATTCATGCCAACAGTTGAACTTGATGTGAACTCCCATTACCAGCTCTGTAATGTAACCCTCTGTCAGCTACAGCAGGTTCCTAGAGTCTGGGCATTTAAAGCTCATTTTTCTTCCAAACTCAACATAACCATGCTGAATCTTTAGGCTTGTCTGGAGAAAATGAGCCATAGGAGCATTGTGAATTCTTAGGTGTGACTGAATTGATTTAGGAGGCTTGAATTCCTGATGGACTGAAGTTTTGGAAAGGCATTGTTTTTTGTTTCTCCCAGTTCTGGGGCAGTGCTGCTTGGTAGAGCAGTCTAACCTGGTCTCACTGGGTTCCTGTTTCCAGCTGAATTTAATGGGTGTTGCTTTCATGGGAGAGACTTTGAGAAATAGAGGGCTTCAGTCAGGTGGCTAGTTCTGTTGTCAATGCTCCAGAGGACTGAGAATTCCCCTCTGTAACTAGCTATGGTATGCTTTTCCCTTTAATTTGTGATTTAATGGGTTTTAAAGCAGTATGTGGACAATAACAAAAATTATACTCTGTGTATCAAAAATGATAAAACTGTAGAAGAGCAGTGTACTGGAAAGTATTTTATATCTTTACAGTAATGGGCTCTACATCCTCTTGATAGTAATAGCACAAATATGTTTGTCCCAGGCACAGAGGTGAGGCTGGCAGATCAGTAAGTCCCAGGGACCTTAAAGGTGGGTGTAACGTTTCCCTTTTTCTAGGGGCTTCACCTGACTGCCATGACTTTGGAATACCATAGAGAGTGGCTTGGCAGCTGCATCAGGGAGGACTGAGGCAAAAAAGCAGTTGAGTGTCTCTGCCTTCTCTGTTGTTACCAGTTTGCCAGTCAAGTTCATCAAGGGGATACTCTTTTGTCCACCTTCCTTTTCTGGCTGACGTACCTGTAGAAGCCCTTTATTATCTGCATCCCTCACCAAGTTCAGCTCCAGATATGCCTTGGCCTTCCTGACCCTGTCCCTACACAACCAGGCAGCGATACAGAATGCTGAAAAATCATCTACTGGAAATACCATGAATATTAGAACTGTGTGAAGTGAATAAACGCATGGTATATATCAACATACATTTCTATATTTAAGCATTTCTAGATGCATGTTGTATGTATGATGTAGATCTTGTTCTAGTGTAAACTGCAGTTAATCCTTGATGGTGTGGTCTTGTTTAAACATCTGGTTGAACTGTAACTGTAAGAATAGTGTGACTGATGTAAATCACACATTACTGGAGTTCGCAAAGACCTTGTGATTCTTTCAGGTCTTGAAAGGTACAGATAGAACAGCAGATAATTAGATGTTTTGTTAGTTCCTTGGCAGGAGGCCTTGTGCTTTCTTTATTTGTGAACTGTGTAATCAAGGGTACAGTTTTCACAGGGCAGCCCTAATTGCAGTATGTTGCCCATACTTTGATTTCAGGGGTGGTGGGAAGAGAAACAGATGGATCATGAAGATAATCAGTGGTATTTGTTGGACACTGACTCAGAGGAACTGCCAGTTTTTACAGGATGGAGCACTGGAAAGCAAGTAACTGGATGATGTTAAGTAACATGCTAAGCACACATCCTGTGCATTGAAGCTTTGATGTGTGCAAATCCCTCCTACTCAGAAAACTAACAGTCCTTCCCTGTTCCTGTCTAGCCTACCTGAGTGCAGTGTAGCAGTTAGCACTGCAGTTCCCAGACAATTTCTAAGCTGGCTGTAAGTACTAGTACATTATACTGCCCTTGAAATTGGTTTTATAGCTTGAATTTTTAACCCATCCCATACTTCATCAAAATAACTGGGTATTCACAAGATGCTGTTTGATATCTAATGATACTCTGTAATTTGGCCTGTGGAGACTGCAGTAGTTCTCTACAGTGACAAAGTTGACTTGGTAACTGCCAGTCACTTGAGGTATCCAGTTTACAATGATTCCCCACAAAGATATAGTACAGATAGCAAGATGTAGTATTTGGCAAGTATAAGAACTTAAGACCATTTTGCTGTTTTAAGGAATATGCATGAGCATTTTATAGGAAATATAAGTCCGTGTTTTTCCTTTGAAGTTCATGGCAAAAGCTTCACTTTCCTGCAGTTTGGTTTGGATAAAATCCAAATAGTAATTTGGATTGTGTAGTGCAGCAGTCCTAGTGACGGTCCTTGTTACTTGTCAGTTATCTTTATCTGAATTAAAGACCTGCCCCAAACCCAAATTACGAAGTGACAGTATAGAACATCTGAACCAACATTTGTCTGCCTGCTTATTTTTTTTGTAGAAAGCATATGCTGCAAGGTAACTTGTATTCTTGGAGTTACATGCCTCTGTAGGGATTTTATTGATGGCTTTGAAAGTCATTGTGCATCGTAAAGCTGCAGTACCAAGGTGAGGTACTGACACTTTCTCCATGGGAATAGCTGCAGTTTCTAAGCTCTTGTTGTTTTGATAAATGCTTCCACTTAAGCCAAACCTTGCTTTCACAGAATGAGACCTGACCCTTCCAGTCCACTGTACCTGGCAGAACTAACACTTCTCTAAAGCAATACGAGGGTGCATAATACAGTAGCAGCCTCTTTTACTTACATGAAATAGCAGCAGCGATAGCGTTGTGGTCAGGTAACAAGGTGGGAAGGAGACAGATTCTAATGGTGTTACACTAAGATCTATAGATGACTGGGAGAGGCCTGTACATACGTAATGCAGGTATTTATTGTAGAAAAGCCGTACAAATCAACCCAAGGACGTAAAGCACAGCCCTCGCTGCAAGCCAGGCTCGGGCACCGTGCGAGCTAGTGCATACGAGCGCTCTCCCGGGCAGCAGCCCGCCACCGCCCAGCCCCTCACCGCCCAGCCCCTCACCGCCGTCCTCCTCCCGGGAGCCGAGAGCCGCCCGCGCAGCAACCGCGGACTCTCCCCTTTCCGAGCTCGGGGCCGTCTGCTGCGACGGTCCTGCTGCCTGGCGGGGCGGCCCGGGCCGCGC